>PVKU01000937.1:0-368846 GCA_004027475.1 Anoura caudifer
CCAAAAAAAATGTGAGCGAAATTGAAAACACAAGGAAGACATGTCCATCTGACCGATGGCAGATTCAAAAAGAAGAAGGAAGAAGAGAGGGAAGGCAGTAACTACAAATAATTAAAGAAAAATTTTCTCTGCTAAAGAACTCCATATATAAATTTTAGTTGCAAATAAGATGTTGAGGAATTCAGAATTCCAATAATAAAAATAAAAATGGCCCCAGATGTAAGTAATAGGTTACTCAAAAAGAAAATCAGACTGTAGTGAGACTTCTCATTTGTACATTAGAAGGTAGAAGACCACATAATAACAGCTACCAGATTCTCGCACGAGAAGTTCTGAAACACAGGAATTCATTATTCTAGTTAAGATGGCGTTCATCTATTAAGGAAAAGAAAGATACTTATTAATGTACAATATTCAAAAATTACTGGTGTATCAACTACATAACCCTATACAAGAAAACCACTTGGGAAAATATTCTGACCAAGTGACAAACCCCAATGGAGACACCCCCTGATCAAAGGGGGTGATAAGGAGAAGAAGCATGGATGGCAATGACCCCACTCCTCACTTGCAGGTAGATAAATAAGTGTTGGGTAATGTTGACTCAGCACAACTTAATAAATACCATATCAGGTTGATTAAGGAAGAATAAAAAAGCAAGAGAGTAAAAAATTCACTTGTTAAGTAATGAGAAAATGCACAAATATTAAAGATAATAGGTTGAAATTTATGGCAAGAAATTTTAAAAATTAAAGGAAATGATCAAACATCACCCTGAAAAGAAATGAATGACCATAAAAGAGATTATAAAGATGATTAAAGATTACTATTAAAATGAAAAACTAGCATAGCGGATTCATGCCTAATTTGTATCTAAATTTTAAAGATACTTTTGATGTTACTTAAACTATGTCAGATTATATGAATAATTTTCAATTACTACATGAAGGCTCCGTAACTTCAGTATAAAAATAATATATACAATAACCTCAAAAATGGATAGACAAAACTATATGATGAATATAGTTGAAAAGCTTTTTTTGTAAGAGTGATTCAATAACTGAAAATCTGTCAACATAACTCAAAATATCACCCTTATTGTTGGAGAGAAATGATGTGATTACACCAGTACAGGGTGGAGCAAAAGTAGGTTTCCAGTTGTGAGTACACAAAACAGAGTTTATTCTTGTATTATTGTTTATTAATCATTCTATTATTTTCCACGTGAACAACTGTGAACCTATTTTTGCCCCAGGCTGTAGTTTCTGAAAAATGCTTTGATAAAAGTCAGCAGTGATGCCTAACAATGACTTCACTTAAGACAAAAGTAGAATTGGACTACTTAAGTATGATAAAGAGTTTTACTTATCCATATGCTATAATCACCATTACTAATATTGCTATAAACTGGCAGGTATCTTTTAGATTAATTAAAAATAAATACAAAAGATATTTACCTTTATCTTTCTCTGATGCTCTTCTTAATATTCTTATTGTTATTGTTTTGGTGCATGTCCACATTTCTGATAGAACATTTCCTTCATTTTTGAGTGTTTCACGCTGCTCCCTTCTTGCCTGTGTGGTTTCTGATGAGAATGTCTCTGTAATTCCCACCTTTGTTTCTCTGTAGATGAGTCAGTGTCCCCACCATGTCCTCAGGCTTTTAACTATTTTCTCTGTCTTTACTTTCTAAAGTTGTAATAAAATAGGCCTACCTATGTGGCTTTTATTTTTGTTTTTGTTTGTTTTTGTTTGGTATTGTTCTTGCTTTGCGTTCTCTGAGCATTGCAAGTCTGCAGTTTGGTGTTCGTATTGATTTGGGGAAGTTCTCAACCATTCTTGCTTCAAATATTTCTTCTGCTCTGTTTTCTCTTTCTGGTGTTCCAAACTCGGGCACGTCCTGTCTTCTGACATGGTCCTGCAGTTCGTGAGTGTTCTGTTTCGTCCTTTGTGAACTTCATTTCGGGAAGTTTCCGCTGACCTGTCTTCATGCTCATGAATCCTTTCCTCAGAACTGACGTTTAGTCCACTGGTGATCCCACTGAGGGTTCCGGTGGTCCAGGTCGCCAGCATTTCCGTTCACTTCATCTTAGGGTTCCCATCTCTCTGCTGACATTACCCATCTGTTCTTGCACAGTTTCTCTGTATTTCATTAGAGTTCTTAAAATACCAAGACTTTCGGCAACACCTGTTTGCAATCTAGATGGCAGCTAAATGGAGCTTTTCTATGTAATACAAAGAAGTCTTACAGATACACAAGATAAAAATAACCAACAGGCATGTGGTCAGTTCACAAAAAGCCAACAAGAAAACAAATTCCTGAAGAAGTATTAAGTTAACTGATAGTTAAGGAAACGCAAACAAAAGTAACAAACTTAAAGATTAATATTAAAAACAGGTACTCATAGGTAGTCTGGTAGAAATATGAATTGTTGCAACCTTTTGGGGAAAACAACCTGACAGTTGTTACTGAAATAAAAATCGGCAAACCCATAGCCCGAGACAACTTGGCGTTACACATCTCTCACATCCAGATAAAGCAAATCAATGTATGCGTATAGATGACAACGGCATACAACTGTAAAGTGAATGCTCAGTACTAGGAAAATGCTTAAATCAATTATGAAATAGCCAAGAACTGGAATATTTTGCACTCATTTGCATGAACAGATGAATTAGAGCTATGCCAGTTGACTTGGAGGGATTGCCGTAAAGTATTTATGAAAAGTAGAATGTGGAAAAATATGTATGTAATATTGTTCAAATTTGGGGAAAATGTGAAAAAAAACATAAATATCATATCTACTTGAGTATCTTGCCAGAATTGCAGGTTCTTTATATAGTGTGACTTTATTATAGCAAAATAAACAACCGAGAAAAGGAAATGTTTAAAAACTCCCTCTCTGTGTGTGGAGAGGCTTGGGCAAGTTTGAATAAGCAAATTGAGATGTATGGAAAGATACACACATGGGACTTTAACATGGGCTGGCTCCGCGGAGGCGGTGGGGAGGGGGCATGGGCGGGTGGCACACTCTATCCTTATACATCTTCGTATTTTTTCACTACTTTCAAGCTTACAGTAAAGTAGTAATTTGAAAATATCAAATATGCAAACTCTAAAGAAAGAACACGTAGATGACTACCGCAGAGATTTTACTGAGTGTATCGGTCGGGATTTGGTGAGGGTAACAGTTTATGTACCACAGAAGTTTATCACAGGAGTTCAGTGTTACGTGGCCCTGGCAGCAACTGAGGGAATATCGCTCTGGGAGGCTGTTTCTGGAAAATCGCAGAAAGCTACTAGCCACTCCTGCAAAGCCACCAAGTCCAATGCCCTGTGACCTCCCCAGCAAAATGTGTTTTGTTTTGTTTTTTAATTTCACTTCTGCCTTATCTTCACCCTAAGTCCTTGTAGTCACAGACCTGGTTGGACGTAGTTTCAGGCTTAACCAAGTGGACATGGCGCAATCCAATAGTCCACCCTTTTGTGAACTTGGCATTCTTTTAAACTTTCAAATCAAGGTAATGACCACATTTTGCATGTAACTAACAGCATGCACCTATATGTCGACTGCATGCACATGGTTACCAACATAATGCAAATACCCCCACACACGTGTACCCGTGCAGGAAAATCAGTACCACCGCCCTGGCCCTCCGCCCTTATTTCTGCCGGTGGGCCCGGGGCCAGAAACTGGTGTTACATCTTCCTTCGTCTGCTCCCCCTGCCACACACGCTTTGTCCTCAGCAAGTCCCTCCCTTGCTTGTGATTCTCCGAATAGTTGGTGACCCGAACTTTTATTCCAGAGGAGGTTTATGCCATCAGCAGTCCTGCTTATCTGATCGTTTCCTACTCAGCTTTGCCACTGGAGTATTAAGAGGTATCCCAAAGAATCTCCTGAATGCCGAGCTATTGCTGTGTAACGCCTTACTACCAAACCTCGCAGTTTGAAAGAGCACATGTTTATTATCCCGTAGTTCCTGTAGGTTTAGGAGTCTGAGACTAGTTTAGCTGGATGCATTGCTTCAGGGCCTCCCTAGGCCGTAATAAAAATGTTGACTGGAATGAAGTTATCTCCAGGCTCAGATGGGGAAGAATCCATTGTTAAGCGTATGGGGTCGTTGTCAAGATTCAGTTCTTCTTGCACTGCTGGACGATGGGCCTCAGTTCCTTATTGCCATTTGTCCAGGGGCTCTCCGAAGTTTCTTGAGAAGCAAACATAGCAGCTTGCTTCCTCAGACTGTGTGAGCTGATACGAAGGTAGAGTCCAACAACACAAACGTCCCAGTATTTTATAACCTAATCACGAAGTAGCGTCACATCGAATGAGGAACTAAATCCATTGCTGTGTTCTGCTGGTAACTAGCGCATCACGAAGTGTGGCCCACAGTCAAACGAAGTGGACCGAAGAAGGGCATCGCTATCAAAAGGTAGGAGTCGTCGGGGGCGATCGTAGACATCTGCCTACCCCATTGGGCATATCTCTTCCTGCCGCCACTGTGACTAGCAATCCATTGCCCCACACGTGAGAGTCACTGCTTTTTGTGCCTGCTAATTCCAGGGCACGAGAAATGCTAAGGGGCCAGGTGGCATTCTCAGCTTTTAATTTAATGGAACCAATGTTTTATCTCTTCTTGAAATCATTATTTCCTTGGAAACGAAGAGCTCCAAACCAGCAGAAATATTTTGGGCATAAGGAAATTCAGCCAGCTTAGGTGTCTATTCCAGGAGGCATTATTGCTCCTCTCATGAAAGAAGTGTGATTAACCTGCCATCATGCAGCTCTCTGGATGCCCCGTGGAGTTCTGTTATACTTGGGGTTCACAGTTTGTCTCTGCTGTCAGCAGGCTGGGCACTCGGTATACCGTGATCAACCTCGTTAAGTGGACACCCATGTGTCTATTCCAACTCTTCAGTTTAGAGGTGGGAACATGACACGAGGATGGCTTGAGGGACCCACTGTAGATGGTTAATCATCTACATTAATCACCAGCCCTCATGAGCCTCCTTTCTGAAAAGTGGATCACTGTGCTATTTTGTGTCTCCAAGAGTCTGTGTTAGCTCAGAGCTCGTGTCCAGGTATCCCTAAGAGTGTGGGTTCTTTCTTTCCCGGAAGCACAAATACCCTGGCAAATGGCTGCAGGTTCTTTTGGAAAAGGCTAAATGGATAGTTTACAATACACACTTCTGGCAGGGTAGCGATTCCCTTCCTCAAGGGGGTCACGCCTGCTCTTCCTGTAAGGTGTGGTTCTAAGCCTGCAGACCACTCAAGTCTAGGAAGTGCGGGAGGACCACAACTCTGCGGAGCCACACAAGTCAGGCCTCTAGGCACCCGTCCTAAAGATCTTGCTGCCACAAATCAAGCAGGCCTTCCCTCTGTGTTTGTCAGTCCCGGGGATATAATTACTTAGCCACAGACAGAAATCTCTACCTGTTGAACTAGGTGACTTCCGCTCCCTCCCTGCTACCTGTTACGGTAGCCATGCCCACCTTGACCCAGCTAGGTAAGGGCCAGTAGCAATGAAGGGCAGCACAGGGCTCCTGCCGCTCCAGCACCCCAGTACCCCTGTTGTTTTCTGGGAGCCTGCTCCACTCACAGTGTCTCCCCCATCGTGCCGGGCGTGCAAACAGTAGCATTAAAGAGTCTTGCAGGGTTGCTTGTTTACCGCTGGTCAAAGCAGTTGTGAAGAGCCTGGAGAAGGTGCGAGTGTGTGCCGTGGGTCACCAATAAGCCATCCTTGTTTCCGTAAGCCTTTGGATAATTCATTCTGCAGTTCACCTTGGCCACCGAGAGACCCTGTCGTAGTCAGCCAACCAACCGGGCTGTTGAGACTGTACCCACCCGTTCCAGGCAGCACATCCACCACCACGCAGAAGCAGGTCACACAGACCCTGCTGTGTATTCTCTCCTCCCTGGCCTCACATTTGGAGAAGCCATCCTCCCCGTTGCCGCTGAAATTCAATTGTCAAAGTAAAATTCAGATTGTCAAAATATTTCAGCTCTTTTTGTGTGTGTAATGCTGCCTCCAGAGTCAGACTTAGTATTTTTTTAAGGTTTGAGTCCAGTGAAAGGTTCAGACTCAACGACAGGTGATGGAGCAGGTCTTCACGAGAATCAGCTTTTCCCCATGAGCCACAGGGTATTTAAATCTAAGAGAAGGTGAATCCAGCCAGGGGAGCTTCCTACTAAGTGGAATCTGGGGGTCCCAGGTCCTCAGCTTAATTGTGATCTGTCCAAATACCTCTAAAGCCGTTTTTAGACTTTTATTTCTTCCCAATCGATATCATAGATACGCTGTAAGAGACCCTGAGAGGTTATGAATCCAATTTACATCTTAATTCTGTCAATCACAATACCCTATTTTTTGTGGTTCTCAAAGTTTTCAAACCTGCAACTAAAAACAATAGGTGATTTTTCAAGATAGTCATAGATGTCTCCGGGTTTTTTTTTTTTCCCCCAGTGCTGTTAAAATTGCCAAGCCACCTCCCTGTACCGTAGGCCTTACATTCCTTATCATCATGACAATGGTTTAAGTAGGTCACCGAAAGCTATAGGTAGCTGACTCCAGGTGATAATTTAAGCAACTAAGTTACAATTGCGTATCATACTCTATAGGCTACTTACCACTGCCAATGAGGTTATTAATGCTTCTACATCTAATTACATTATGGGACCAAGTCCAGGTTCCTATCTTCACTTTTTTTGCCTGCACCCACTTTTAGTACCAAAAGCTCTGTCAGTCTGGGTTTGCTCGGGAAAACCGAGCCACTGCAAGCGTGATGGGAATCAGTGGTTTAACATGGTGATGGGGGGTCATGCACACTCGCTGTGTAGCTGGGTAGAGACTGGTCGGGAAGGCGAGAGGAAACCCCACGCTGAAGCCCTGGCCTGAGTGACAAGCCTTGCTGATGCTCGTGAAGTTTTGCACATGGAACCTCCCAGTGGGAGCCCACAGGGGCTCCGAGGAAGCGCCAGAGCGACAGGGGTTTGATTCTCGTTCCAGTCCCTTGGCCTCCAGGGAATAAAGGCTTCCCTGTGCCTTCAGGGGCCTGTGGGAGGCCTCTCATTGGCCCACTCCCACTTAAAACCATGCAGGGAAGAGGATTCTGAGAAAGGTTTCCCAGACTTAGCTGGAAATAGTGACATCTGTGTCAAGTTGTCAACAGACAATCCGCAGCAACCTAGCTCTGTCATTCTTCTCTGCCTCTGACATCGTCTAGCCGTTCCCAGAAGCGCGGTGGAGTGCGGGGTTGAATTCACCCACCAGCTTTTGAGAGCCCTGTGTCAGGCCTTACACTAAAATGTAGGGGTGCAAAAACGAACGGATCACAGTTTTTCAAGATCTGATAGGCTGGCAGGGAAAAAAATATATGACAGCAAAAAAGCAGTGTCTGTTTGAAAGATACTTTAATAGTGGGTATAAATCCACCCAGTAAGAGTGAGGAGTCACGGATTTTTGTTGAGTGAGCAAAGGGAAGGTCATTCTGAGAGAAAAGAACAGGATGTGAGAAGGCCTATGTTCTGAGAGAAGAAGCGTTCAGAAGAGATTCAAGTGGATTTGTACGGCTGGAAATTCAGATTTCAAAGAGACAAAGGGAGAGATTAAGTTGGAAAAGCAGGCGGAGGAGGTAAAGTCAGGAGGAACATACGCACGAGGGCTAACTGTTTTCTGTAGGAAATTGAAACCAATAAAAAGTCTTAAGCCCAGGAGACTTGGTTTATGTAAAAATCACTCTTACAGTAATATAGCGGAGGAATTGGAATGGGTCAAGGCCAAAGGTAGAAAGGTACATCAGGAGTCAATTTCCATAGTCTAGGTGCAAATTATATAAATGTTGTGGTAATTGAAGAGGAGGAAGTGGTTTCCAAAGGAGGTTCCACTTCATTTAGTGATTGATTGATGGGGTCTGGAGATGTGGAGAGAGAGAGGCTCTCTCATAACCTTCTCCGTTCTGCTTTGGTTGACCAGATAATTAGGTGGAGGCTATTAGCTGAAACAGAAGTTCCAACGAGTGTGTTCTTTATAAGAACTAAACTAGGGAGAAGTACCTTGATCCATTTTATTACTTTGAAATGGAACCATTTTTAAAAAACACAAAATGTACAAAATGTTCCTCTATCTCCATGATGCATAAAAAGAACATACTTTAACAATGTCAAAATAAGAAATGTAATAGATGCGCAAATTTAGACATTCAACATGACCTTTCATATCTGTCCATTAGAAATCCTTGTAAATAGTATGCTGTGGATGTCAGAAAATGTAGGCAGCAATATAGGAAATTTATGGAATTTAACTTGAGCCATACAAGTCAAAGCATAGTATAGTCTTCTCTCTCTCACTTTCTTCATTTAATTTGTAAGTTTTGAGTTAACAGTCCAGATCTTCATGTTACATTTTTCTTACCACAGTAACTCATATATTTCTCTTTATAAGTATTCTGTCTGAGTAAATAAAATAATCATTTAGTTAACAGGTGAATCAAATGAAAATAACTGTATTATCTTAAAACGATTGCCTTAAAATAATAGTTACAGCAAAGATTAGGTCAGGAGGTCTGGGTCTTGGACTCAGTTCTGATACCAGGATGGGCGACCTAGTTCCCTTTTAGCTCCAGTTCTCTCATCTGAGTGATTGATTACTTCCACCTTTTCACTTCTAGGACTATATTTTAATGTGTTTATATATAGGGCAAGGGCAAGGGCAAGGGACAGGGTAAGCAAAGTCTCCTAATCATTTCTGTAGTCCTGACAATGAATCCAGTATCAAGCTTATGGCAGATGCTGAATGAATAATAGTTGGAAGATTAAATGTTTGCTTAATTATCAGGAATGTGAAGGGAGGTTAAGGTCTGGAACATGGGGTCCAAACAATATTTAGACCAAAACTGAGGTTTGAAAGAACAATAACACATCAGTAGTAAAGGCAGGGGGAAGTATTGAACACCCAACTCCAATAGAGCAAGCCGGCTCTTGGGATCGAAAGCTACACTAGGCTTAATCCTGAGCAAGAGTGATTTGCACGTGGCCCGTTTTGGATTTTTAACCAACTGTGAGAAGTGCTAGGTTTGAGAATATAATGTGCAAAACCATTAGTTGGGGACTCGCTGCTTCCAGGGTGTTTTCATTTGTTTGGTGCCGGAGGGAGTAGTGGTAGAGGTAGCGGGTGTTGGATGGTTAATGAATTGGACTAGGCTGTTTTTCTTTACATGTTTATTTCAAAGAGTGTACTCTTCAAAGTCAGAACCAGTCTGTGGGTAACAGTCTACCCAGGCTCCCACCAGCACTTGTTCAGATCATGCCCTCATAATGGGGTCTGGCTGAGGCTTCAGATTCTCCCTCAGGCCCAGTCTGCCGGGTCAGGAGCCTGCGCAGAGGAGGGGGAAAGGCAGACACGGGAAAAGCTGTGGTTTTTAGTTGATCTGCACAAGGGGGACCTGCTTCTAATTTGCATTGGGGTGCATATGTCCTGGTCCCAACGTTACCAAAAGCACAGCCAGTCACCGGTGTAAGTTCTGACTACATAAAGTGTCCCAGACGTCTCTAAATAATATTTCTATTGTTTACCACCTGGCAAGCTCCTCAGACTAAAGCTGGAGAGGTTAAATGAATCCCTTCCAGTAACTTCATGCACAGCCCCTGCTTTAGAACTTAGCACTGAAGACATTCTCCCTGAAGGATCCACAGAGAAATAAGAAATTCATATGTATGCAGTGACCTGCTGCCACGGGCTGTTCCTCCTTGATCTTTGTAGGAAAGCCTTTCCTAATTTCCATACCTGAGAGACATAATGAATGGGCGGCTGATTCGAGTATTTCTTATTGAACTGATGCGCTTCCTGAAACACTAGCTAGGTCGAAAGCTCAGATGCTACAGAATACGTATGTTTTAGAGACTTTGGAGGCGGGGCCCATGTGTAAACATCTTTCTCTTGGGTTCCTCGCCTCTATCTAGTTTTCTCTGCCTTCCATTCTGATTTTTAAAAATAGGGCAGTGTTGAACCAGGCAAAAATATCTGAATGTTCTCAAATACTTAAGCCAGCTTGTGATCTGGTGGTGGATGGGATGGTAAAGAGTCACTAGAGCGTATTTGTTGAATTCCGGTCCTGGTTAAGGCCAGGACTGTTTGTTCTGGGAAAACCCTAGCGGCCGTGCTGTCCACCTTCCCCGTCCTCAGAGAGCTGTCCCTCGTCTTCTGCCTGACCTCCGTCTGAGAACCGAGCGGGAGGAGAGGACTCCTGTTTCCTATCTGATCCTGCGTCGTTGGATGGCTGGGACCCCCAGAAACCTACCCTGATTTTGAACTGAAACTCCGCCTTACTGGGGACCTGTCACTTTAGATTCGTTCTTATGTTTCTTAGTCTTCTAACCCAAGGTACTTGGCAATATTCTAAACAAACAAACGAAACAAAGCTAGTGTTTTACGAGGTCAAAACAGTTCTAACGCAAGTTTGGTTTCTTCCAGGCTGAGCAGCCCCAGGTCTGCTGACCATTCTGTGCACCATCTAATTTCCCGAAACCCACTCGTTTCTCTTCCTCCTGTCATTTCTTACTTTTGCTAAGGACCCCCTAACAGACTGCCCGTGTTTGAATTCTAGCTCCACTCCTTACTATCTGCATGACTTCATACAGTTATTTAACTTCTGTGCCTCCATTTACTTATTGCATGTGCAGCATTTATTTATTTTACCAATATTTATAAAGTACCTCCCTTGTACCACACAAGCTTCTAGGTGGTTGTGAAACATCGGTGAAAAAAACCCAAAGTTTGTTGCTGTTGCGGAAATTATATTCATTCTTATGACAGTTTCTGGAACATAGTAAATGCTAATTGATATTATTTATGTGTTTATATGTTTGCGTCTATTAGTGTATGAATATGATGACCACATTCGTCCAAATGCATCAAACGTACTCTCACTAGTACTGAATATATCAGGATAATTACCTTCCTGAAATTGGATGAATATTTTTTAAAGCCACATAAAAGGCTTTTTTAACGGGGCTGATTATTGCTCCTGTGAAGGCTAAGTTTAGCTGACAGCTCCTATCATTTTTAATAACACTGGGTGCTATTATTAGTAAGGATAAAGACTCATCCGCCTGTGGGGTGCAAACATATGGAGAAGACCAGACCCTGTCCTGAGCGCATTTCCGCGCGGACGGTGCCCTGGCCTTCCCCTGCCTGCTGCCAGCTCGGCTGTTCTGTCCGCCTCTCATCCTCCTGCACGACGCTGTGCTCAGCCCAGGGGCCTGCTGGGGCCGGCCTGTCCCTGCTGTTCAGATGATTGTTCAAACCTCAGGAGTTTTTGAAGCTGGTGTCCGTAGCTTAAAAATAGCCGCAAAGAGAGTATTTACACCACAGAAATCAGCAAACCCTACACATCAAAACATTTTTTTTTTTTGAGCCAGCTTACCAGCCCACTGCTCCAACTCAAAAATACCTGACCAAGTGTCTCATTATTGTGTTTTTGGTTGCTGATTGAGCTTGGCTTGACTCTCTGCCAATAATTAGACTTTGGGCTGACACATGTTCAACTGTACTTTCCATCGAGGATATTGGCATTTTCAGACAGGATTTTTTTAAAGATGAGAAATCTTGCAAAGCCTATAGAAAAACAGCTGTGATGAGGACAGGGGTCGCCATTTTTGTTACGCGTGTACGTCATCCTCGTTGAAGAGGAAGCTCGTGCAGTACACAGTAGGTGTTCAATAAATGCTGTAGAACAAATTAATGCTTTGCCTATAAAAAACGAATCTGGAGTAGCAAGTAGTCAAATGACAGGTTATGCAGCTGGGAGGGAGTGAGGCTCAAGTTCAAACACGGGCGCTCTTGAAAGGTTGCTTGGTATTGTTCTGCTTTTCAGAACGGAAGGAGTTACAACAGCTGGCCTGGGATTTATCACATTCCATCCAGGGGTGGTAGATACTCTGAGGGGAAGAAGAGGAGGCAGGTGAGCCCGCAGAATCTCCTTGAAGATGCGGAGCAATGATGTTACCAGCAGGGAGAGACCCCTGATGGAGCATCACTGGGAGGAGGCTCCTCGGGGGCCTGTGAAGCCTTTGGCCAGTGTTCTCTGGGGATGGGGGTGGAGGGACCCTGTGTATAGGAACAATGTAATTAAAGTAGCACATCAAATGAATGGGTGCCCGTGAGGGATAGTGATGTGTTGATGACCACTTAGAGTACTGGACAGAGGAGTGGTGCTTGGGCATTTCTTTGCTTTCTGATCGGACTACATGGTGATTCTTCCTGGAGTTCGGGCAGCATCTCTTTTTGTCCACGTGGAGGACCCAGGCTCGTCATGTTCTTGCTTCCCCAGTGGTCCCTTTCTGGCTGAATTTCTATTTCCTTACGAGAAAAAGGTAGTTGTACTGCTGTTTCAAGGTCACAGGTCTCCAGGCCTTGTTTGTGTTGAAACTACTTAGTTCTTTGGTCTCTTTTATAGTCATCACTTAAGTGATGTACATTTTTATACTTTCATAATAGCAGTGGCATTTGTCCCTTCTAAATCATGTGCCTTTATTTATTCAAAAGCAAAGGTGGCTGCCCACCAGTTGACAGTAGGGGGGCGATTTGCATTTACATTTTAAATGTTGCTCTGGAAACAGGCAATTAGTTACAAGCCAGGCCTGCCGCTGTTTGAAGGAACGGTGGTAATGGTTCCTTCTTTTGTAAATTTGGGATGAGCTGTCCTCCCAAAGACTTCAGGATGACAGGAGGCCAAGTGCATCGCCTCTTTGACAGGAGGGCTCTCCTGTGCCTTTGCACGTCAGCTCCAGAGAGAAAACCATCAGATGCTCCTCCTGATGGGGATGAACTACAAGGCAGTCTGTTCAGTCCCAGGGGACTTGCAAGCACCCTGTTCTAACAAACACCCCTACCCTGCAGGGGGAGCCGTGGGGACAGCTGATCCAGCCCTGCCGTTGGAAGTCCTTGCTATGGCCTGACTGTGATTCTCAGACACACCGACGAGGATTCAGCCTGATTTCTCGGTCCTGTAAGGTACTGTGAGCTATTTTCATGTGTGTGTTTTGGGGACCTAACTCTTACTGGGAAGGGATGCTGTTCTGTGGGGGTGGGACACCAAGGACAATTCAGTTGCTCCCGGATGACTTGGAGAAAGGGCTGGTTCATGTTAGAAGCTGAGAAAAAGTGATGCTTTTTACTGCAGAGATTGAAAAACTTAAGAAACGGCTCAGGGGGACAGTAGTACAATACATACCACTTAATTAGCTATAAGAATGTATCCACAATGACCTCAGGCTTCGCCAATGCCTGTGAAGCCCAGCGAATGGCCCAAGTCTCAGGAGACCCCTGACCCCCCTGCCTCCTCTTGAAGTTCACTGACTCGGAGGCTGGCTGAGAAATAAACATCACTCTCTTCCTTATTTTCTTAACTTGCTTCTCCCCTTCTATGTCAGAAAATACTGAGCATTTTCTATTTGTCATTATGTTAAAAAATGCTGATGTATTTTCACAAGCTCAATCTTCAGAAACAATGTGTAAAAACCATAGAGCTGATTGTTTTATTCTTCAGTCTGTTTTTTTATTCTTAAAGAAAAGTCAATTTTGTTAATCAGCAATTAAAAACCATAAAAAATATTAACCAAAAGATAATTGTAAGAGAATGTAAGGCAAACCACAGACTATGGTTACTGATGTAAAATAAAGGTCAGGATACCGAGGGATTATTAGAATAATTAGAGAATCAAAAAATGAGGTAATATTTGAACTTTTTCCTAGTAAAACAGAAATGTTGGTATGTTTAAGTCACAAAATAACCTAGATTTTTCTGCCCTGAAGCCTGCATGGAGTAATCTGTGACAAGGTGTTAGAAGTGAAGGTGGCCTGTCTGGGTCCGGAACTTGTTAAGTGCTAACTGTTGATACAGGAATTGCGGCCTCTGGCTTCTGCTGTTCTGGCTAAAGATGAAATCCTACAAATGTATGATGTGCGCGCTGCCTGATTTGTCCTTTGTTATTATTCACATGGTGTGAAAAGACAAAAATGCCAGGGATACTGACAGTATTGGCACAGCCGTTGTGGTTGTATAAATCCCACGGGCTGCCGAAGCCGTGGCGGGCCTCCACGCCCACTGGGGCTACGCACTGCTGCCTGTGCCCACGGAGCTGCTCACGGCCGACGGCCCGCTGGGCGGAGTCAGTACAGACGCGGCGCGGAGGGTCAGAGCCTGGGGTGAAGCTAGAGAAACCCACCCCCCGGGAGCTTTACCGAACAAGGGCGCTGACGGTTTTGTTCTATTATTCCACGTTGTTCCCTGCTCACTTGCATTCATTCTGTTTCGGAGCAAAATGCGCGATGAGGAGGTCACGAGAATTAGTTCCCATGGTCCTTTGGAAAATTACTAAAAGTGATTACTTCGCTTATTTATTACTTCCGCCCACAAACCCACTGGAGGGATTTCAATGAGGATGCGCTTTGTGCCAAAATTGAATCCTTGAAACAACGCACTTCTTAAAAAGTGAAAAATCAGTTTGACAAAGAAACCCTCTTGTTTTTCTTTCTCATTCAGGTTATTAATACGAATTGATTATGGTTTCCCGGACCCGGATTTTATCTGGCTTTAATTTTTGTTAGCATAAGGAAAGAAAACAGCTCTTCCGAAATTATTTATCCCATTGTTTAATGAATGCAAGTGCTGCTGAACACTATGGCTCCTGAAAGTCCATTAGTCTATTGTGAAATATATAATTATAGATGATTATGAAAATAAGAAATTTTTATTAGACATATGCATTTGACAGCCTGCAATTAGTTTAGGCTGTCTAATTAACATATGTTTTACTTAATGGTGAGTGATTATAGATTATCATTTAATTATGGACAATTTCAAATTCTCATCCCTTTTTTTTTTTTTTGGTGAATCTTAGCGCAAAAATAAACATTTGTCAGGAGCAAAAAGAGTGTGCTTTTCTGCTTTGTTTTGGTCCAGCACCAATAATTATTATGAAGAGAGCAGTAATAAAATAGCTTTCCTTTGAGTAAATTGCTGAGTTTTTTAACTATGTATGTCCTGCTATGGTATTTATGAATGCTGCTTTCCATATAGTTATTCATGAGTCATTTTTCACATCAGGAAACAATCAATAGGACAAAGAGCTATAGAAGCTGTTGTGAGATGCATTAATTGAATACCAGTTTTTTCCTGAGTAGTCATTCTAAACACTTGAATTTCATCAATCTACCCTAATTAGAAGAATATATTTGTATAATCAGGTTACAGAACAAATTATACTTTTTAATGTACTAGTACCTGACCAAGTTTGAATAGTTCTTTTACATATATACACACACACACACACTTGATGAAGATATATAAATATATATATTTACATATTCAGCAAATGAATAGTTCTTTTATATGTATATTTGATGAATTCATAAATATACAGATATGACCTTGATGCACTCATGTAAGTTTTTCTACTTGGTGGTTTTCTTATACCTCACAGATAAATTTCTACGATTAGAAAAAAATAACATAGTCGTAGGAAAAACAGGAAGCATAAGAATCCATTTCTCCCTCTATGTATCAAAGGGACACTGTCATCAAAATGCAGGGTCTTGAAATTCTCTTGTTTGTTTTTTCTATAAATCCAGCTACATGCAGATAATGAGTTAATATTTCTGAAATCAGAATCTTTATTGAGGTTTATAAGCATGGGAAAGATATCTAGTAGTTGCTTCCTACATCTTTCTTGGTATTTATGATTTAATTTTCATTATTGACGGAATACATTGCGTTAAAAAAATCCACATGTCACAAAATATGAGTAGATATAAATAGGACTGTAATCAAGTTTGGGCTGTGTAGATGTTCAGTGAAAGTAGCTAATGTCCTAACGTAGATTTTGAAAGGAGGGCCTAGGATGACCCACTGTTGCTATAAAAAGTGGCCTAGATACATGTACCGCTTCCGTTTGTTTCAATAAAATCCGAACTAGCTGGAGGAGCAGCACGTGCTGAGTAACTCCTTGTGGTCGGTGGAACAGCAGCCCGGGGACGTACGTGGCCTAACCCTTTGCACCTGTGCGTGTGTACGCTGCTACCCGGGCAAAAGCGGCTTCCCAGATGCGATGAAGGTTAGGTAGTCTGAGATGCAGAGCGTATCCGGAATTTTCGTGGTGGAAATCACAAGGGTCTTTGAGAATGGAAGAGGGAGGCAGGAGAGAGTCAGAGGGGTATGTGCGTAGGGAAGAACAGTCAGAGGTACATTTGTTTCCTTGGAAGAGGCCTAGGAGTGAAAGAATTTGACACTGGTTTCTAGGTGCAGGAAAATAGCTTCGCCCCCAGAAGCTCCAAAAGGACACACAGCACGGCCCGCACCTGGACTTCAGCCCAGGGGGCCCATCGGAATTCCCACCTGTTCACATCTGTTTCTCCACTTGGTAAGATGAACCATGAGATAATAAGTTGGTGCTGTTTTTGAGTCACCAAGTGTGTGGTAACTTGTTACAGCAGCAATAGAAAACTAATACACATTAACCACAACCACAAGGTTATGACAGCTACTAGAAATAACAAAACAGCTGATATTTCTTGACCTAATCGTGTGCCTGCAGCATAGGGATGTTGCAAAAGTTAATTTAAGTCACACAGCAAGCGTGTGGGGTTGGTACTATCGTTAGCCCCACTTTAGAGATGCGAACACCGAGCTTCCAGCAAGTCTGACCCCAGAAACTTCTCTCTGAACCACTTTCTGTGTCCTCCCTGTCTGGTCAGGGATGGGCTGAACAGAATCTTCTTTTGGCTCAGTTCTGGTTATTGGAAATCTTTCCAAAAGATTTCCTAAATGTAATATTCACTGAAATTTAGCAAAATATAATAAACATAATTGAACCCTTTATTTTTATAAGCGAGTGCCTTAGAGTACCTCAAGAGTATGGTCAAACCCACCAATTCTTAGGGGGTGGGGACGTAAGGAGGCCAGTGCCAGGCCTGGGTCAATTCGAGACCGGCTCTAGGGCATAGGTGAGCCTTAGGTGTTAAACAGATCGTCATTTTCTTGTCCCAGTTGAGTAGAATGAAATGTGTCCCTTAACCAACTTTTATATTATTTAGATTTCCATCATCCAAGACTGGAATTCCCTGTTTTCCTTCTCTGCCTGATCCCACCCTGTCTGCTTTTACCCCTTATTAATTTGAAAAATACAATCTATAACATGTTATTTATCTGAGATCAATAAGGCCATATTTATTTAAAATATATCAGGTATTCTGTATTTCTAGTAACTTTCTCTGCACAGGAATTTTTCTTTTACTTCATTGCCTCTACGTTTTTCTTAAAATCTTTATGTTATTAATCCTTCCAGAGTTTGCCATCTTTACCTGCTTGTCATTGCTCTCTGAATCTGATTAATCAGACCTAGATCATACTTTTCCTAAATAGTTTTTTTTTTCCCCTGGGTATATAGTAAGTGTATGATTGTGGGCCGGAATTGTTTTTCTTAGACTCATTTCTTATTTTCTCTGCACTATTTAATATTAATATCACTCAGCCCCTGAGGTTCACTGAGATACTACCTGATGAGGATGGCCATGGTTATATGATGATCCACAAGGTCATTTGAAAGGCATTGGGTGACTGCGCCATGCGCTCAAGACAAGGTCTGTGGCTTGTCCTCATCCGACTCAAGCTTCCTCCTCAGAGCTTGGGTCCCTTCTATGGGCTGCAGTATGGCCTGTTCCTCCAGACCGGAAGCCAGAGAGATGGAAGGCCACCTCGTTTGTTTCATGTGAAAGCAGTTCTTTCACATATATTTTCCCCCCGAGTTCTGGTTGTTTATAGGGGCTGGGCAAAACCAAATTACTCACTTCAATATGGTAAGAGCTTAGAAAAGGGCATCCAGTGATAAGTCTAGAAGCTTCTTTTAATGTCTGAAAGGGGCATCAGTGCCAGATCTGTAGGGGACACCTTCAAAATACGCTTGGCAACAAACAGGAGAGAAAAACAGTCATTTTACATTTGCTTCTCTCTAAGTGCAGACTATTCGGTGGACAAGGAATTTAGGTGAGAATGCCCTTCAAAAACTCCTTCCAGTTTGCTTTTACAAGAGGAACCGTATGAGCAGAAATAAAGGTCAGACAGCTACTCCGGGGTTTGGCGAATTCCGGGGAGACTGATCCCCAGAGTTCTGGATTGAATATGAGGGGAGTCAACTCCTCGTGTTCGGATTTAATTCCCCGATGAGTCCAATGCGGTTGGTTTAGACATTTACATCACTTCTGCCAAGTTTCATAATGTCTGCTGGGATTTCCGCTCACATTTCGATGCTCTTTTAACCTCTCTTTATACTTTGAATCCCATGGAGTTAGTATTTCTGGGGATTGGGGGTGGAAGGATCAATACAATCTCTGAGAAATTTAGAATAATGCTCTTCTATGGACCATGCCTCAAGGGACAGTAGTCAATCAAAATTTTTTTTTTAAATCCTCACTGCCTTTATCTATAGACAGAAAGCGCTGAATTGGAATAAATCTTGGGAAAATTTAACTCGGACAGCCTGTGATTCTGGCCTCTGAACTTTTGTCTAAGCGACCTGCCTCCCTCCTCCTCTTTGGAAGGTCTGCAGAGTTGTTTATTTTAATTACTACCTAGGGCCCAGCTAGGGTTCTAGCTCACCTGCTACATTTTTTTCCCCAGGACATCTTTATTTTTTATTTTTATTTTAATTGTTGTTCTTGTACAGTTTTCTGTCTTTTACTCCCATCCCAGCCCACCGCCCCAGCCCTCCCCACCTCCTTCCTATTTCCACCCCTCCCCCCCTAGTTTTTGTCCATGTGTCTTTTATACTTGTTGCTCTAAACCCTTCCCCTTTTCTCCTGAAATTCCCTCCCCTCTCCCTTCTGTAAGCCTGTTCTCAATTTCAGTGTTTTTGGTTATATTATGCTTGTTTGTTTGTTTTGTTGATTAGGCTCCTGTCAAAGGTGAGATCATATGGTGTTTGTCTTTCACCTCCTGGCTTATTTCACTTAGCATAATGCTCTCCAGTTCCATCCATGCTGTTGCGAAGGGTAGGAGCTCCTTCTTTCTTTCTGCTGCATAGAATTCCATTGTGTAAATGTGCTACATTTGTTTGGACCTCTTCTGAATCCTTAAGCCATTTTATGACTTACACATAATTGATCACATCAATTCATTACATATTTTACAAATTATTTAATGTAGGCAGCGTCTTGTTCCTATCTTCATGCATATGAAGGTAATTACTATTCACTTGTTTGCTCATTCATTCAGGTATTCAGGTCGCCCCCTAATCGGTGCAGGCACTGAGGCAGGACGCAAGCACACTGGTCAAGTAGACAGCCGTGCAGGGCGGAGTAGCAGAACTCCGTACCAGGCAAAATATACGCAAATGTATGCCTGGCCAAAAGGTCCATTTGGTTTTATTCCTGTAGGATGGCTCTAGTAGTGCTCAGATGCCTTTAACTTCATTTGAAACAATTTTGTTAGATTGCATTGTGAAAGCTGTCATATCACTGTGCATTTTTAAAAGCTTATCAAAATTGGTGATTTTTTTGTGTAGCCATTTTAATATTGAAGATGAAAGAAAATAAGCAACAATTTCAGCATATTATGTTTTATTATTTCAAAAAAGGTAAAAATGCAACTGAGATGCATTGAAAGATTTGTTCAGTGTGTGGAGATGGTTCTGTGACTGATCAAATGTGTCAAAAGTGTTTTGTGAAGTTTCACGCTAGCTAGAGATTTCTCGCTAGGCGATGCTCAATGGTCAGGGAGACCAATTGAAGTTAATAGTGATCAAATTGAGACACTAACTGAGAACAATCAATGTTCTACCACATGGGAGATAGCCAACATACTCAAAATATCCAAATCGATAACGTGATTGGTGAAAATGAAAAATATGTCTTTTATTTTACATAAAAACCATGCAGACTTTCTGGCCAACCCAATATAATAATAAACTGCAGTAAGTTCCTTGATAGCAGGAAGTCCTCGATAGAAGAATATCAGGTGAGGCCTAATTAGCATTGAGTGGTTAGGAAAGCCTCTCCATGAAAGGGATATGAAGAATAAATGTGGCAAAGAGTATGGGGAAGGACATTTTAGGGGTGAGACGCAGCCAGGTTTAAAACGTGGGCTGGGCTAGAGTACAGCCTGATGCAGTGTGGAGAGGGGAAGTCAGACCTGGCTAAGCCCAGCTGACGTTAGTAAGGGGAGGGCGTGGCCAGGAAGGCAGAGGGGCCTTGCAGCCACACCATGAGTTCCTTGTCTTCTCAGACCTATAGAAGTTGCGTGATCCCCGCATTCTGAATGGAGATGAGCCCAGGAGGCAGGACAGTACTAACAAGGGGGAGGACCTCCATCCTCAGGAGTGTGAGGCAAAGGAGAGGATGTGAGAGGACAGTAGTTTTCAAACCTCAGTGTGAATTACAAGAATCTGTATGCTTATCAGAAACGCCTGTTTCTGGCCCTCCACTGCAGAGACTGAGTCACATTCTTTCACAGGCAGATAGCTGTGACTTTGTTCTGGGAAATACAGGCCTAAGCAGTTAAGTCTTTCTTTTAACAATGTTATGGTAACAGTGAAGCTGAGGGACTCCAAGAGGAACAAGTAGAAGTACAGACAAGCCAAAGGATTAAAAGGTGTAAGACATTTCCACACCTACAGGGATTTATTGTGCAATGGAATATGGGTTGCGTCCTGAAATACCGAGTTCAGCTATTAAACTCTAAGTCACAAAAGTTCCAACTTGACTTCTCAACATCAAGGACTAGGTAGTAATATGTGTACCTTTGAAGACTGTGTGATACGCCTGATCGAACTTCTCATCCTGCGTAGTAATTGTCATGGAGTTGGTGATTTATTTGTGTTGAATGCATGAATGCGTGCATTAATGAATATTTCCCTGATACCTCTTATCATGCTCTATTTTTCCCCCCAGCTCACTTATGGCCTTTCCCGCACAGCTTGGGGAAGAGCAAGGCCCTGATAGTTCTAACAACTGATGTATTGCCTCTTGGAATGATTTGAATAATGGATGGAAGAGAGCAATGATTAATCCAAAGCAAACGATCTTCAATCTCTGTCCTCCTAGCACTTCATAAATGTTTCTATTATGTGTGCATATATAAAAAATAATCACAATATAGTGTAACATATGCTATTTCTTTCTAATTGAACTGTGAGTTTCGCAAGGGCTAGGACTCAGTATTTTTTATGTTTATTTTGTACAGAGTCACCTACTCTGTCTTCTTTAAGTTGGTGCTAAAAAAAATTATGTTGAGCCCTGGCTGGTGTGGCTCAGTGGATTCAGTACCAGCCTTCGAACCAAACAGTCACTGGTTCGATTCCCAGTCAGGGCACATTCCTGAGCCTTGGTCGGCTGAGCCCTTCCTTAATGATCAGATTACAGTAGTTGCCACCAGGCCCCCAGCAGGGGGCGCATCAGAGGCGACCACACATTGATGTTTCTCTGCCTCTCTTTCTCTTTTCCTTTCCCTCTCTCTAAAAACAAATAAATAAAATCTTTTTTAAAAATTATGTTGAATTGGGCTGAATTATGATGATGGTACTGTAAATATTTTGGCAGCTGGATGGGGAGAAGTTTTGTGTTGAAGAGGCCCTCAATGCTTCCTAGTTCTTAGGTTTGCACCGAAGTTGACCACACAAGCACACTGATGGGGAAGAGCAGTGGTGACCCCCACCCCACGCTGCTCTAGGGTCAGGGTTGGCATTAGTGACAGAGTTATATACCACGAGCTGGGATGCCACATTTGAGTGACCTTCATACTTGTTTAGAAACTCAGGTTAAGTCAGACTAAAGAGATGTTGATTTCTTGACACCTTGGTGCCAACGGCAATTGAATAAGGCAGTATTCGGTGGCGACAGAAGAGCTGATCTCAAAACCGAGCTGGGTGTTCTAGGCAAAGCATGAGGAATGATTTGGGAGCTGGATCCTCTGAATCCAGAGCTCAAATCTGGCAATGGTGGCCATGGAAACAGAGTGAGATGTATATGGTGGTCTCCAGTTCCCAACCCAGGCAGGGGTCTGAGGACCCCTGGCAGTGTTCCCCGCTCTAAGGCGTGGGGACCAGAATCCAGCTCAGGTGGACATAGTTTGTTAGGAGAGACGGCCTAAGTTAGGGCTTGTGCCAGGACCTCAGGTTTAGAAGGGGGTGGAGCACTAGGAGACTGGGCAAATGGAGGTAGAAATTACACCAAATCAGTGTCCGGCGAAAGACTCCTGGCTAATCTTGCATCCTCGATATGATAGTGTAAGAGTCATAGCTCTCTGTGTGTGGACAGCTGCCAAATGTACATAAACAACTCACTTAAACCGCACCTGGCTTTACTGTCATAAGGCTGAGCTCTCTCATTTTGAAGCAAGCAGGAGATAGAAGCAGTGTTAACTTGTTTGGTTAAAAAATGCATTGCTCTGAGGGGCTTGTTTTACAGAAAAACTCCTCTCCCCTCAAAAAAAAATTATTCGTGAAGAGCATTTTTACTTTAAGAACATCTTCAGTGGACAATTTTGTTGTCAGCTGGTGCCTGGCTCTTAATCAGCTTCTTTCTAAATTTAATTTTCCTGTTTCTTTTTTCGCTCCACTGAGCCCTTCCTTAATTATCAGATTACAGTGTTCAGCATGATTCCTGGAATTGTTCGCTTTGTCAACCAGAAAGAAGACAGACCCCTGATATAGGTGAGCCTGCACCTTCTCATTTAATGATTCCCCAATTAGTGTCCCAGTCAATCTCGGGAATCACGTCTAAAGTACCCAGTGAGCAAACTCCCTTCTGTTCAGCTCCCTAATCTCTCTTCCACGACCCGCTTCATGCATGAACTGCAAAGCAGGATTTTGGTGGAAGAACCAGTCGTACAGGCTCATGTACCGGCTCATGTGAGCTTCAGATCGCTGTGTTCTGTGCTTAGCTCTCTGTTTTGGTGAGTTTGTCCTTCTGCGTGGAACTCAGTGTGTCCAGGTCCTGGCCTTGGCCCCTGGGACTGGCAGTGCTTGGTTTCATTAACTAGATCGGCAGGTGCTCTAGGCTACCGAGTGTGCCGGGAAGTCCCCTGGCTGGCATCGCGAGTGCACACCCTGGAGAGCCTGTGGTCCGAAGGGCCTGCCTCTGGCTTCATGCTTTGGTGTTGTCATTTTGAAACTCTTAATGCTTTATCTTTGAACTTGTATTTTTGTCAGTGAAATTTGGTGGGATAATGGAGCATGCCTGTGAGTGCAGGAGTACAGAAAGGTATGCCCACCTTTCTGACCACCTGATTGGCGAAGCCCCATGAGCACAGAATTCTGGTGGACCCACAGGGTATGGATGCTCCGCATGACACAGTGAGGGCAACACAGGCAAGTCACATCTGCAGCTGCGTAGGTGGGTGAAGTGGCATTCTGGGTATCATGCTTTCCATGTGAACCGCATTTGCTTCAAATTGAAGAGGAGGCAATGATGTTCTAAAAAATACAGGTAAGTGCCCTGGCTGGTGTGGCTAGTGATTTGAGTGCCAGCCTGTGAACCAAAGGGTTGCCGGTTTGATCCCCAGTCACAGGCCTGGGTTGCAGGCCAGGTCCTCAGTAGAGGACGTGGAAGAGGCAGCTACCCATTGATGTTTCTCTCCCTCTGTTTCCCTCCCTTCCCCTCTCTCTAAAAATAAATAAAATCTTTAAAAGAAAGAAGTATAGGTAACAGTGAAATGATAGAAAATACAGACACCAGTCTCCGCCCCACAGTTCCTGGCACGGAGCTCCTAAAACTGTTGGAACTTCCTACGTGGGAGCATATTTTTTTCCCTATTTGGTCTTAGACCCTAATTCCTGACACAAGAGTTCCTAAATCCCTTGCAGTGTCCTGGGTGATGAGAGTCTCTTTTGCTCTAAGTGGTATCTCTGGCTACTGGCCAGTCCCCAGAAAGACCTTCCATGATTAGAAGCTTGGAGTGTGCGGCTGCATCCCTCATGGCCCAGGGAGAGAGCGGCTGGAGGTTAACGTAGGACTGATCACACCACCGTGATGAAGGTTCCGTAAAACGCCCAAGTGCAGGGCTTGGAGAGCTTCCAAGCTGCTGAGCAGATTCCTGTGCAGGAGGGGTGGGAGAGTGGCCCACCCCTTACTCCGCGGGACAGAAGGTCCTTGGCTTAGGACATTTTTAGACCTTAACCCAAGCATCTCTTTCATCTGGATATTCCTCTGTATCCTCCATCATATTTGTAATAATAAACCAGTAAACATTAAGTGTTTCCCTGAGCTCTGTGAGCCATGGTAGCAAATGATCAAGGCCAAGAGCGGGTCTCGGAGACCCCAGTTTACAGCCAATCCGTGAGAAGCACAGGTGACAATCCGAGGCTTGCAAGTGGCATCTGGAGTGGTGTGGAGGGCAGTTCTGTGAGACTGCGCTCTTAACCCGAGCGTTCTCCTGACGGTGTCTGAGTGAGATCACAGGACACCAGGCTGGTGTTGGAGAATTACTGGGGTTGGGACCCCGCCCCGACACACACACGCACACACACACCACACACACACACACACACACACACACACACACACACAGACGTGTGCATGCTCCCAGCAGAGCCAGAAGTGCCCTCTGTGAGTAGGACAGGGGTGTCTCTCTGTCCCATGACCAAGGAATCGCACCAGGTCCTTCCTCACTCCTGTCACTTCCCCGATTTACCGACCCCAGTGCTGAAAAGGCTGATTGGAAGGAAGGGACAGTAGGGAAACCCTAGTTTCTTCCCCTTCCATTGTTCTTCACTGACCAGTGAGCTCAACGTGGGCAGCGTCGATAGAGTGGATGCGTGTCAAGTGGTGAGACGGAGTTGATTTACCTTGAGCTGCGTTGTCCTGCTCCGCTAGGAGGAACATATGGTATATGCAGGTGTGTACAAGCTACAAGACGTGACTTGAGTGACTTTTGTTGATTCTTCCATCGAGGTAAATGCTCTCCTAGATACCCTTAAAGCAGGCATTGTACAATATAAGCAGGAATGGTACAACCCACGTTAACAGTCAAAAACCGGAATTTTTCTTTAGTTGGAATGATGTTCAGCAGCAAGTTTTAAAATGTTGCTACGAGTCAGGAGAAAGACAGGAAGAAAGGAAAGTTTGTGTTCGCACCTTTGGCAGCTCCTTGTTCCCACAGGATCCTGTGCATCCCTGTTTTCCTTCTCCTCCGGGCCCTGCCGGGTGGTCTCAGGATCGCTTCCGTGTTTGCCTCTCTTTGTCGTGGGTGTCCCAAAGTGTCCGTGGCTGCAGGACGAGGCCGAGCGACAGGCTTCTCCATGACCCGCCGGGTCGGGGCACACAGCACACAGGCTGCCCCCCCCCCCCGCCCCGGCCCCCAGGGGAGGCCAGCTTTGCATCTCTTACTTCCAGAGACTGCAACTCCTCAGCGGGGAGGCTGGCAGCCTGAGTCCTTCTGCCTTCCCGCCCAGATCCTTTCCTTCATTCACAGCCGGTGGTGGCCCCACAGCACCTTGGTCACCAAGAACTCTTTAGAGTCAAACATGGAGAGAATGTTTTCGCTTGTTTCAAACGGTGCATTGGTTCTAGGTTATCGGCAGCTAAGAACACAGGGTTGGCATTTCGGCTATGAATGTAGTACAGTGCAGCTTGTGACCTCAAGGCTTACAGCAGCATCGCTGAGTGGGGGTGACGGGGAGGGAGAAAACATGTCAGAAGATGGGGCGTTGACATCATTTTTCTTCCTCTCCAGTTCTTTACAACCAGCCTCCCCAAACCATCGGAAATTTCTGAAGATTATCTTCTTTATTTGAGGGCCATAGAATATATACTCTAGCTTTTAAAATGTTGATTTCTTCTGATTATAAAATAATACAGGCTACTTTGGAAAATGCAGAAAAAATATGAAGATGAAAGAAACCTATAATTTGATCATGCAGTTTAACATTTTGGTGAAGTTTGATTTTGTCTTTCTCTCTTCCTCCTTTCCATTCCCCTCTTTCTCTCCGACCTTCTTGTCCTTCATTTATTCTCTTTCTTCTCTCCTTCTCTCTCTGTATATGTATGTATATAATATGATATATCATAGCTATATGATAGCCATTGGATTAAGCGATGACAAATCTGGTACTTTCTGCAGTTTTAAGATTTAGATGGTAACACGGTGACTTTAACCAACTGCGCGGTGACTGGGAATTTTAAATGACCCGAACCAGAACAGAATCCGTCAGTCTGATATCTGTGAATAGGAACAGCTTTCATCATTAGGAGATTAATCAGTAAGGTGTTAACATACACCAATAAAGCAGAGAGATTTCAGATTAAGAACTTCTATCATTTAAAGTCTCACCCCATTATCCTTTCCATGAACGTGCCCTCAGGCTTTCAAATTAATGGCGTGTGGTTTAAGAAGATTTAAGATGAAGGTGGCACACTCAGCAAACCTGACCATTTCTGTCTTAGTTTAATTAATCTCTTTATTCAGGTCACTCAACACCTGAATCAAAAAAGTAAAATCTTGTTCTTTTGAGTTGAGGAAACAATCGAATTACAAAGTAACCCCATACAGAGCCATCAAAGTCTGCAAAACTTAGAATTCCTAGCAAGTGCACCCGAACGGAAAGTCCTTTCATACCAGGTTTTCATGCTTCCCTGGCAGACTTTTCTTCCAGGTTCCCTGGATCCTGCCCTTAGCCCCTTGGGGTTTGCGAGCACAAGGCTTTCTGCCTTTGACGCAGAGCTGAGGCTGGCGTTCTAAAAATGACCAGGTTTGCAAAGCTATTCCTTTTTTAACTCTGTAGGAATTTAAGGCTCCTTTGGAAACCAAAATCCTCTGGAGACAACTGGAAAGTGTTCTTTTTCTTCATAGCAATCCTTCCCTTGTATATTGGAAACTTGGTTAGATTTTAAGTACTTGTGTGCCTGCATCCACTCACTTACCCTAAGAATATTTATTGACCACCTACTATGTGCCCATCGTACTGGACGCACAAAACCTATAGCCTCTTTCCTCTTGGAGCTCATTTTCTAGGGGAGAAACAGACATTAAATAATCAGATAATCAAAGTGAAATAACAAACGTGAACGATGCTGGCAGGAGAGGTGGTTGATACCAGAAATGTAGAAATGCCTACAGCAGCCACCAGGCCGGGGCTTCCGTGAGATGGGAAGGTGAGCCTGTGCCCCCCCCCCCCCGAGAAGGGGCAGAGGAAGGAAGAGCCTTTCGGGAGAGGCGACTGCACATGGCGAAGGCCATGAGCAGAAGCACTTACCGAAAGTCACACTGGTGACCCTGAGCCCAATGGAAGGGCCGTGAGATCCTGGAGCTCAGAGCTTCTCTGGGTTGGCGGTGAAGTCCCTCATGTAAATGAACTCAGAGATGATGCAGATTAAAAATGTTGTTAAAGCTGTCCACTAGCACACCCAATTATTTACAGGGGATTTAATTCAGAGAATGAAAACAGAAATGCAAAGAAAAATATTGAAGATGGCAACATTCAAGGCCCTAGGGCTGGACTGCCATCCCAGGGAAATGACTTCCGAGGGCTGGTGCACAAAGACAAACACAGCAGCTTCAAAACGGTCCCTCAACAGCCACCTTGTCAGACCAGGGTGGCGGTGGGGGCCAGGCTTGGGAGAAGCACGGTTCTAGGAGCCGCAGCTCCAGCGACCGACAGGACGGGGTCGCTGCTTTCAGGGAACTCGAATCTGGTGGCGCAGACCCAGGGGTCAGTCCCTTCTGCGCAGTGTGACATGCTCAGGATAGGTGAGCACACAGGACCCAGGCCACGGAGTTCACGGGACAGAGCATCCACCTGGGTGGGCCCTGGACAAGGTGTCACGGAGGGTAGGGTGCTGACTCTGAGTGCCGAAGAGAGACTGGAAGTTCTCCAGGGAAATGTGAGCAGGAGGAACCAAGGAAGCAGAAGGAAGAGGGTGGCCGAGGCCTTGTGTTGCGCTAAGCAGGCCGCTCCGCACTGCAGAGCCACGTGGTCCATCAGCGGGTCTGGGTTGCACTTTCACGGGCCCCTAACAAATGAGGAAAGTGAGGACGGCCAAGGGCATGCATGCGTGTTCGAAGGCTCGCCACCATCCCAGGCACCAGGAATACAGCCGTGCACGGTCTCGGCCTGTGTGACGCTTCCATTCTGATGGGCAGACAACCTGTAAACGCGTAAGTGGGAAGTGCTTTCAAACAGAAGCGCTTTGAAGGAAAGGAAAGCTGCATGAAAGAAAGTGACCGGGGGCCTTTCTGCCGAGGCGACAGGCAGATGGGTACCGGGGACACAGTGAGACAAGGAGTCACGCCTCTATCGGGATACAAACGTGTTCCCAGGGGAGGGAACAGCAACCTAAGCTCACGGGCAGGAACGGGTTTGGATGTTTAAAGCAGAGTGAGGCCGGCGGACCCAGAGCAGACGGAGTGGCAAGGGGCGGGATAAGACTCGAGTCTGAGAAGAGAGCTGGGGCCTGAGTACGCAGGTCGCGCCACGGCCTCCCCTTTCCCTGCGGGGGTGTCAGGACAGGGGGCGCGGGGGGACCGCGCCGTGCTGGTGGAGAACGCACCCAGCTCTGCGTTTCCCTGAGGGTATTATTAGGAACATCTGAGATGAGAAATGTTCTTTTGAAAAACATGATAAAATAGATTGTGGAATCCAGCATGCTGTATTCCCCTGTGGCAGATTCACCACAAGTCGAAGCAGGTTCTTCTCAAAAGAAAGCCCGGGATGGGGTGCAGTTGCTGGTTGTTTCCTCCGAGAAGTGAGCCTAAGGGACAGGCCTGAAGGACGGGGCAGGGAGCAAGGGACGGGGACGTTTGGCCAAAGGTGCATAGCTGAGCTGCGAGTGGTAAACTGGTACCGAGGACTCGGCAGAAGCCCATCTCGGGGACGAGCCAGGGGACCGTGGTCTCTTTAGTGCTGGACATTCGTCTTCACTTCTGTCTTAGAACAACTCTATTCTCTGGGGTTGCTTTGTATTTTTGAGCTTAGAGTCTACGAAAGCACCCCAGTCTTTGTCCCATGGGTGGCAGTGTGTCAATTCGGTGGCGTGAGGCGGGAGACCTCACCTGGTTGGCTTGGGCACTGCTAGCGAATCAAGTCATCCTTCACTCCGGGCACCTGTTTCTTCATTTACACTCACAGCGCTCAGATGGCCCTAGGTTGTCGCTTTCATTCCTTGGGTGTCTCTGTGCGATCCTTCCAGGGTGGAGCTCGTCCTCTGTGTTTTGGCGGTCTTTTTAAAGACCTGCGAGGGATGATTAACCCAATTAGGCTTTATCTCGTTGGAGTCCTTTTATGGTATTTGGGGTCTTAGTTCTGATACCATATGGATCCTTGTGCCTTGTAACCTTATTACACCTGAAAATCTTACTGAAGACTCTGAATGTTCCTATTCAAGATATTGATAAACACAGGGCATAGATGTTCTTTCATAGTTTGGTCCTGGGGGGTGAGGGGGGAACCTAGGGGACAGGGAATATGACATTTCCCAATTCTGAATACTGCGATGAAGCACCCAGGAATTGAGACAGGCAGGCATCAGGGTCTGATGGAGGAACCGATGTGCCCGAATACCAAGACAAAGCATGAAAACAGCTTTAAATGCTCAAAACAAACAAGTAGTATAGGATTCTATGGGAGAGCAATTAGTGTGTTTTTATGGATAACTGTGTTTGTGTGAGAGCCAGTGGCAGACATTAAAAATTATCTAATTGTTTGAAATCTAAGAAATAGATTTCTTTTTCTTCGATTCAAACTTTTCCATACTATGTTTTCTGTTAGAAAGCGAGGTGTTTTTTCTTTAAAAAACAAAACAAAACAGTGATTAGTTGAGTTTAATTATCCTCCAGAGCCTAGTAACTCCCAAACAGCTCACTGCTGCCTTAAATTCAGTTAGACCCTCTGTGAAGTGCCAACATGCACTCCTGACCTCCGGCTCAGTGGAAGGAAGTCTTTCATGATACCTTTTCTTAACTACTGAGGAAATTATCAGGCGCACATCAGACGAGCTGATTGACACCATCGGGCTTCATGAAGAAGAGGAACGAAGTAGACATGAAATAAAAGCGTTATCTCAATGCCCAGTAAGATGCTCAACAAGACGTACTTCGAGCGAGTCCCTCCGAGGGGTCATCCAGCCCGGATTCCAGTGCGGAGCAAATGCCGCAGCAGAAAGAGGTGAAGCTGCGCCTTCCCCCGTCACGGGGCTTTGCTGGAAAGAGCGCAGCAAAACGGGAAGTGTTTGGGCAAAGGGCTGATGAAGAGAAATGAACTTCTCCTCTGCAGGGAATGTCTTGGAACATCCCAGCAGCCTTTAGAGGCATCTCAGTGGTTCTGGCTTTGCTGTGGAGCCTTCTCTCTGCCTCACAGATGAACACTGGGAGCAAAGCCAGTTCTTCTCACTTATTTTATGTCACCTTCTGAGGGATGCTGTCTAAGGTAGCTTTCTCCCCACCCCGCACCCGGGAAAGTCAGTTGGTGACAACACCCAGCAAACAAAGTGAAAAATTCTAAAACTCTCCCAATCTCACCTTGATTCTGCATTTCAGGATTATAGCAACACCTGCCGAAGCAAACCCAGAATGTAGAAGAGAGAAGAGAGAAACATGGGCTGTGATTGCTCAGTGAAGACAGAATGTGTAGGTTTTATTTTGGGGAAAGTACTGACAGTGTTCGGTTAAGAAGTCACCATATGTAATTTTCCTTCATCTGCCTTCTGACAGCTGATGAGTTTGTAACAATTTCAAATGCCTCCTCTTTGAATTCTGCTGTCCTCGTCTGGTGCTCTGCGAAGGAGTCTTAAATTAGGTTTCTCCATGAGAGGGTCATCACACATGGGATTTTCAGAAAAATCCACATGAAAAACTCGCTTGGTTTAAGGCACACAGGTTGTTGGGCTTGGGGCTGGGGACCATCCACACACGGTGAAAACACAGCCCCTCCTCTCACGGATACAAACAGGATCAGTGAGGGAGACAAAGAAGCAACTCAGCTGAGATAAAGCAGAATGAGCTAAACAGTGTAGCAGACACAGCCTGTAACTGGGGCAAATTGTGGGAAAGGAGGCACAGTTCGAGGCTTCGGAAGGGAAGGACAGGGGAGCGGGCCAGAAAAGGCCTGGGTGGGAAAGGCCGGCTTGGGTAGAGGGCCTGGCACGGAGGCACAGAGGCCAGAAAGCGCCCACCAGCCCAGCCCGTGAAGAAGGCCGTGGGGCGTGGGGGGCACGGTGCGGCGGGGAAGAGGTGGGAACCAGACCTGGAGAGACTGGCTGGGTCGCACATCCAAGGAGCTGGAATGAGGGGGTGATGAGCTCACCGATGTCACCGCAGGGACAGGCATGCAGATTTTCCATCTGGGGAGTGGCATGAGCAAAGCCATGTTGTTGGGGGTGGGGGTTCACGGAGGGAACACCTGGCTCGGAGAACAATTAGGAAGTGAATGGAGTGGGTTCAGGTGACAGCTGGGGACCATGGCAATGGGAACAATGTAACATGTGTCAGCTGAAGTCATGTTACTTTACAGGCCTGACAACCAACTCTACCCTAGAAGGGGCTTGTGAACCTTGGAAGGTTATAATTTTTTATCCCTGGGGACAGAAATTCCTAAAGATTAAAGAATTTTCAGATGTCTTCCTTATTCTCCTGGTGAACATTTTAAAAGATCTCATTTCCTAATAGGCTATTTGTATCGGAAACCCAGGCAGCATGTCTTTAAGTATTCAGTGCATGAACATCGTAGCTCATGATAAAAATGCAGGCCTTCTGCTGGTTGGAGGGATTTCTCTTCTCTGAGCGGGAAGCGGGAAGCGCTGTTCTGACCGCATCTTGTCTTTGCGAAAGAAGACTCGCGTGTGTGCTCTCCGGGGCCTCAGCATGGTGCTCGCGGTTTACCTGGCACAGCGCCACTCGGTGCGACTCACATGCCACAGGAGTCCAGGAGCAGCAATGCAAGTGACGTTGACTGATTTGGTGCCGGTTACTGCGAAGAGACTGTTTTGCCCCTTTCAGCTGTTCCGTTCACGCTAATTTAAGGACTGATCCTTAACATCGTTCACAATTTAAACCTAAGTAAACCATCCCAAGCTTTCATTACGGAACCCAACCTCAGGATTATAAAGGATGATGAATGTCATATGTTTCTTATTTAAATGTTTGTTATGTGGATAGGCATTGAACTGAATCTGTTTCTGCTCTTACAGTGTGGCAGGATCGTCGTTCCCCAGGAGTTTCAATTAAAAGGCGGGAAGTGGACTGTTAAGCATTGGCTCAGGGTACAACAACCCTCATATCAAATTAATTTAATCATCAACGTAAGCGAATGGAAAATTAAATACGATGTTCAATATGCTGTAATCCCCACATTAATACATCTTATGACTATAGATTTTCTAAAACAGTTAATTTTATGTAATGAAATGTCACACTGGACAAAAACTCTTGTTTTCTTTTGTAACTTTTATTCTGGAGTAGGAATGATCTCATTTCTCCTCTAATTGGCAAATGTATGCAGGTATGCATGTTTGTTTTAACTCTGTCTAAAAGTAATTCTTTCATGAATGAGGACTTTTTTTCATATGAGGGAAGACTTAAGGGACAGTTTGAAAAAGCGTAATCAGCATTACACCGCTTTAGCATTAATAAGGAATGCCGGTCTGTTGGGTTTATCAGGGAATTCACCAACAGTAAAACTGGGCAAAAATCTTTTTGATTTGGTGGGGATGCACAGAAAAGGTTGATTTCAACCAAAGGCGTGACCTCCTAAAATGGGGACCAGAATCTCAAGGAGCTAATGAAATCTTTATGCTTGCTTATTCAAAGCAAGTATACACAATGGCTGAGAATCCTGATGGACTCTCAGGGAATAGTTCCGGAGCATAAATCAAAAAGAAAAGAAGAACCTGAGACTCAAAGTGCCAAATCTCGTCAACCGACAGTTCTGTGAGCAGGGGACAGACACTCTACATTTAGGTTCTGGTTTCGACACTCGACGTGCCATCTGGACAGCGGAGATAGACCAGGTCAAGGCATTGTCTGTCTGTCACATCTCATCACTTGCCGACTTCCTTCCTACCCCACATCCTTTTCCGTCAGTTTCCCCCGCTTTACATATGCTACCATAATAAAAACCATGGAGATTATTTTCTTGCCTTTCTATGGAAAAATATCAGAAATCATGCAAGAAAGTCCATCTTTTCAAGTTGGTTCACCCTACGTGATGGACATAGAGGATTCATTCAGATGATGGCTCAAGAGTTAAACGTACATTTTCAAATCTAAGGCAATCTGTGGATAGATCTAGGTTTGCGTCAGCTTGAACACACTTCATAACCCAAAAGCTATAGTTCACATACAGATAAAAATCTGATTGTGAAAGAGAGCTCAGTGAGAGGTATTACTTGGATATGCTCAAAAGATTATTTTGACTAAAGGGGTGTGTGTGTGTGTGTTTCTCCTGGAAAGATGGCATATTGCCATCAAAACAAAATAATTTGGCTGTATTTTCAATTTGTCTTTGGGCCAAGTCCAGGTAGTTCATTCAGTTAGAACACTATTGATACACCAAGGTTGTGGGTTCGATCCCTGGTCAGGGCACATATAAGGAGCAACCAATGAATGCGTACATAAATGAAACAACAAATCAATGTTTCTCTCTCTCCCTTCCTCTCTCTCTCTCTCTCTCTAAAATCGATAAAATAAAATAAAAATCTTTCTTTGGAGTTCCCCAAATGAATTGGGTGAAAGATCATAACTATAGCTGGTCATCTCATGACTGGAAGTTTTACTTAAATTCACAGATGAAAGACAAACCTGGGTCCAAATCGCTACGGACTCAGAATTGTCGACTAACTTCTCCAAGCTTCAAATGCTGGTAAATGAAGACTATTAATACTTTTAAATAAGTCTTCAAAATAAGTAATGTGATCATACTTAGATTGTCCAAACCAGGTGGGAAATCAGTATTAAACTAGCCTTTAAATACAGGTTTATAAAATAAGATAATATATTTTTAAACGGTGAGTTGTAGATTCTGTATCAGTAAGAAGATATCAATAGTAAAAGATTCTTTCCACGTTAAATTATTCTAATTCAAAAGGAGAGTATAACATTGACCTTAATAACCTTGTTGATATATGATTATAATGTAAAACGTATGGACGATGGGCGTATGTCAAGATTCGATTACAATTCACATCCTAGTCCTTTCATTCAGCGTGTCGGCCAAATCCTTAAACTTTGCCCTGCTTTACTTTCCTTTTCTGCCAAAAAAACGTTTTTCATAATTTCTACTCACCGATCACGGGGTATTTTCTGCCTGATACGTGGCACCAAGTAGGTCCGCAGCCAACATTGGAGAAACATCAGTGAACACGCGTGTCGGGGTAGAAAGGTAAAACAGTATGCAAATAATGTCTGTCTAAATATTTGCCCGAGTGGTTCTGGAGTGTTGAGTCAGATCAGCGTGTGGCTTCAGATCCCCCGAGACCCCTTTGGGGATTTTCTCTTAATTTCATATTTGAAGCAGCAGCCGGAAAGCCCGGAAGGAGTCCCTGCTCTCCCGCACACCCACATGGCTGCAGGGCACACCTGGCTTCCTCTTGGGATCATGTGTTCCGGCGTCGAGTTCCGTGATCTGTAGCTAAGGTTAGTTAATTGATGTTCTTAAGGCAGTTAATTACTCCCTTGCCTGTTAACCATCTCAGTGTGTACACATATACACACCTGTTTATTTGACATGCTCTAACGTGGGAAAGCCGGGGTCAGGAGCTATAAAGGGTCTAGATGTTTATCCTCTTGGAAAACCAAGAAGACAGGCTGATCGCGTTTCGTGGGTGTTGGCACACCACGCGCGTCTCCTGGGTGAGAAAGCAACCTGTTATAACTCGCAGCGCAGCAGGCTCCTCCCAGGGCTGTGTTTTTACATCGGTCCCTTTGTCCCAGGCCCCACGGGAGTGAGGCCCAGGCGGGTGGATCCAAGGGGCCGCAGGGCTCACGGTCACCCCTCGGGACCCTTGAACTTTCAGAAGAGGGCTGCAAGCATCTCTGTGGGATGTTCGCCCCAGAGGGAGCCACTGTGTGGGAAAAAGCCTGCTGGTGCCCCTGCTCCCAGGTTGTGCGGAAATGCAAGGCCCACTGGCTCTGGGTGACAGCGGGTGGCAGGCAGCGCCCACCTCACCCCTCAGTGTGCGGATGTGCGTCTCCAAGACCGAGCACCTTCTCCTGCATGGCCATGTCGCCACCATAGCTCCTGAGGACATTAGCATTCGTCCTCCTCTTTCTCTTCAATTTTTGCTCCCTTTCCTCTTGTACTAGAATATTAGTATTTTTGGTACATGCGAGTGTGTATGATGGTGACAAATCAACTAATTCATCATGTTCTACATAGAGTTCTCTAGCAAGAAGCAATCACTGTAAATATATTTAAGATCTCAGTTGTAGCCTATGGAATTGGATTCCGTAGGATTGAACAGGCAAAACCTACATTTGCCAGAGAAGAAAAAGGTGTGATATTGAAATATGGCTGCAAACACAATCGCGGCAACACCAAAAGAGCAGCTGGCACTTACAAAGCTCTTACCATGTACTAGGCACTATGCCAAGGCTTTGCACCATTTGTTTTGTTCACTGTTATGAAGCTTGTCTCGATAAGCAAACGGACTTCCTCAAGGTCAGTGAGTCCCAACGGAAGCAGGCCCTGAGCCCAGGCGGGCCCGACTCCGCAGGCTGGGCTCCCCAACACCGTTCGATGTCGCAGGGCCTTCCTCGGCTGCTGTGAGGTTGCCACTGTGAACTCGCTAGCACAAGGCATTTCCACCGTGCTCTGCCCTCTTCGGAGGTGGGCCGATCTGTGTCTTGGCTCCGTGGTTTCCCATGCCAGTTAGAACCATCACCGAATTCAAGACTTGAACCAGATGGCAGCAATGGCCATCTGAAGGCGTCGTTGCCACGTCATCAGCCGTCGAAGTCTTGGGGTCAGACAAACAAAACCCACAGTCTGGCTTGCACCTCGGTTGTGCTGGAACTAGGCAGGTCAGTGGACCTGTGTCTGATTACTCTTCAGGGAAATGGGGATGACAGTGGTGCTTCTGGCCCAGGACAAAGTCAGCATCAAAATAAGTCATCGATGACCTCACTCAGCTCCACCCTCCACCCGAACTTCCCTACGGGGAGCAAGAAAGAGCCCAGGGCAACCTCAGCCCAAGGCAGGGAGGTTGTCCCGGCTCCGGATGAACGTGTGTGCACAAGGCTCCTGAAGAGTGGGTGTCCCCTCGGGCTAGTCCTTGGCTCCCTCCGGGCAGCCCTGAGGACCAGCAGCGCCTGGGTCGTGAGGCAGCACTACTTCCCCACTGCAGGCCCTGACCCTCGGTCAGGGCCGTCTCCAGGAGTCAGTACTCGGGAGGGCTCCTGAGCCTGCACACCTTCTCTTTTCCTGGGTCAGACACCATTTCCTACCTGCCGCCTCCGAGCCCACGGTGGGGCTGCAGCCACTGCTGACTGTACCTCTAACGCATATTGACTTCAGTTGCCTTCCGAAACCACCGTCCTAAGATCTGGGAGGAGCAAGGGGGAGGAGGGTCCCCTGCACACCCCGCCCTGTGACGGTGGAACTGAGGTTGGCCTACAGGGAACGTGACTCCAGTCGGAATGCCCGGTCAGACTGCCACCACCTGCTGGGCCGTCCTCGCCTCACTGGATGGTGATCTCTCCCGCGGGCACACTTGCAGAGCCTACCATTAAAATAAGGCAAAGCTTGCCTATGATCTGCCTGGCGCTAGGCCTTTCCCCTCTCCTTGTCTCAATACTACATGAGAAAGGCTTCTCCTGGACACTCTGCTTTGGGTCTGATCTCAGCCTCCAGTGGCCACAAAGGATCCTAGGAAATGTCTCCGCAGAGAATAATTGCTGACAGATTTTCTGGTTGTCCGTGATTGGAAGGAAAATGCACAATGGGTCACCCCAAACTCGGGGAGGCTCGTGCCTCTGTCCTGCTGGTTTTTCAGCCTCACAGAAAATCAGATGAGGAACTCTTTCTCAAAAGACCACATTCTAGAACTTGATGAGTCTGACATGTTGGATTATGCCACCGTTCTCTTCCATGAGATTCTGGAACACGTTACAGAAGCCAAGGACATCACACCCACCGACATGAAGTCCCCGCAGCAACTTCAGGTTCATCGTATGTGGGTTGCATCCCATCCCTTGGATTCCAGAGCGCATATAAATTTGGAAGTGAAAATGGGATCAGTAAATCCAATGGTTTCAAATTCTTTTTAGCCGTATATTCTTTTGTTCAGAGAAAATAGGTCATGCAGATGTTTAGCAGGAAAAGGATTATAGAAGAGTCATGCCAACGGGAGCAGGGGTCGTGGTGAAGTCGGCGATGGTCAGCACCCCCTCCTACCGTCCCAGCCCTTCGCTCCATGCCAAGCCAGCCCGAAAGAGCTCCTGGAGTTCCATGGGGCACAGTGTGGAAAGGCTCGATTTAACCAGTTCTCTCCGTCCACTTTCCACGTACCGGATATTGGCTGAACACCTTCCATGTTGCTGACGTCCACTAGGTGCTCAAGCAGGAGACAAGGGGCCGTGGTTGCAGCTGCAAGGGCCGTGCCATCTGGAGAGGCTTCGTGCCACGACTGAATGTGTTCGGAGCTGTGTTCTCGAAGCTTGCCTGAGGCACATGGGGCCGCGGACAGGTGCACTCGGAAATGGACGAAGCGCTTCCTGGAGGCACCGATCTGAGGTTGCCCGGCTCTAATGAAACCGTCTTGGAGATGTGAGCAGGACTCAGAATCGCGTAGGCTGGCATGGAGTTTAAGAACTTGGGCTTTGGAGACCGGCTCACCGAGCCTTCCTCCCAGCTTGCCATCTGCCAAGTGCATCCGCGAGGGCTTGACAAACATCACCTCAAGGTTCCCCTGTGACGATCGCGCTTGACTCGGGTGCTCCCAATATCAAAAGATACACTGCAGCCGTTTGAAGGTGTTTGGGCTATTTATTCCCCTCCTGACTCGAGCCCATGATGCTGGAAGGAAGAAAGCCTAGTCTGTAAGCTTAGCGCCGTAAAAGAGGAGTCCGTGCTTTCGAAAAAATATCCTTATGGTGCCGCTGTTTCAAAATTTGCCACTTCATGCCCTTCAGGTCACTTTAGCTTCCAAAAGTGAAGGCTTCTGAAATTGCTACCGAACATTTTCAGCATTTGGGATTTTTTTTTTTTTAACCTTCCCTCTCAAGTTGGTTGTTGGGGAATTAAGCCTGATGGGGTGCATCATTTCTGCAAGCTTTTCTCCTGTCATTTGCGAGGCACCGAAGTCCAGCAACAAAGGTGATTGTGATGAAAGGAAGTGGGGATTGATACACGCACTCACACACACCCCATCATTGCCTCCTGTGGTTCAACCGTGAGCACATGCTCATCTTCCACGACAGAAAACGTTTAATTTCTACATGTTCTGACATTGGTGAAACTGCTTAACTGCTATCAGATTTCTTATTTAAAGAAACTACACAGAAAGAGTAGTAGGTGGACAAAAAGGCCTGTGTTTCAGACTGAAAGAGTTGCCATTTTTCTTCTCAGGAATTCTAAATTTATTACCATGATCCAAAAGAAAATTCTGCAAAGGAGACTCCCCCTGATCCCCAGGTATGGTGATGAGTGAGATTTTCCCATTCCACCTTTTCATGTTTCTTAGGATTGACTGATGAGGATTTCATTTGCCGGTACGTTCTTCTCCCTTTCCCATCAGTTTGAAATAGGTGTTGAAAGACGCCCCTAGGTATATCATAATTGTTTTCCGCCAACCTTTTTTTGCCTTCAGGTTTCTGCGCACGTCCTTATTAAATAAATGTTTGTAAAAATAACCTTACCATCCTGATTTTCCACTGTGACTTTCGCGGATAGATTCTTCATCATTTATTATCATCTACAAAGCACGCCTCCAGCCTTTCATTTAAATCTGATGATGCTTCTTGCTCCGGGGAGAAATAAATGAACCCACTACTAAGGGAAGCTTTAAAGGGATTCAGCTTGCCATGCAGCATGATTCCCTCTTTGTGCTTTTGAAGGAGGAAGAACAACCTTGCTCTGGAGGGAATTACCAGCTAGATTTTAATTTTCACCCATTCCCAGAATGCCTTGGAATTCGCACACCCTCATCCAAGGTTTCTCAGCTATGTTTTAAAGGCTTGGCAAAAAAAAAAAAAAAGCAAAAAAAAAAAAACCCCGACAAACTCTGCTTGCATTTTCTTTTCTGCTTCTATGGTCCGACCTAAATGACACAGAGCGGTCTGTTAGGGGCTATACTCTCAAGCTCCTTTCATGGTGGACCACGTTTAGCATCCGGTCCAGCACCGTTTCAGATCTCTTTTCATATTAGTCTTCAAAGTTGGATCCTGCAGGAGCAGTACAACTGGATCCGTTCCAGCCTGCCCCAGGAAAGGTGGCTCCAAAGCATTAAGTGAGCAACCAAGTACCTGTTTATAGCAAATGCATGATTTGTGAATAGTTGATGAGCACTGTCCAAGCAGAGGCGCAGAAAAACATTCTGGTGGGGGAAAGAAACAAACATGTACATTCAAGAGAATTCCTCTCACTTCTCTGCAATTCCCACTGGGGATTGTTCTGCGAACTAGGCTAATTCACGTCTCACAGCAAAACTGCGAGCAGGACTGAGTTCCAGAGTTCCGGATTTCACACGTGAGCACTCTGCTCTCCAAATGAAGAAGCAGTCTGCAGCCCTTCTCGTGCGGTTGCCCCGCCAGTCGGTGGTGGTGCTGCTGTGCTGGTTGGAAACACAGGCACAACCCAGTCAGACATCCTTCTTGAGAGCCTCCTAGACATCTGCTTGTTGGGCAAATCATTCTGCAATGAGGCTCGTTAGGAACCCTGGAAGTGAGATGTTTTTCTGTGAATTGGTGAGCATTTTTGATGGTCTCTTGCCTTTGGGATTTGTTTTAATGTTTTCTCTCTTTTCCCATAATAGACGCCGATGTTGGGTTAGCAGCCTGTGGGACTTTCTGCTAACATGCAGTGAAAGGACACCAGGGAAGGAGTGTCCATTAACATAATAATTATATTCATTCCTCAAACAATTTGTGTACAACAAGTTGTGTTCAGTGCAAACGATGCATGTACTAGTCACTGTACAAAATACTGGGAGAGTGAGGCTGGACCCCACAGTTTCTTCCTCGGGGGTCTCTCGGTAAGAGAGAGGCCAAATGGTCCAACGGAGCAGGGCAGCTGACTCAGCCGGGGAGCAGGGACTTGCGGGGGAGAGATGCCACTCATCATCCAGAGACAAACCGGTGTTGTGGGGCTCGTGGGGGTAACAAGCTTTGAGGGAATGCAAACTCTGTAGAATGGAGAGGATGTGGTGGAAGGAATTGGAAATAAATGGGAGTTAAAGTTGTCAGAAACAAGAGTGCAGAGGGAGACAGGAGCCAGTTCGTGAAAGGGTCGGAGTGGGGTTTAAAGACTTCATGTATTATCCTAAGAGCTCTGGGAAGGACCCAGGGTTGGTTCTCCTCCTCCCTGCCTCCCTCTCTCCTTCCCTCCCTCCCTTCCGTTCCATCCATCCATCCATCCATCCACCCATCCATCCACCTATTCATCTATCATCTATCTATCTATCTATCTATCTATCTATCTATCTATCTTCTTTATTAGATATAATAAAAACCATACACCCATACATCTTTAAAAAGTACCATCTGATAAACTTTTTACAGATATTCATACTCATGAAACTATCAACACAATCAAGATAATAAATATGTCCATCACCCAAAAGCTTCCCCCTGCCCCTTTGTAACCTGCTTCTTCACTGAAGATTGGTTTGCATTGTCTAGAAATTTGTATTTTTTAAAAATGATACGAACATTTTTTGGATGTAGCTTTTCACTCGGTGCACTCATTTTGTGTTTATCCATGTTGTATTATATAATGTTCTATTGTATGAATACACCACAATTTGTTTAGCCACTTATATATTGATGGACATGTGGGCTATTGCTATTATAAATAAAGCTTCTATGAACATTTCTGCACAAACATTTGCATGCAGATATGATTTTATTTCACTTGGGTAATTACCTAGCAATGAAGTGGGTGAACATTATGATAGATGTTTACTTTTTCTAGAAATGTCAATCTGTCATCCAAAGTGTTTTATTTTACATTTTCTCCTGCACGTGTGAGAGTTCCAGTTACTGCGTATCCGTGCCAACACTTGATATAGTCAGTTTTTAATTTTAATTATTTAACAAATGTGCAATAGTATATAATTTTAGTTTTAATTTGCATTTCTCTGACAACTAATGATGTAAAACATATATTCTTATTTACTATTGACACATCATCTGGGGCAAAGTTTCTGTTTAGGTCTTTTTTTCCATGGCTTTTCTTTTTCTTAATATTGGTTTTAGAGAGTTCTTTGTATATTCTGGATACAACTCCTGGTATCCAGAGATGTGCTTTGGAAATCTTTTCCTTCAGTTTGTGGTTTATCTTTTCATTTTCTTAATGGCATCTTTTAAAGAGCGGTGTTTCTTAATTTTGAGTTCATTTTATCAGTATTTTATTTTATCTATGATGCTTCTGGTACTATATCTTAGAGGTTTTTGCACAAATCCAGGTCACAAAAATTTTCTGCTATTGTTCTTTAGGAAATTTAAAACATTTATTTTGGTACAATATTTAGATTGATGATTGATTTCGAGTTAATTTTTATATGAGATGCCCTTTACAGGTTGAGAAGCTTTTCTTTCCTTTTTCTTTTTTTAGTTGTCTGAGAGTTTTTATGAGGAATACACGTTAGACTTTATCAAATGTTTTCTTCGGCATCTGTTGAGGTAGCCATTTATTCTCCTTTGTTGATATGGTCAAAAACATCGATTTTCAGCATTAAACCAGCCTTATACTTCTAAGATGAACCCAATTTGATCATGTTGTATTACACATTTTATATATTGTAGAACTTGGCTAAACTATCAATTTCTACATCTATGTTCATGAGAGATTTTGGTTAATCCTTCCCTTGGAACATCTTTATCTACTTTTGATATCAGGGCCATGTTGTTCTCTTAAAATAAATTTGAAAATATCCCCTTTTATCCTTCAATTTTTCATTCGTATAGATTTGATGTTATTTCTTTCTTAAAGTTGGTTAGACATCACAACTGAATCCATCTGTACCTGGAGTTTTTTGTGGGGAGGGTGTAAATGGGAAGTTCAATTTCCTTAATATTTTTACAGCTGTTTACTTTTAAATCAGATTTATTGGGGGGACACTGGTGGATAAGATTACACAGGCTTCGGCGTACAGTTCTGTGACCCATCGTCATCTGTCCATCGTGCTGTGTGCTTCGTTCTTCCTGGGTGAGCCCTGGCGGTTTGTGCCTTTCACGGACTTGGTCCATTTCATCCAGGTGACCGATTTTTTGGTGCATGTGTGTTCATGCTGTTTCCTCATTACCTTTTCGATGCCTGTGGAACCTGTAACGCTGTTCCCTCCCTAACTTGTGACCATGTTATATTTACTGTCTTTTTTTCCTTCTGGTTAAAACTTTTACGAATATTGCTGATCTTTTCAGATAACTAGTTGTTAGTTTTAGTGATTTATTTTTATTGCTTATTTGTTGTTTAGGTATTGACTTTTTTATATTTATTGTTTCCTTTCCGCTGTTTACTATCTAGTTAATTGGTCTTTTTTCTCTAATTTCTTTTTTTTTCAAGATTTTATTTATTTATTTTTAGAGAGAGGGGAAGGGAAGGAGATAGAGAGGGAGAGAAGCAGCAATATGTAGTTGCCTCTCGTGTGCCCCTTACTGGGGATCTGGCCCACAACTCAGGCATGTGCCCTGACTGGGGATTGAAATGGTGACCTTTTGGTTCACAGGCTGGCTCTTAATCCATGACCCACACCAACTGGGGCTTTTGCTCTGATTTCTTAAGGTCGATGCTGAGGTTACTGATTCGGGATCTTCTTTTTCAAACGTAGGTATTTAATGCTATAAATTCCTCTCTATTGTTTTAGTGTCATCTCACAAATTTTATGTTGCATTTCTGTTTTAATTCAATGGAAAGCACTTTAAACTTTTAAAAAATTTCTCCTTTGATCCCTGAGTTATTTTGAATGTGTTGAATATGTTGTTCAAATATCTGAAGATTTTTTTTTCAGATATTTTTCTACTGTTGCTTTCTAATTTAATTATATTTGTTCTGAAAATATAATTTGTTTGCCTTGAATAACTTTAAATTTCTTAAGATTTCTTTCATGCCCTGGAATGATCCATCTTATGAAAATGTTCCGTGTGTAAATGAAAAAAAAAAAGTGCATTTCCTTGGTACGTGGTGAATAATTCGGTGACATCAAGTTGGTCAACTTGGTTGACGGTGTTGGTCAAGTCTTGTTTTATCCTGAATGACTTTTTAATCTACTTAAACTCTCAGTCGAGAGAAGGATGTTGAAACGTCTGTCTGTAATCGTTCATTTGTTTATTTCCCCTGTAGTTCTGTTGGTTTCTGCATCATGCATTTTGAAGCACTTTTCTTAGTGGTGTTTCTTTCCGTTTCTTGGTTCTCTTGAGGAAGTGATTCCTTTCTCTTTGACCATCTCATTGAGATAAAGATGGACAGAGTGAAACATGGTTTCTCCAACATTCTATCTTGTACATTTTCAAACATGCAATGAAGTTAAGAGAATATTACAGCGACCACATGTGTATCCACCATTAAGTGGGTTCATACTATTTTAGCCTTGTTTTAGTATATTTGCTTTATCACCTCTGTCCATCTATCAATCCTCTTCATCTCATTTCCTGGTGTTAATTGAAGGTATCAGTTCAATTCCTGTTAAACACTTCAGTATAAATATCTTTTAACTACAATTTGTAATTTTAAGTCTTATTAAGATAAACATCTACATGCATGAAAAATACATAAATGAATACTTACTGATTTTTGACAAGTGCATACAGCTGTGTACCCCAAACTCCTATCAAAATATGGAATGCTACTGTCACCTTGGAAAGTTCTCTCGTGTTCCTTTCCACTCAGTCCCCTCTACCGCTCTCCCAGGGGAAACTTCTCATTTTTTCCCACTACAAGTTAGTTTTAGCCGTATGAGACCTTATTACAAATGGGAACGTACCTATTCATTTGTATAAGGGTCTTTTCCCTCAGCATGCTTTGAGATTTATTCATGTTACGTAATCAGCATTTTGTTCTTTATCCTTGCCAAACAGTATTTCGTGATGTGACTCTTCCGGCTTGTTTATCTGTTCTCCTTTGCACGGACTTCTGGCTGTTTCTGGTCCCAGGCTATGACGAGGAAGCTGCCAGGAACATCCCTGTGGAATTTTTTGGGTGGGTACCTACTGTAATTTCTCTTGAGGAAGTACCTACGGGTGGGATTGCTGGATCATAGCATAGACGTGCATTCACTTTTATAGACAACTACAGACCTTCTCTTTCCAGAGGAGTCACACCATGTTACATCCCCACTAGCAAGGTGTCGGCGCTCCAGTTGTTCTCTGCCTTCGGGTGGTCCCGACAGACGTTTTCGTTACAGCGGCTGCGTAGTCATACCTGTTCATAGTGTTCATCTGCAATTCTGCATTGCTTTATAACATTGAGTACCTTTTCACGTGCTTGGTGGCTATTTGTACAATCTTTTGAAAAATAGCCCACTTTTTATGGAGTGGTTTATAGTGGACATTGAATTGTGGGAGTTCAACCTAAATGACCAAGATTAAAAGGGAGACACACGTTATGCATTATATTTCTCCAAACCAGCACAGGGTCTTGTACATAATAAATGCTCAAAATATATGCTCCTTAAAAAAAACAGACATAACCTGGGACTTCGAACTTTGAGAAAGGCCTCTCATAAATAGTGTGTCCACCACTTATCATCCCCTGCTCTCCGAAAACAGCACAAAACTGAATTGTCTCACTCTTTCAGGGTTTGAGAGAAGTCTTTTGCTTTCACTTTTGTTTATCACTTCTTTTGAAGAGAGCAAAGGGGGAAAGAAGCCGTTTTTTAGGTCTTGGAGTGGACCGTGCCCCGGGTGGTGACTTCAGTGTCCCTGTGCAAATGCTAGAAGGGGAACATCTTTGCAGTCAGCTCCTGCAGCCTGTACAGGGACAGGTGAGGTGCTAGAACCTGCGGAGGAGCCTGGGAGTCCTCCTGAAAAAGACAGAGCAAGACAAGAAGGTTTTGTTTGCAGTGAAACCTGCCCATCCCCACGGCTGCTCCGCTGTAGCCGTTGGGAGCAGGGGGGACTTTAGAGGCAGGGTTTGGCCACAACAGACCTGCCAGGCATCGGTGCTCACCCAACGGACGCAGGTTTCGAACGAGCTTTCCCAGGTTACTGGCTTTCTCTTTTGCGTTTTGGAAGCCTGAAGGACCAAGGATATGTGGTGTGTGGAGATACCAGTGAGACCGAGACTGAGACAGACAGGCCTGGAGACAAGATGTCCGCACCTGTCTCCTTAATCTGCCCTGAGTTAGAGATAAACGGGTTCATCCTGTAGCCTTTCTTCCTTCTCCGGGATCCAAATCAGTTGCCATGGACACACTCTCTTCCTCATGACTGTGTTAATTCCTCCGCCTCCTCTGTCTTCCTCCCTTTTGAGAAAATCAGCACTCGGAGAGCCAGCGCCCCTGGCCACCGACTTGCTCTGTCAGCATTCTGTGCTCCCACGGGATCATAAAACGGGAGGGAACGGGAAAGTGTATCTTATCAGAAAAATGCAGGCGCTCCTGTCCTGTAAAACCCCGTTCTGGGTTGCAATTAAGCCGGCTCAAGGGGCAAGGGGTGTTTCACGAGGACTGGGGACATCCTCCCTAGACGAGACTGTGGTTTCTTTACGCTCCTTTAAAAGCGGAGACAAGAGAACTTGGGATGAGCACGTTGAGTGATGAAGGGGCAGGGAGACACCGCTGTCTCAGGGGTCCCCCCTCTGAGGGTTTCCAGAGCTGGGGTTTGAGTTGGGACACTGTTGAGCCCCCTGCTGATGGACTGCCATGAGAGTATCTTTCCTTCAGTGCTTAGGGGTGAACCCTGTCTCTGTGATCTTGCTGGATGATTGGCTCCGGATGGGGGCCAGCCGTGCAGACACACAGGTCAGAGGTCAGCACAATTCTGCCCCACACATACAGGTCAGAGGTCAGCATGATTCTGTCCCTCCTTCAGCCCTCACGTGTGTGTAGAGGGAGGCAGGTGGTGGGTGTCTGCTCACTTGCTCTTCCCCATCCTGGGGTCAGCATTGGGTGCACCAAAATATTTCCTTTCTGATTCATCTCCATTCACAAGGTACCATTTAATCCAAAACAAAGCTCTTTTAATAATCCAACTGAAAATTGCTGTGGCCCATAAAAGGAGAGGCCAATTCAACCAATTTCTTCCAAATACGTAAAACTGCAAGTGCTAGTGAAATTGCTTTTTCTTTCTTTATATCTTTTAAAAATAACATGAGAATTTTTTCCAACATCTAATTATGTTTCCTAGGATTGGGAACAAGAAATCTGCTGTCTCATTTAGTGACCCAGAATTTGCTATTATTAAATAAGAGTGACTAAAAGAAAGAGATATGCCACATGAGGTAGAAAAGAGTAAATTACATGTTAATTGGGCCCTGTGCTTTCAGTAGTTTTGCCTAAAGGATTTTCAAGCTTAAGACAAAACAATAATTTAGTCATTAATCTGGTTTCCCTTTCCACCGTTTCCCCTGCCTGGAAGTGTAGGATCTACTAAAAGTGATTAAGTTGCTAAATTAAACATTTAAATATTTAATAAAGAAAATTCCATCTGTAAACATAATATCAGAAAATTGTATTTCCAAAAATAGTAATTAAGGAAACAGTCTCCTTGGAATTACGATGATCCAAATGGGGCTGGGCCTCCTGACTCCTTTCTGGTCCTGCAGCAGCAGAAAATCAAGGCGCGGCCCTTTGGTTACGGACACACAAATGCCCTGTGCCCTGAGGCCAAGAGCACCCTCCGTGGAAGCACCGTGTTCGTGACCTTCTTCCTACGCGGAGCCATCATCGTTTGCTCAGAGGCCCCTGGCTGACGAAATAAGGAACTGCCTGAGACGGGGAAAAGAGACCGAAGCACAGAGGTAGTAGCCGAAGCTCTGCTGAGCCTCAGGTCCCCGCCAGCTGCGCCATCTCAAAGCGGAAGGAAATCCGGCAGGTGTCAGGGGTGACGAGGGGAAGGGTCTCGACCCCTTCCATGTCTCTGCCTCCACAGCTGGGGATTCTAATCAGTCTTACGGTTTTTCGTTGCCCCTTGGTGTTCAGAAAATACTTGTTGTTGAATGTGCAGAGACAGCTGTGACTCCCATTTCTCCTTATCTTGAGAAATGAGTGGAAGACTAGTTCACATGCAATGTACCTTAGAAATAATTCCCAATGCACTCCTTAACACTCGCCCATGTGCTCATCTGGAAAGAGTGGAGCTTTCTTCTCACTTTTAAAGTTTATCCTACAAAATGACCGATTCACGAACGCATAAATAAAAGCAACCACCCACAGTATTACCAGTGAGGAATAACAGCTATTACTATTTTGGTACATATATGCGTCTAGTCTTTTAGGATTTATGCACACATAGCCGTTTTTTAAGCAGCCCAGACTTAGAGTATCAACGTGAAACCTTTGGGTTTTTTACTGTTATGACCTGCCTCTTGGACTATGTTGCTTAATCCCCTAACAAACACTTGTGCAGATTCCAAACTTGTTGGTCATTCCCGTTACTAAAGCCGATACACAGCAAGGGGCTGGAACAAACACGGACCCCTGTCTTCCCGAGGTGAAACCCGCCGTCACAGCCCTCGTTGAGCACCGTGTGGCCCCTGTCTCCAGGCAAGTTTTCAGATCAAGGTCTTGGGGAGCAGTGTTCTCCACTTCCGCTCCTTCTTCCCACTCCCTCACCGTGCAGTGAGAGGTGTCGGGGTGGCTCAGGTCCCCTCCTTTCCATCCCTGCCCCTGGGAATGCATATGGGACCGAGCTGTCGGCTCCAGGCCAGAAGGAGGGAGACGAAATGGCCTGATGTCACTTAGGGATGAACACTCCCTCCACCCACAGAGCCTGCAGCCCTGAGGACTTTCTCTGCTCTCGCGATGTTTTGTTCCATTTTCATCCTTCCACCTACGGGACGACGTGCTGGGGACCTAGGGACGTGGTTGGAGCTGCGGAGTTTCCTCGGTCATCTCTCGATCAGCTCCGAGGGAGGCTCCAGACACACAGTGGTATCTCTGTTCGGGCAATAAAGGGATTGGAGGCACCTCAAGGCCAGGTTTTGGTCCCAGCCAGCAATTCTAGGAGTGCAGGAAAGGTCCTGCTTGAATTCCTGTGGCGTGTATACATACCGAGGAAGCGAGTGTAAAGTGCCGAACATGTTAGTACACTTTCTCGTTTTTTTTTGTACGTACTCTCCTCCAGGCTGAAGGCACCTTCTGCTCATGTTGGTGGTTGTGTGTATGGGTAGAGAGGTTGGGATTGTAGACTTTAAAATTATACTATTTCTTACAAAATGTTATTAAAAAGGCATCAAATTTTATTCTAATTATTCACTAATACAATGCTGTGTTTAATAATGTTCTGAAAATATATTTATGTACACATGAACAAGTATCTTAGAATTTCTCAGCCAAGGGTTACATGCATTTTCAATTTTGGTTTGTTTTGCCAAATTACTGATCACGAAGACTGCACCTGTTTTCACCGCTCATGGCATTTGGGGAGCACACCTCCCCCCGACTCAGTGTTTTTGGCACTAGCCCATGAACGTGAGAATGCTCATAGCCCAGAGCCCAGTCTTTACCTTTAGACCTCTAACAGAGAAATCCTTCCGTGTGTTTACTGGGTAACATGCACAGAGAGAGTCACTGCAATTTTTGAAATGCAGCATGTTTTGTAATGTGAAAAATTGGATATAAGCCGAATATCCACCAATAGTCATGGACAAAGGTGATGCAGTCAAACAATGGGTTCTCTGTAAAAGTTAGGGCTTCAAAAACATAATAGAGGATGAAAAAGTAAGTTTCCCAAAGTAACCCACTGCATGTTATTTACAGGTATGTGTGTTACTTACAGACATGCATGTTATGTACATGTGTGCATGATTTGCACAGGCATGCACGTTTGTTAGGAAATGGCTGGGAAATTGTCGGAGCGGTGTTCACCCGATGAGTGGTGATAGCTGGGCGGTGCCTCGGTGGTGGGGACGGACAGTCCGGCGGACTGTACCAGCGGGGATTCTACTTTGTCTGCTGTGTTCTGTTTCTTTATTGTTACACAGCATCCGTCTTCAAGAAAATGGCATTGGCCTCGCCCAGTCCTGTGTGAGAGGTATACAAATATTGATTTCGTATACATTTCTTATAAAAGAAGAAATCCAGGTCCTTTGGTTCCTCCCCTCTTGGGAATATCCTAACCAGCAGCACCCGAGTCCATGCCTGTGAGTTTTACGCATGACACACATACAGCAACAGCGTGTTTAAATTCGCTGATGTCCTAAGGCCGATAATAACAACCGAGTTTTCCCAGACTGCTGTCTTTCCTTGGGCTGTTTTTCCTTGCCCCGGTGAAAGTCAGAAAAACGCTTTGAAAGTGCTTGGTCATTTTCCACTGTTGGTTAAACCATAGGTTCTTATCTCCTTTGCAGCCGTGAAGTAGTAATGAAAAATTGCTTATTCACGTAGTCTAGAGTCAAATTCTCACTGACTGGCTAATGGGCAGAGTTACATTTTTAAAAGAAAAGTCTGTAACCGACCAAAGCAGGTCCGGGCTAGAAACCCAGCGGTGGCGGGACCCTGGAAGTGGCCGGCGTGGACTCGGGCATCCGTGTTGGCAGGTGTGAGCGTTCTCTCTGTACTATGTGGTAAACTGTCAACTGTGCCATTCTGTTACATTTGACAAAACCACCTTGTCTTGCGTACACTGTTGGAGCCAGCGACTGAAATGTCAGAAACAGATGAGACACTGAGACCCTAACTTAATTTGAAAATGCCGACGAGGAAGCCCACAGCCCCAGAAGGATAGCTGAGCCGGGGCTCTCAGGTGGGCCTCTCACCTGTACCTGCAGTACGGACTGAGCCCTGGTGGGTACGGTGTCAGGTTAGGTTTATGGGGCATACAGAAAGAAATGCCTGGTTCTTGTTTAAGGGAAAAGCCTGAGGTTTGGAGATATACAGGTGGTTGGGGCCAACCCTCCCCTCCACCAGTGCCCAGCCCTCATCTTCACTTCTGGTTGGACTGCTGTGCAGAGCAGTGGTCCCTCCCGCCCGCCAACTTCCGAGGCATTTGGTAATTCCGGCCTTTTCTTTTGGCAGTCAGCGCTAGGTCTTCATTGTTTCACTTCATTTTCCCTCGTTGCTAATGCCATGCAGCTCCTTGTGAGCTTATCGGTCCCTTGGCTTTCTCGTCTGTGTGTTGTGGCTTCATATACTTTCCCATTAATTTGACCTTTTCTTATTGATGTGTAGTTCGTTGATATTCCGAGAGAAAATCTTTTGATTATCGTATAGTTGGCCAACTGTTCCTGCAGTCTTTCAGACGGCTTTTAACTTTGCTTGTGGAGTCAGGTGGAAGTTTTAGGTTTCGGTGTCGTCTACTTTATCCGGTTGACTGTGTTGCTCCCTGAGGAAGAAATTCTTTCCTGTGTCAAGGTCACAACGAGAGTCTTCTCTCATTTCTCCTGATGGCTTCAAGAACTTTTTATTTTGTTTTTCTCTTGTCTGTTTATTTTCATTTTTGTCTTCAGATCTCTGGCTCTCATGCCAAAGTATAGTTTTAGATAAGGATCTATTTTTTTTCCTAGATGGAAAGCCAATTAACAAATGCCGTTTCCTAAATAGCTAACATTTCCCCGTAATATTTAATTCGATTTCTATTATATATACACCAGGTATCTATATATTTGGTGGTTTATTTTGATATACGTAATTTTATAGCTTTGATTTTGATTTATTCTTCGACCTGTGCACTATTTAATAGTGTGACTTGTACTTGCACGCGTATTTTTAAGGAGCTCTGACACTGGATGTCTCTAATGTGATTGTTCCGGATAATAGGATGTGGCTTGCGTACTGGCTATCTGAGGGGGTTTTCTGAGACTTCCTCCATGGACTAGCAAGTGGTCAGCTTTTGAAAAGTTTTAGGTGCCTTGCAAACTAGTTGAAGGTGATATTCGAAACGTACCTAACAGATACTGTGCGGCCCCATGTGTTGTTCCAGTGTTCTGCAGTCCAGCCCGCCTTCCGAGGGTTCGATCTATCAGTTTCTGAAAGGTGATTTAAAGTGTTCTGCTTGGATGGTGAGTTGCTGAGTTACTCCCTGGGATTCTGTCCGTTTTTTGCCTTATGTGTTCGGCACAGTGATGTTAGTTGCATAGAAATTGGGATTTCTGTATCTTCTTTGTGAACAAGGTGGAGCAAAGAGTAAGTTTACCATTGTGGTACATGAAACATAGTTTATTTTTATATTCTTTTTGATTAACTGCATTACTTTCCATACCAACAGCTGTAAACCTCCTTTTGTGCCATCTGCAGAATTTACTTCGTTATTGTACAGGGTGTGCTCATCTTGGGGGAATGTTTCTTGTTTTCCTTCACAGGTTGTCTGTCCAGGTGAAGTGCGTCCTGCCAGGTGGTGTCCCCTTCCCCTCCCTCTGGCGTCCTGGGTGCCGCCATTTCTGACCCATTGGGGTGTTACCTCCCGGCCTTGGGTCTCGGTGAGTGACTTCAGTGGGGAAGTCCACTCTCTCGTGCTTGGTTCCTTTTTTAATCCATGGCCTTGTGTGAACAGTAAACTCCATAGTGTGTCCTCAGAGTCAGTAGGTGGAATCCTTCCCAGGTCAGGTCCCTCTTTCAAGCCCTTTGTGTCCCTTGGTTTCAGGCCACTGGGTCACCAAGCACCAGGAGTAATCCGACCGTGAGCGCAGGGTCCCTCTCCCCCTGCCCCTCAAAGTTAGTGCTTGATGCTAGGCAGAGGGTCCTCCTGGGCAGGGTCGCTAACGGGGGCCAGGAGACAGACAGGCGTGCCCAGCATAAGCCCATGGACACACAGACACCCTCCTCTGCCCCAGATAGCTCGATGGCCTTCAGATAAGTAACTGTATCTTCCTGGGCCTGACTTTTTTTTTTTTCTCCTAAAAAATAGGTCATTTGAAATGGTGGTTTTTAAAGTTGTTTCTAACTCTAACATCATAAAATGGAATGATACAGCTCCAAGGATGACAAGTGAGATCTTGTGGCGACAAAAAACTGTGCCCACTTCATTATTCTCACATTCTTTATGTCTCATTAAAGTGGCTTCTTGTGATGGCAAAATAATTTCTCAGCTCCCCAAAGAACCATCGGTTTACCTGGTTTTTGTAAAAACCATTAGAAAGAACAGATATCATTTCCAAACCAAAACAGGGGTGCGAGAAAGAGAGAGAGAGAGAATCTCTGATCTTGAGACGCTGTTAGTCAGACAAATGAGAAAAGAAATAATTCCCATACACTGTTTCAATTTTACTGAAATGCATTAATGCATATATAAAGTGTTCTGGGGTGTGCCGTTACAGTTGCTATATCCTGTATCACCAGGGTCACGGCTCGCCCCAGAATGCACGGCTTCGTCTCCTGTTACCAGGGAGACGAACTCCCAGTGACAGGCTGAAGCCTCCGATGGCAGGCGGTGCTGCTTCGTGTTTAAAACACTTTACAAGAGATTCCCCAGCCAAGACAGTACTTCCCAGCATATTCACCTGTGACTAGAGATACCTCATGCATATGAACTGAAAAACGTATATATATTTATATATAATACATCGTACAATTTTATTAGACGATAGATTGGTAATCTCATTCATGGCTGAGTAGCTGAGGAACCTAGAGAACAATTTCAAGTACAACCGTCTGTTCTCCTTCCGAGATCTATGCGTGCTGAGGTAATTATATCACGTACGCTGACTTCTAATGACAGGCATCCTGTATTTTTTTATTTTTAGTAGTTTATCTTTTATTGTATTTTTCCCATTAGCATTTATCCCTTTTATACTTTCTTCCACCTCCACCCATCCCTGACAGCTTATTTTTTAAAAGATTCTGCACATGTGTTTTCTGTAGTTTGAAGAGCAGGGGATGCATTTTGTACAATGGCAATACAGTTCTCTCTTGAAAGTTAGCTGCTCATTTTAGAAGCCTTTTCTTTGAGGATGAGCTGACATCGTAAGCAGTTTGGGGATTAGATGAGTACAGGGAATCGTGTTGAGTGGTGTGGGAGTGTGGCTCAGCACCCCTGCCCTCCGGAAAGGCCAGTGGGGAGCGAGTCAGCACACAGGAGCCACGCCCACGGATCGGTTTTCCCGTGGGGAATCAGGCCTGCATTGTACCTAGGCCGCTATGAGACTTGCTCTCGCTAAAACTCCCTCACCCTGAATTGAGGCAGCAAATGTTGACTGCATATCTTTAAAGTAACTTCCTAAAGTCTGTGCTAAACCTCCCAAGTATGGAGTGTAACCAGTTCAACCTTGTTCCCCCTTGATCTGCAACATCCTTCTCTTTGAAGTAATTAGCAACATTCTTTCCTTTGTTACCTGTAAAAGGTAACCACCTACAGTGAACCTGTGCATAGTAAGTGAGGACCATCCTCCATGTAAAGTACCCAGAAAAGCAATAAAGCCTGTCCAGGTGAGGGTCAGGTCCCTCTCTCTGACTCAGAGTGGCCATGCCGCCCCTTTTTCTCCACAGGACTCTGCAGTCCGTGTGAATTTGTCTCTCCAGCCACGACACACGGATCCTGCTGGCCAGGATCCACATCAGGTGAGAATTAAAATTTAACATAGTAGCAGTTAATAATTACCCCCTTCGATGATTATTTGCGGTTATGATTTGGGTGGTAGAAACTTTGGCTGTATCTCTGGCCTCAGTATTCAATTTCATCAAACATCATTTGTGTAAATAGGGTCACGATGTCTCAGTTTGGGTGGCTGGAGAGTGGACTGAGACAGATTTACCGGCAGTGAGTTCATTGGGTGAGTGTTCTCAGGAGGGGCACGTCGGGGGGGGGTCAGAAAGCCAGGATGGGCCGGAGGAGGAGGGGAACCGTGGGTCAGCGGTGGCAGAGGCCTTGGCCGAGTAGCGCACAGGGACCCTCAGAGTTGTGAACCAAGGCAAGGGGCCGTGTCTTTGGGCCCCGCGCAGACCAGCCATTGGGCGTGGCTACCCCTGGAGAGGAGGTGCAGGCCCAAGGAGGCAGCTCACTTCTGCAACAGGCGACTTCCTCCAAGTGAAGGCTGGGGATGTTTTGTTCAGGGGTACATCCTAATACCCCGACGCAAGGGTGGTGTAGGGAAACCAGCGTTTTGCAGTGTTTTGCACAAAGCACGGTGGTCACAAGAGAAATGCTATGGAGAGCACGCGTTGTCAATGCCAGCAGTGAATCTCCGCTTAGGAATTGCAGGTAAGGGTTAAAATGGATTCCAAAATTTGTGTGTATGGAACATACTTTTCCTAAGGAACTCAGCTGTTAAGTCATCAAATTTGTTCGATTCGAGATGGTTTCTGCTCTGGGATAACTAAGCATAAATATGCAACTGAGCAGGAACACAGACGTGGGCGGAAAACGAAGGTGAACTGATACGGATCCTTTCCCTCCCCGTGTTTGCCGAAGACACCGCACATCCCGTGCGCCCTGGGTGTTACGAAGCGCTTGCCGGTGGTTTGTTTGACCTGCGTCAGTCCGACTAAGGCAGCACACGTGTAGGCGTCTCTCCAGCCCCCCACCCTGCCCCCCACGTTCACACCGTTTACACTGTGGGGCCAAACCCACCACCTCTTGGCTGGGTGCCTGGTGCCCCTAAACTTGCTCTCAGATAGTGTCGTTTCAGCGCATCAACCTGTGTCACACTATTAAAATGTAACCAGGACCAGGGGACCACTTTGCTTGAAAGCCTCTCCCGGCTTCCTGTCTCACTCGGAGTAAAGCGAGTCTTGATGGAGGCCTCCAGGGCCCCGGGTGGGCTGCCGCAGGCCCCTCCTCCTCTCCTGCTGTCACTTGCTGCACACGCTGCCTTTCCCGTTTCCTGCTTCCTGAGCACACTGTGCACCTCAGGGACCTGGCACCTGCTCCTGTCCGTGTCTGGAGGGTTCCTTCCCCGGATGACCGCATGGCTCGCTCCCTCCCTTCCTCCAGCTACTTACTCCAAAAATTAGTTTCTCAAGGATTCTTTTTGGATATCCTACCTAACATTTCAAGTCTTTTCCTACCCCAACAGGCCTGGCTCTTTTTTCCCTCTCCACATGTGTCATTAGTTAGCAAGGAACCCATGTCACTAATTTTTCTTGCCTATTATCTACCTCCCCTGCTGGCACAGAAATGCGAGGAGGGCTGAGGGGTTTGTTTTCGTCTCGTGCTCCTTGCTGTCATGCAGGAGCTGATGCTCGGCATGCAACAGACACTCAACACGTTTTTGCTGAATGGAAGCAGATTCAGGTGACAAATGCGAGTGGCTGGTGCTTTGAGCCCAGTTGGGCCCTGGTGTCAAGTTGCTGCAAGACAAAGCTAACGTTGGAAGGAAGGAAAGAATTTCTGTGGGGCCTGCGTCTCTGCCTTCCCCAGATATCCGTGTTTTAGGACAGGAAGAGACTGTCTCTAATTAGTGCTGACGAGGCCCTGGGCCTTCCCAGATGAGCTGGCAGGCCGTCTGAAAGGAGAGATGGCTGGCTGGACTGGTGTGGGCTCATTTGTGCTCAACTGTGAATCCGCGAGACAACACGCTCACCCGCGCTGTCCCGGGGGTGTCAAGAGGAAGAAACTTAGGGCTGGTGGGAGCAATAAAAATGTCATGTTGGCTATTAAGAAACTATATCGGATTTTGTTCTTTACAAAGTAACCATTCCCTGGTTCCTGTTTAAAACAGGACGAGGAGCTCAAAACTCAACTTTTTTGAGATCAGCTGTAGGTCAAACCCACAGTCGGCTGTGTATGAACCACTCCCCGAATTCAGTGTCTAACCAGAGTTTCAATGTCATCTGAAGCATGAATGTAGCAAAACTTCTTATGGACAATGTAAGAGAGTGGCTTGAGAGGGTCAACCTGATGTTGACCTTTGGTTTTCAGTTTGCATCAGAAGTTACGTTTTTGCGACACCATTGGGTGTCCAGTGCTTATGCATGACGTCTGTCCATTTTGTAAACCCACAGGGTCTGCGCTGCCAGCGGTCAGTTCCTAGGACCAACACAACACCAGAGAAACTATGTCGCCCTCGCAGCGGGCCACCTGGAGGCGCAGTGGGCCGTGGCATTCGTGGCCATTGACCATGCATGGCCCCTGCGAGCTCTCCCTGCCGCACGTGGTGTCCATGACCGCCAGAGTCACAGCCCCCGCAGGACCCTAACAGTGAGGAGCTCTGTGGCTCCATCAGGGGGGGCCGCAGGCATCCACTGGTCCACAGCCTCTTCCTGCAACTTTGCTTTGGATGCTGTCCATGCCGACAGCAAAGCAGGAGGGCGGCTTCCAGCACAGTCCCACTTCTCAGACTGAATACTAAACTCGGAGCTTGCTGCTCACCCCCTGCACCTTCAGCATGCCCCAGGACGGCCAGAACAGAGGATGGCCCATTAGGATGCAGGTGGGATCGGATGCAGGTGGGAGAGGATGCTAAGCACCTTGTCACGGTGCCTAAGTGCTCAGGAGCAAAATCATGGTTTATACATTTCTGTGTCCTCTTTGACTGCAGACTTCTGAGGTCTGGGGGCTCAGCAGAGACTGAATGTGGACAAGCACGGCCGCCGACTCGGCGCTCACGTGCCTGCAAATGTTTGGTGGTGTGAGAAGGCCAGGAAGCACGTGGTTTTATTTTAAAGCTGGAAAGATAAACCATCGAAAGGCTATCTGGCTTTATCAACAGTGGGATTTTAGTGCCCAAGGGTGGCACTGGAGGGGGCATCCTCTGTGTCTCTGGCAGTGCCTGCATGTGCACCCTGGTCTGTGGGCACTGCGGTGGCATCCTGACAGCCCAGAGGGCCCTGGAGGTGGGCGGGGGGTCCCCATCCCCAGGCACGGGCCCCTCGAGGGCACCTAAGCCAACAAACACGGTGGGCCATCGTCTTCCAGTCTGAGGTCAAAGAGGGTGGGTTCTCTGCCTTCACCCTGCTCAGCGGCGTCACCACTTCTGTGTGGCACAGGGGCACGTCCCAGAGGAAAGCCAGCATCTCACTCATGCTCGAGGCCCTGGACCCACCTACCCCCAAGTTCCTGGAGTGCGAGGTGCTGTGCTTGCATTTCTGCCACCTCTTCGTTGAGCAGCATAGTCTAACGGGCCCAATGTGCCCGTCCGAGGCATTGGAAGGCTGAGGTGGGCGTCTCAGAATGCCCGGGTCCCTTCCCGGATCTCTCGTCTCCCCAGGAAGCCCCAGGCTGCTCACAGGAGCCACCGGGCTGGTCCCTCATTCTCCTGTCAAGCCCGCGGCACATAGCCAACCAGCCTGCCCGAAGCACCCTCCTTTCCTAGGCCACCGAAGCACCAGCGCCCGAGAACCCTGTTCTGAGCAGCACAGGGCAGCGAGGCAGAGGCCTGCACGCTGGTTTCTCGTGCTCCGTGCGCCTCGGAGCCGAGGGGAAGCGTGGCCTGGCAGAGGAAGGGGCTGCGGGACTGGAAAGGGTGGGAACGAAGCCTGGCCAGGAGGGTGTGGGAGCCACGGGACTCTCTGAAGGCCTCCTGAGCATCTCAGAGAAAAGAATCTGAGAACACCCACGGTCTCTCCTCCTGGGCGACGTGGACAGTGTTTCCACGTCACGGACTCCACAGAAATGGGGAGGGAACGTGCCTGTGGTTTGTAGGAGGAAACGAGGAGTCGTTTTTCTAACGTGGACACAACCTTCACTGTGCCTCGCTGTGCCCTCCTATCACACAGCAAGCCTGGCGTTTCCCGCCGTGCCTCCAAGGGAAGGGCTCACAGACAGCCTGGCTGCTGTGTGAACGTCTCAGTGGAGCTGCTGAGAAAACCTCGCTGTGACGCACACAGGACAAGCTCATGAAAATAAAAAGAGATGTTTCTGAGTACCACGGACCGGGTCGAAGGTGGAGGCATGCACAGCACGTTGTCCCAAGCTGGGATTGCAAGGCCACCCAGGGGCCAAAGCTCGAAGCTGTGTCCGTGTTCGAGTAACTTGGAGGCGTCACTCAACAAGGAGAGAACAACCTGCGTTAGGACAGCGAGAGCCTCTCGGGGAAGACTGGAGGAACGGAATGGGGCAGCGTGCCGTGCAGGCGGAACCAGCACCGCCCGGAGCGGTGGTGATATTGGATTCTCTTCGGAGACGGGGGAATGCTTGCCAAGTTGCAATTGCATGAGTTGGTTATTTTTCTCAAATCAAATGGTAGAATGGAGCATCCAGTAGATGCTATGGGACCAGTGATTTCCGACCGGCGTGCTGCAAGCATCTGTAAAACTTTCAGTACCGGAGCATTTAGTCGGGGCGCCAACCTCTTTTCTCTTAGACTTTCAAAAATAATGACAACAGCCAATGCAGCGAGAGCCGCCCACTGCGAATGAATAAAAATTATACCTATTTTTGTCAGATCGGCAAAAAATGTAATATTGTGTGTGTGCATGTGCCGCAAAATTTTTGCAATTTGTTTATGTGTGCTGCAAGATGAAAAAGGATGAAAATCGCTGGTCTGGGCCACTGTGGGCTCCCCAGAGGCAGGCCCCCTCTCCTTCCCGAGCACACGCCAGGTTCTCCCACAGCTCCAGCCTTTGTCAGCGCCATTTGCTTTCCTGACAGTGTTTCCCAGCCTGTCCCCCCTGCAAGTGCCGTCAGGCGCTACTTTCTGTGGCCCAGCAGGGGGTTCGATCTGCATGTGTTTCATTCACCTTAATCCCGATCATAGCCCCTTAAGGTAAATAGTATTATTTTCAACATGCGGTAGTTAAATTGGTACCATGGAAATCCAGTCTAGTGTCCACAGGCAGGCAGTTGGTGAATGGAGAATCCGGATTTGAATGTAAGCCCTCTGACTGCACCTGACCTTGCTCTGAGCCACAGGGCTGCGCTGTTTCCTGCAATAGACCAAACGCCCTCCCACGTTCCATGAAGCCTCCGCGCTCAGTTTTCGCCCATAATCACAGGCTGTCTTTTCATTCCAACAGCACGCGGTGTTGGTGACATTCAACCCAGGGCTCGACCTTATACTACACGAGAAAATTGTCTGAGGCATTTCTTAAATTTTTTCCATAAGGTTGCACATTCTCTAAGAGCACTGTATGTGTTTCATCTGCCTCCATATTTCCAGTAATGTAAAGACCAGACAGCACACACTCAATCATACCTAGTCCTCGAACTGTGTAGGCCCAGTAACAGAGATGCAATAAAATGATAAAAGGGGAATATACTGCAGCCACCGTTCTGAGGTCCGTTTTTACGAGCGTCGCTCTGTCGCGGCCATGGAAACCTCCACCACCCTGATATGATCCCCCCTCTCAGGTGTCAGGCGGATGAGAGTCGTGTAGGAGTCCAGCTCTTTTGTGCAGGTCGGGCAAGGTGTGCCCTCTGGAACAACAGTTCGGTGGCGAATAGGTCAGAGGGCTGTCGAGGAAGAGACACACCAGTGTGATGTGCTGAGAACAAGCCGGAAGCCATGCAGAAATCAATAAAGACATCAGAGGAGCAGCCGGGGTGACCAGACCTCCGGGGCAGGCCTGTCAAGCACCTCTGATCGGTGCCTCCACCAGCTGACCGCTGCTGCCGTGACCACACGGAGGCCACGCAGCCGGCGTCGGGCCCCCTCCACTCAGGCTTTGGGGAGATGGAGCGAGATAAACACGTATGTGTGATTGCCGCTTCTGATCTTGCTGGTCATCGGTAAGCCTGGAGGCGGCTGATCAGCCTGCGCCTCTCAGGGAGCACCTTTGGCCCGGAACAAATAAGAGTAAGGTGACTCTTGTAGGAGAGGCTCCAGGGTCTGGTGATTAAGAAGATGGACGGAAATGAAGCTGGCCGCTTGACCGCCACTTCAATGTGAGAACTCGCATGGGTTACCCCACCGCCCGTGCCTCACAGCACACGGTGGTGGAAAGCAGGCATGTCATCTTAGCTCCTTTAAATAAGGTGATGCCTGCAAATGCACATCCATTTCCTAGCACAGGGCCTGCCGGGGATGGTGACGCCATGAGAGAGAAGGAGGTGGTGGCAGGTGTGGGCAGTAACGGGAGGAAACCCTCCCTTTGTTTCATCGGTGTTTACTGAGTCCAATTTGGTGGGTGCAGGTACAGAACGCCAAACAAAATCCACCTGAGCTTTACTTATTTATCCAGGGGAGGAGACAGACCGTAAAAAAAGTTTTAGAAAAATAACTGTAGTATTAAGTTGTGAAAAGGGGCTATGGAGGGAAGTTAGACAGCAGACAGAACAATGGAAGAGGACCTATGGTATTGATTGATTTATTTTAACAATGACGTTAGAAACAGTGTCTTTTTTTATTGATTGATTGAGAGAGAAGGGGAGAGAAACATCAATTCGTTCCACCCATGGATGCATTCATTGGTTTCCTCCTGTATGCACCCTGACGGGGGATCGAACCCGTAACCTGGAGTATTGGGATGATGCTCTGACCAAATGAGCTACTCTGCCAGGGCAAGGACCTATTTTACATTGGCCCTCAGGCCCAGCTCTGTTGAGGGAGTGACAACATCTAAGCTGAAACCTTCAAGAGGAAGACAACACAGTGGTGACAATGGAGTGGCACGTGGAAGCCGTCCAAGCAGAAGGAGTCCCCTGGCGTGAAGTCCTAGGGAAGGGAGGAAGGCTCCCGACCTGACCTAGGGTCAGCTGAGAGAAGGCTGAGAGGGTGGGCAGCAGGGGCTCGGGGGAGTGAGTGGCCCGGGTGCCTGGGGGCGGGTGCGGGCTTGCTCAGGGCGTCTGCAGGCTGTGGTGAGGAGTTTGGGTTCAGGTGTAAGGGCGATGGGAGGTAGTTGATCCAACGTCGGTCATCTGCTTCCTGGGACGTGTGGAGCAAGAACGAGAGCAGGAAGAGCAGCGAGGAAGCCTGTCTAGTGGTCCATCTGGGGGTGATGCTTGGGCGTGGGTGGGGGCAGCAGGTGAGAAGACAGGTGGACGGGACTGAGGTGTGTTTCAGAGGCAGCATCAGTAGGCACCCATGGGAGAACCGCATTTACACTGGATGCATAAAGGGGCATGGATTGGTGATCCCACTAAAATACATGTCAGTTTTAAACAGTGTATTAATATAAAGATAGCCCGTAAGACACTTTGAGCTGGAGCCCATTGTATTTAAAGGCTTATCAATTCTAAGATGCCATTTTAAAGTTTTAGTCTCTCTGAAATCAGGATTATCTTATAATTGAAGACACGTGAAAGAAAATGTTACGCTTGTCATTGTTTTTTTTTCCCCCCAAACAGCATGAGACACTCCCAGGTTTTAAATTTTTAACATTTTCATCCATGTGTTATTGTAAACGCATCCAATGAAAGCTTCTTTCAAAGAAATCTTCGGGCTGCAGCCAAGCAGGCCCCCGAGGCTTCGAGAGCCAGAACCGGGACATCAGAGCCCGCTCCCCGCTCAGGGAGGGGTGGGCTCCCCGTGCTCCGCTTGAAGGTGGTTTCCACCTGCCAAGAAGGCGATGGATGTGCCTGACAACCAAAATGTAGCGCAGCCTGCAAAACAGGAGGTTGTTATTTATTTCTCATTACACAATTACTCAGCAAGGAGTACAATTTCAAGGTATTTATGAGAATTAGGCCGCCTCATCCCCGTGTGACGTTTTGAAATTTCACCCACAAGGGTTTAACTGCATTCTTAACAGCACTGGAATTATTTTCGGGCTGACTTCAACCCACTGGTCAACTTTCAGCTGTGTTGCCCTCTGCATCGTGAGCCGCGATCGCCCGTGGGCTGCTTAGGAGACAGCTCACCAGTCCCGGTGATGTGAACCCTGTCGCTTTGCTCGGCCATCAGGCGGCATGGCCTTTCCGGTGCACGTGAGGTTGTCCGGAACTGTGGCCTGGGAGCTTCCATCCATGCCTCTCACCCGAGAACTCACCATTCCCCACCAGCGGAACACCGGGTTGCCGCTCCAGGGATTCCAGCCGACAGACCCACCCGGCTGAAAGCCATCGCGGACGGAGAATTCGTTCCGAGGAAATGGACCGTGAGAGCCAGGTGGCAGTGAGCAACGTGGCAGTCGGAGCCAGCCGTGCGTGTGGGCTCAGTAAGAGGCTGCCTTTCGCTGGGACTTGAAACATCCTTACAGGACCCGCTCTGCAGGCTTTTCTCGTTATTGATACAAATTGATATAGGCTTCCATGATGCTGTGCCTATGAGTTACATTGCTGGAGGCTCCACGGAAATGCATGCTTCTTTGGGAGAATTGTTTTTAGGTTCCTAGGTCCTTCTCTACACCATACAACCAGCTCCCCAAAAGTGTTTCCGCCACCCTTGGGTTGTCCCAAGGCATTATTCTGAACTCTTGTCTAAAGTGACTTGCTCTGCTTTTATGTTTGTTCGTTTGTTTGTTTTTAATTTGCGGATTTTAGTTCAGGTCTTCCTTACAGATCCGGGGCTCACATGAGAACAACTATAAAGAGGCCTTTCGCATCTAGAAGTAATTGTAGTGAGTTACTCTGTCAGATGAGAAATACTCTGGTCATAGTCTGGCCATGAAGGAATAGGGCAGTGTTCAGGTGTAAGTCGGTGAATGCGGTAGAGGAAGGAAAATTGCCAAGAATGAAATGTTAGCGGGGCTAGGGAGAGGAATGGGTGAGGGTAGCAGGCTGGGACAGTTAGGAGATTAATCACAGGCACAGACTGGCTGCCTGGAGGATGTGTTGTTTAATTCAGAAGTTGCTAGAAGAGCTGCGTTGGTTAGCATTACTTTTAAATCACCATGTGGCTACTTTTGGAGCTACAGAAATATTTATGGAAGGCCTATAACTGGGTGGATAAAATCAAATATGTTTGCCAGTGTTTTCTAAAGTGTGTTATTTTAAGTAATCTTCTCGATTATTTATGGAATCTGGGCTTCTTGTCAATCCTGGTGATATCACCACATCATTTTCTACGGTGTTTGGAAAGCCCCTCCGAACAACAGAAGTGTCTTATACACTGTTCCACGGTGGGGATCTTTGACGGCTTCCAGGATGTTTCGACAGAGTCAGTGCAGTTGGAATCAGGTAATATAATTACACCTGCTTAACCTGATCTGGCAAACTCAAAGCACCTCGACACACTCACAGTGAGTGAGTGAGGGAGGTCCCGGGAGTGGATCTTCCCCCTCACTGGGGGCCTTCAGGGCACTCCAAGGACATTGATGATGGGTGACTATCTGTCGTGCAGCTTAATGAGGTCCCCAGGCCTGTCTGAATAGTAAACACTAGCAAAACATTGCTTTTATATTGTCACAGTTTACAATGTGTGTTCTAATATCTTCTTCCGTCCTCCAGTTGGTGGGCTTGCTCACCACCTGGGCCACATCCAACCCGTTTCGGAGAGCACTCGTTCATATCTCCAGGAATTTCTGTTTCAAGTCTGATCTGCGGCAGGCCCACCCCCTTCTCAGGGCAGTGCTGTTCTTTAACACAGGGCCGAACAAAGCCACAAGTGGGACTCTCTCCCCCCTCCCCCAGGACTGCTTCAGTTTTTCCACCCCGCAGGCAGATAGCACTCTGAGCTTATTTTTAACCGATTATAGCAGAGAAGAGTTTCTGAAGGGAGTCATCTTGGACCTGGATGTGCAACCAAACAAAATGACAGAGGCGTTCAGAAAGAAAAGAAATAACATTCCGGCAAAGAAAAGTCTCTGTCAGAGCCATTTTATTTTACGGGACAAAGACTTGAGGTCTCGTTACTACTTCAAAGCGCGCAAATGCGCATGTGCGCGCACACGCCACGCCTGATGATCTTCTAGAACAGGCATGTGCAGAACTTAGAAATTAGGTATGCAAGAAACTTGCTGCAATTTCTAGTTGTACAATGAGCAACTCTACTGTTAAATTAATCCCATTAAAATGCACAGTTTCTTTAATGGCTATTATCCCAACATTCTTAACCAGAGAGCGTAAAGAAAGTGCCCGGTGCAGCTGGCGCCTGACCTGTGTTTTCAATAGACAGTAACTGCCACGCCTGCGACATCGCCGCCCCCTATTTCCGGGAAGGCACAGCCCTTGTTCTGTAATTAATGTTCCTTTTAAACAGACAGCAGTGCAAAAGTGCTATTGACATATAATAACAAAGAAATTAAAAATGGCAAGCAAAAATAATACATTCAGCCACACGTATTTAAGTGAGAAGTACAGCAGCCCTTTGGGAACGTACTAGAAGATTGAATGATAGGAATCTTTAATAAAAGAGAGATCAAACGATTCCCAAGAATATGTAGGAAGGAGCAGAATTTCATATTAACAATCAAGTAGGACTTTGAGGATTGTTAGTGAAAAAAAAGAAATCTCACTAATTCGCATCATAACAAGTACAGTGGAGTGGTTGGTTCCTAAGCTTCTGAATGATCCACTGTTTACCCCATTGGGGCTTTTTAAAGAAAACTTCCCAGAGATAAAATATGCCACAGATGCTTAAGGAATGTCTCCATCTGGCATCGTAGTTGGAGCCCATTTCAGTGCCAAGCCCTGGACATGATAAAAGAAGAGTTTGCAGAACCCCCTGAAAAGGAGGGAGTGCTGGTTACAAGGGGAGACAACAGCCAGCAGGGAGGCCCGATTTCAAAATGCTCCTAAAGGGCTGGCAAGAGTGAAATGCGTTCGAGAACTTGGGAAAAACTTGTGGGGACTCTCAGCTCCAGGTGACGGTAAATTGACCCTATGACCCCACCACTCCGTCCCTCGGTCTGCGCCCAACATCAACACACACGGGCTCCGAGAGACCTAGGGAAGGATAGTCTAGGGCCACTGTGACTACGGAAGAACTGGAGACCATCCAGACGTCCATGACCGGTAGGACAGACGTGTTCGTGGCGGTCCAGTTAGGCAATAGAATACCGGGCCGCAGTGGGAACACACGTGCTCCCGCTACGCGCCGCAGGGACAGCGATTTCCCAAACACAGCACGGCGTGCAAGAATCATGGATGTTCTAATTCCACTTCTCTGCACTTCCAAACCCTCCAAAATGCTCCGTAGTTTGAAGCCAGGATCATTTTGGGGAGAAGGAGGGGAGTGTAATAATTAGGGAAACATACTCGTTTGCTTACAAACTCTGGGAAGGATAATGGTGGTTGAAATTGCGGTTGAGACCCTACTGGTTAAAGCATTTACGCTCGACAGTACAGTGTACAGTCTTGATAATAGAAATGATTATTTAGGATCTTAAAGAGATTATAAGCATGTATGTGCATGTGCCTATATGATCAGTGTTACTAAGCTGTTTATTGGAGGCACACATGTGTGATGCAGGTACGTAGGCCCCAGGGTTAGTGAGGGTCCCCCAGAGAAACAGAACCCGCAGCATATGTGTATAAGGAGAGAAGGAGGTTTATTTTAAGGAATTCGCTCACAGAATTATGAGGGGCGGCAAGTCCAAAGCCTGCGGAGAAGGCCGGCAGGGTGGAGACAGGAGAGTCGCTGGTGCACAGGAAGTCTGGACACAGTCCGCTGAAGAAGTCCTGCTTTCTCTGGAAGGGCAGCCCTTTTGTTCTCCTGGGCCTTCGGCTGATTGGATGGGGCCCGCCCACACTAAGGCGGGCAATCTGCTTTACTCAAAGTCACTGATTCGAATAGTCTCAGCAAACACATCCTCCAGGTTAATTAACCATCACGACCCTCTACATTTAACTACAAATAGTCTAATGTATGTTTCGGGGGCATTAATGTCTAATTCCTACTTATGAAGGAACTGGTTCTACATTTGCATAGATGTGAATAAAACGATGTGCTTGGCATGTCCCTGGTTTTTTCACCTGGTTTTGCTTCATCTTTCTGCATCTTTTGTGAGCGTTGCAATTTCCCTCCCGCGTCTGCTGTACTCTACTGACCGCAATGACCATGCACTTAGGAGGCACCTTACTTACAGTTTCTCCGACTGTATTTCTCAACTCCTGGGGCAACGCCTGCACTTGTAACTACGGCGCAGTGCTCTGGCACTCTGAAAATGCCCGTCGCTGGGCACGCCTTGTACCTCTGCCTCTGTGGTCGTGCTCACGAGAGGGATGAGCTGTTTCAGCCTGCGCTGCCTCTGGATGGGAAAAACAGTAGCTTCTTCCAAGGTGCTGGTGCACCCCGCCCCAGCCAGCTTTCCCTCTTCCCCCCCTTCTCCCCCAGGCCTGGAGAATCTGTCCTCGTGTGGAAAGCTCAGCTGTGGTTCGAATACAAGCGGCCATGCCCATCCGAACTCATGTTTCTTATGGGGTGGGTTTACTGGCTTAGCAAATCAAGGACAGGTGCTACTGCTTCTCATGACATCCTTGCGAACAGGAGGGAAAAGGTGAGGGTGAAGTGTGAGTGTAGGTATAAGAAATTACAGTTGAATGGATGGAACTGGAGAGCATTACGCTAAGTGAAATAAGCCAGGCGGTGAGGGACAAATACCATATGATCTCACCTTTAACTGGAACCTAATCAACAAAAGAAAAAAGCAAGCAAAATATAACCAGAGACATTGAAATGAAGAACAATCTAACAATAGCCAGAAGGGAGGGGGAAGGGGCCAGTGGGGAGAAGGGCTTTCAGGAACTACTATAAAGGACACAGGGACAAAACCAAGGGGGAGGGTGGAAGCAAGGGAGGGAGGTGGGTCTGGGGGAGGGCAGAGAAAATGCAAACAACTGTAATTGAACAACAATACTTTAAAAAAAGAAATTGCAGGTGATCATGAAAACTCATGATCAAAGAGTATCGATTAAGGAATTGATGTCATTCCAAGTGTAAGCTGCGTGCGTGTGGCTGGTTGTAAGGCTACTTGGCCTTCTCTGGCACGGGTGATGGCTCCCCCTGCGCCTGGGGGAGGCCTGTTCAGGACGCCGTGTCCTGTGTGGACGCCCAGAGTTTAGTGGGAGGCAGCACAGGTGAAGGATAATTGTTGAACAGTGTTGTGGGTACAGTGGCAGAGGCACGGAGGTGTGGGTGCTGCGGGGGAGCTGAGGAAGGCGCCTTCTCCACAGGGGCAGTGGTGAGGAGGCAGAATGGGGGTCAGCGGTGAGCAGCAACCTGAAGTAGGTGGATCCCTAATTCTTAGTTTCTGACTCTCAGTTTCTGTACTTCTGCCGCTTCTTGTAGGTGCCTTCCATCAATCCCTCTGTGGGAGGAGGTTGCAGGAGAGTATCATTTACAGAAACAAACCACCCTCCCCTGCCCCCTTACTGAGACATCAAGGTTGAAATAAGCATGCAAAGATTGGGGAAAAGACAGTGATAACTGTGGACGGTAATATCTGGGAACAGGACCTGGGCTGGGCTACTGCTTTCTCCATCAGTAGCATCTTTCTCTTCAGGAAGCACAGATGACTCCTGTAGCATCAAACATGCTGATCTTCTTTCCCATGTTAAAAAGAAGTAATCCGTAACCTCGTATTGGATTAGAAAGGGAGCTGCTCTCTCCCCCTCGGTAAAAATGCCGTAAGTTGCTTCATGTCTTTAATCTCACTGTGTTCGCACATGTCTGGGGGACGCTGAGGGCTGGCCCATGGGTGCGCCTCAGCAATTTATCCTCAGGCAATCGGAAGGGCTGTTCCGACTGGTTTCTGAAACCTGTGAAATGTGTGTGTGTTTTAAATCACAGTACTAGCCACGGGACTACTGGTGACGTTTTTAACCAAACATCATTATTTTTAATTGACCAGATGCAGGTCCTTCCCCTCCTAGTTTTCTAAGTCAGGGCTCTGTGACATGCCTTCAGAGCACACCTGACCCGCTTTGGAATCCCATGTTCATTAATGGTAGCAGTGCTAGCTTTATTGAAAATTATTTAGAGCAAATGACGAAATTCAGAGAAGTGTTTCATTCATTGTCAATGATATTCTGTAACATCTTGTTTTCATTTCTCCCCTTCAAAATACTAATTGATTTTTTTTTGTTTTTTGGGGGTTTTTTTTGGATGGGTTCACTAGATGAGCACCAAGGAAAAAAACTAGATTTGCCCGACATCGGCAATAATTGATGACAATCCAGATGCAATAGAACTTTATCCTTTTGAGAGCTGGAGGTAGCAAGGTAGTGCTGGCCACTGTTGCCGTTTGCATGACTTCTTCACTTGACTTAAAAGCACAGGTACCAGCTCCTCCCCCACCCCCGCCTCCCATGTCATGCCACCCTTCCAGAATCTGCTTTTCGCACACATGGAGGTTAAAGGCCTTTCGAACGGTAACCGACCCTGGGTGTAGTGACTTTCTCTCGCCCAGTTTGGGAGTCTGGCTCTCCAGAACTGCAGGACGAGGACCTCTTATGTCCCAGTGAGACGTGGTGGGGCAGCCTCTCACATATCTCTCACGGGACTGAGCAGGAACCCAAGACACCGGTGGGCAGCAGGCTGACAGCCATCGGTCTCCATCTGCAGTGAGCTTGGTAGTGCTCTCCCAAAAGACCCGTCTGACTCCCAACACCCGTAAACGCGGCCGAGTGTGGGAATAAAGGCTTCCCGTTACGGACCACCGGATGAACGCCGCCTGGACTTCAGGCACCAAGAACCTCCCTGATGGGAGAGGAGGTCAAACTGGGGAAAGTCTCACTGGGGAAGTGTGCTCTGGAGAGAAGGCCAAGGGTATGGCTGGGAGACCTTCTGCTGAGGGGATTAGTTATGCGACTCATGAGTCCAGCAGGTCATTTCAGCAGACACCGGAGGTAAAGATGGGGCTACCCAGGAAAGGTCTGTGGGGCAGCCTCTCGTTGAATGGTGAGGATCCCCTCGACGTAGAGGGTAGTCTCCAAGGTTTCTGAGCATGCTATATCAGCAGACACATAGTCAGTCTGGACCAGGGGACAGAGACGGGGATCCAGAGAAGAAGGTTATGTGATCCAGAGAGTGCGGTTATTGTATCGAGAGCCAAGGAATGCCAAGAGCCGTCTGAAGCTATGAGAAGCCGGGAAGGTGTCCCTTAGAGCCTTCAGCAGAACACGACCCTGAGGACACCTTGGTTTCTGACTTTTGGCCTCCCAAACCATGAGAGAATTGGTTGTTTCGGGCCACCTGGTTTGTGGTCATTCGTCATGGTGGGTCTACAAACTGACGTATCTATTACAGTGTGTTCTCACTTAATCTTACATATAGGTTCTGCAGCTTGAAGCAAAACAACATAGAACAAAACCAGTTTTACTACAAGGCTAGTTTTTAGAAACAAGAGTCAAGTTGCTACTGAATCTCATCAACATTACAACGAATACAATGAAGCAACATTGAAGACACGAGCACAGTGCCCGCTGTACTCTCTGATTTTGCCAGTGCGATGCCTGGCTCTTTCCCCTGTGCTCAGACTCGGGCTGCCCCTGACCCACTCCCACGTTCACCCGTGCCGACCTTGACTCTGCCGAGGGAACCACCTCAGCCCCCTTCTCTCCTGTCAACTGTGCCAGCGAACAAAGGGCCCCACGTTGTACCTCCCAACAAAGCCTCCTAGGCATCCACACCTTACCATCTTGGCAACAGAAGTCATTTCATTAGACTTAGAAGTTGTTTTAAGTGTTTCAGAAGACTTTTAAAAAAATCACAGTAACGATGATAAATAAAAGAGCACAGATTCTTGTACATACCCCGTTGGGCTCTCGTTGTCAGACGTTCTTTGCAACTGAGAATGAGTTGATGTGAGACTCCCGTGCTCCCAATTTCAAACGCCCTTCAGCTTTGGTCGGGGAGGGAGAGAGGAGTGAGAGAAAGGGCTGGGGGTGTTGGTGAAGGGTAGTGAATCTCAGCACTAGGTTGTATGGGTGTGGTTATATTCTCTCTCCTTTTAAAATAGTGCACTCTAAACTCATGCATGAACACGCCTTTGACTAGTAGAGCGAATGTTATGGAAAACAACCTAATACTAGTTCATTTTCTGACTTGCATCATAATAATTGCGGCAATGATAATGATTTCCACTCATGTTTAACTTCATAGTTTACAAAGGTTTGTTAATGAATTATGTACTTAAGGTGCCTACAAAAATGGATTTTTACAACCGCCGGTGGCACATGGAAGAGGTGGGTATTACATCCCATCTCACAAAGAAGGAAACTGAGGCTCAGACTTTGCAAGTTCAAGAGTGTGTATCGGGACCTTGACCGGAACCCAGGCCTCCTGATTCCAGCCAGTGAGCTTTTGGGTTCTTTCTGCTGACTGTGGGAAAAACGACCAAATGACATGGATCTATACAAATTATAGATTTGTATATTTTTATCTATTCCTATATAATGATTTGGAATTTTATACCTAAGTAAAACAATGTGCAACCTCTTTTTTAATGGCTTGTTTCCCTGAACATACTACTTAATAATGAAGTGAAACAAAGAGTGAAAATAAGATATATTTAAATGTATTTCTTTCCTTGTGAAAATATGGCACGCTACTACAAATATACGTGATTCAAGAAGAAAATGCTCATATTGTATTGGATGTAGGGTGGTGATGTTTTTATGGCAGGAGAGAATTAAGTAGATTGATTGTATTTTTTATGTTATCTGGGAGCTATGGGGGAAATGAGGTTGACCCAAAGGGCAATGTATTATCGCTGGAAGGCCAAGGAAACTTCTAGGAAATAATTTAAAAATATGTATACACCGAGTTCCCTTAAATCCTTAAGTAAGGAGAATGATTCATGATCCAGTGCAATGAAAGACCAATGTGTTTTAAGCCAATAATTTGGCAGGTTTACAAAGGTAACCAGTAAGTTTTTTTTTTGTTGTTTGTTTTTCTTTGAATTGAATGAATATGGACACATTTTGAGGGAACATTTAAAAAAAAGTCCTTTAAAATTAATTATGCAGTTTTAAAAAAACACTAAGGATCTAATCATTTAGCTAAATTGATACCTGGAAAATAATCTCCATCCAACAGAAATTTGCTTTAATGAAGAATACTTCCCAGAAAATTGCTAAAAATGTAATAAATTAAGCACACTCAAGTCATATCTATTTTCTCCTTGCTGCTTTTGATGATGGTAGAATAACATATTTCCAGAATAACAGATTTTCAGAATATCTGCAACATTGGTAAGTTGAAAAAGTATACTCCTGAGTCCGAAGGAACTGATCAGTCATGCGATGTGATACATTTTTATCTACCTATGTGAATGTATGCAAAAACAAAATGAAACACCTACAGCACTGGGCTGTTTACATTGAAAATATAAATTTGAGCATAAAGAAATACAAATGTTAACGTGTCAAATTTGTCATCCATGACGTTGCCTAAGGAGCTTTTCTGAGACAACTCACTAAATGCAGGCATCTGGAGTGGGAGGTGGGGGCACCTAGTGCTGACCTCAGGGACAAGGACTGTGACCGCCTGGGGTGCAGACGTGCAGGAGGTACCAGAGGGATGCCTGGAGGTCTCAAGGACATGAAGTGACCATCTTCCTTTTCCTGAATCCTAATCTGGCCTTTCTGTCCTACCCATGATGAGGGACCATTTAGCATTTCCTGGTTGAATCAGTGTGTTCTGTAAAGTTAAACTCAAGTAGTGAGCCCTGACCGGTGTGGCTCAATGGGTTGGGTGTCATCTGGCCAAAGTAAAAAGTGCTGGTTTGATTCCTGGTGACGGCACATGCCTGGGCTGTGGGTTCAGTCCCAGTGGGGAGTGTGTAGAGTAGGCAAACAATCGATGTGTCCCTGTCACATCAATGTCTCTCTCCCTCTCTTTATCAGATTAAAGCCGTGATCGTAGGAAAAAGAGAAATGGGCTGTTTGTGTTCATGGGTTTTTAGAGACCACATTGGCCATCCCAGCTTTGGTTTGATAGACATTGTGTGGTTTTGCTTTGCAAAAGGTTGCAAACTTTCAAAATCAAAGTCATTTATGACGACTACTTTATTGTCATTTCTAATTGGACACAGCTGTCTCCCCTTGTCCACAGTTTCATTTCCTCACAGTGAACTACAGGCCAAAAATGTCAAATGAGCAATTCCAGAAATAAATAAACAACTCAAGATGTTAAATTGCACAGTGTTCTGAGTCATGTGATGAGATCCTGTGTCCGGCCTGTCCTCTGCCCAGTGGGCCCGCGCTGTGGACACCCCCACCCTTCAGTTCCTTAGCAGCCATTTAGCTCATCAGATGGACTGTCCTGGCACTGAAGAGTTCATTTACTTAATAATGGCATCAAAGCAGGAGAGTGGCGATGCCGGCGATTCAACGGTGCCCAAGAGACACGGGAAAGCACTTCTGTCAACTGAAAGGGAAGGTCTGTAGTAGGTAAGAACAGCAGAAGTATACGTACGGTTTGGTGCTGCCCACACTTTCATGCATCCAGTGGGGGTCTTGATCCGTATCCCCCGAGGGTAAGGGGGTCTGCTGTTTGCCAGCAGATGAGGTAAGAGCCCGGTTTAAACTCTCTAACCCGGAGGATTCCTAAAGAGATTCAGGGGTTCCTCTCTCTAAGGCGTCCACTCTCCGGGCTGTTGGGCGAGGTCCTGCTGTGGTTTCTCCTCCTTTCTCCTCACATGCGTTCAGTCCCTGGCCCACTATCTCGTTTTAGGCACTTAGACATCGCTTAGAGTCTGCTCTCTTCCTTGTGCTTCTGTTCCTGCCACCAAAAGCCTCTCTCCAGGGCAGGACTTCCCTGTTCCGCTGTGTCCGACTTTGATGAATTCACTCTGGGCACACAACTCCCCGGGCAGCTTTGCGTGGTGGCCGAGGGTGGGGAATTGGTGGAAGTGTGCTCAGGACAGGTCATTGTTATAAGGCATCCGGATGGCAGTCCTGGCTGCTAAAGGTCTTGATGGGGAGGGAGTACCAGAAGGTGCTCGCTCACAGGGGCCGTGAGCTCCTCGGCAGACCGAGCCCCTCCCAGCCCGCCATCCTGAAAGGTGCAAATGACCCCCACCCTCTTCTGATGCTCCTCCTTGTCCTCAGCATGTGTGTGTGCAGCTGAACAAGAGAGGCACAGAGCTACAGGTACTCCCACCAACAGGGCTTCCCCTCCGCACACCAACACGGACACGACCACCCCTTAGAAAGTGCCGGCATCAGCTCCTCGTGCCCTGTGTCTGGATTTCTGTCGGTCACACAGAACGCCGGACACCAAGTCACCCCGCTGTTCCATGGATGATCATACTCAAGCAGCTTGGGATATCCTCTAATTGTCCTCCACCCCCACCCTCCGCAGCCCCCAAGCCGTCCTTCTTCACCCTCTGGGACACGGTCAGTCACTGGAAGGGACCCTTTGTGCTCGAGCCCTCCTCAGACCACGCCCTCCACCCCCGTTCTCGAACTAAACTCTGCCTCTCCCTCCAGGAGTCTTCCCAGGCGGCGGGGGCTTTCTCCCTCACGTCCCTCAGACTCCAGGCTCTGGAGTTAGATCCTCATCTTGCCTGAGTCTTCCTGTCACTTCCAGACCTCTGTGCCTTCCCTCCGCCCCCAACCCCCAATTGCTCTTGGCACTGATACCAAGAGGTGACCTGCGGCCCCGACTTACTGCAGTTATTTATCAAGGTGACACCCTGACCACTTGTCTTCATTTATTGAAGATTTTATCACACGATTCGCTCCACCACTACATTTGTTGCAGTTTTTGGCGATATCAATATTCACGCCAATAATCATGCCAATACCCTGACTTGGTAGGGTTTTTTCCCCCTGTCTTTTAACTAGAATCTTGTCCTCTGCTTTATACCAGCAACCCACTCTCACAGAGCTACCCGAGACTTTGTTATTACTGGCCACAGCTCTCCCTCCAACATCTCAACTTCAAGCACCTCTCTCCAAACCCTCGAACCTTTCTAAGCATTCCTTCTATTCCCCACCCCCAAACAACGCATGGACCCGTCGGAATTTTCGGTCCGCTGGTCACACCTCTTTTTCACCCCATGCATTTTCTCAGCTCCCTCACTCCTCATTTTCCTCCCTCCACACTTAGATTCTGGAGTCCATTTTTCATCTTCCCTTTTTCCAACTTGGCCTCCTTGGCCCTTTTCAGGGCATCTTCCACATGCTTGCCAGACCGAACGCTGGTCATGTTCAACTCTCAGCCTGCTCTGCAGCGACAGGGTCTGGAGAAAACCCTACGCCAGTAATCCCTGATCTTGTCTTAAGTCAATGAGCATTATCCTGAAGTTGGATCCTTGTTCTGCCCAGCAACTCTTGTCATTTCCTGCATAAATTTCCTCTTCATCACCCAGGTGACTATTTTACACCTTCTTCTCCACTCTCAAACATCCATCCCTGTCACCCTCTTCTCTCTGAGCTAACAAACTTGCTTTCTATTTTACTGAGAACATAGAAATAATCAGAAGAGAATAGTCACATACTCCACCACCAAATGTACCCAAGTCCATGGTTAATGATGGTGGAGGAACTCTCAGCGGGTCCTCAAGACGGTGTTGGGGTCCATCCCTGCTGATCACTATACGCACAACTCCTGTAAGAGGCCCCCTCTCCTGCACTACCCATTTTCCCCACTTCTCGTCCGTTCCCATCAGTAGATAAAGAAGCTATACTATCTCTCATCTTACAAAAAAAGGCCCTATTTCCTTACTTCTCTCAACATTACCACTTACCCAGGAGTTACCCTGGGCCCCTCCCTACCCCGTTGCTGCATCCTGTCAATCAACCATGCCTCTTTCATCTATTGTTTCTTGCTGCCACTTAGTTCAGTCCCTTATTAAATACCGTCTCACCGAACGATTTGAATAAACACCCATTACCCCTCTTTTCATGGTTCTATAGCCCAGGCAAGAGTATTGTGTTAAATCAACACAGGAACAAATGCAGGTTTCAGTAACAATCTTTTATGAGCTCTTCCTTAGGTTTAGTATGCTAAACATCAACTTATAACGTATTTTTTTCCAAAGACTTCATAAGGCTACTTCCTGCTTGTTGAAGAAAATCAGGATTTCCTGCTCTGGTGATAGAAGTCCACAATGATACTTTCTGATTTATGTATCTTGGTGGCTTTGCTGAATTACTGACCATTTCCTCCTTATGTCCTGTGGACTTCCTCAATTCCCTTTCTATATAACTATAAATTGATCGTTTTTCAAAGTAAAAGATAACAATTATTAATAGTACATATATAATAAATGTCTGCATTCTCATCATTGTGAGTGAAAGCCACTTAATCATGTCTTACTACAGACTTTTATTTGTCAGAAGAAAAGAACAAGCGTTGTAGCGAGTGGTAGAGTCCTTAACCACCACCTCGAGTCGCTTTCTTCCATATTGCGCCCCCGTAGGCCACACCATCGCCTGGGTGTGTCTGTATTCTCTCATCTTTTTTGCTGTCCACCTGTAAAAATTATGTGATTGAATGTTTTCTCAACTTTTCACTTCTCTGGAACAGAACCAAAGAGTGGGGAGGTACGAGGGCTGATTTCTGCTTGAACTGACCTGCCATCTGGACAAAGGACCCTCTCTCCATCCTCCTAGTCCCCCGACCTAGTGCCACCCCACCTCCCCACCGTGCTTCCCGGCGTGCGGGACTCCCACGCCAATGCATCTGAAAACCATTTTTACGCCAGGTGCCACGTAAGTTCTACAAACATACAGTCATGCACCACTTAACGAGGTGGACGTGTTCCGAGAAATGCGTCGTTAGGTGGCTTCACCCTTGTGCGAACGTCACATGGTGCACTCACACAAAACTGGGTGGCACAGCCTGCTGCTGTCATTGGGCCTGCTGTGCTTTTGTATGACCGGCAGCTCAGTGGGCTCGTTTCCACCAGCATCACAACAAACACAAGAGGAATGCTTTGCGCTACGATGTTATGAGGACTACAGTGTCACTAGGCAATAGGAATTTCTTTAGCTCTAGGATGACCTTATGTGACCGCCATTGTATATGCAAGTAGCCCAGCGTCGGCCGCAACATTGTTGTAGGGTGCGTGACTATGAGCGTGTGTGTGTGTGTTATTTTAAAATATATATAACATTTAAGTATAAATACACTTGAGATTGTCACTGCCTTTTGTCACTTTGACATTATCTTTAGGTACCTCCACCCGCAAATTGCCTAGCAGAATATACACATCCCCACACACACGCCCGCACAACCTCTTCCACACATACCCACACGTACATTTTCCCCTCTGTTCACTTCTCCTGTTCCAAATATATAAGGGGAAGAACAATAGAAGGCCTGACTAAGGAACACGTAATGCTTCAAGTTCAGTAGGTGCTCATTATCTAAGTGACGTGCCGCGCTGCTAATTCTTCATCCCTTTATTACACGTGGTGCTAGTAAAACGTAATAAAGGGCTCTTAGCCACTCGGAGTGTTCCCATAACCTGCGGGAGCATCGTTTGTCTTGGTGGCAGCCAGGAAGGGAGCAAAGAACCATTTGTCTTTTTTTGGACTCATATTTCCACTTAAATGTAGAGAGATAAAAAGCAAGAGACAGCTTGTACTAATTAGGAGGAGAAAATTTAAGGGAATATTGCTCTTGGCAGTGTTCAAAATACCAAGGTCAAATATGTGTGTTCTGTGTCTCTTTGCCTCTCGACGGGGTAGCACGGGGGGGAGAGCATGGGGACGTCCTTTCGGTCCCACACCAAGGGCCTGGCAACAAAGAGTCAAGAGGCTGTGTGCTCATTTCTTAAATGGTCACTGGGAAACTGTAATATCCTGTTTATTCATTAAATGCAGTTATTAAGAATATCAGTCTCAGCTTGAAAGATTCATACATCTGAGTCTGTTGATCCCTTGAGGTGCCATTTAGTTACTCCGTTGCATAAAAATGGCTGAGCCAATGGGGTTCAAGGACTGACTCCCCCTTCCACCCCATCCACTTATCCAGTCATATAACTAGGCAATGGCATGGTTTGTGGCTGACCTGTGGCTCATTTTACCAGCTACCCATGACCAGTGACCTAGTTCTTGCCGTCACAGAAAACCACACCTCCTGGAAAATTCAATCTGTTCAGTGTCTTTCAGTTCTCTACTGGCAGATTAAGAAATAAAATAGATATTGCATAAAGATTTAATAATTCTCATTTTGTTTATCTGAAAATGCAGCCATGCCCATGAGGTTGTTCATCAGTCTCATCCATTTCTTAGGGAAGAACTAACCCTTTTTCTGAAATGTTCTGCAAGATCAGTAACTACACTACCAAAATTAACTAACTGAAGCCAAATTGCACCTGTCAAAATAAACAATACACTTTGGAATGCACTTTCTACATTTTGTACTGTACATATTCATTGAATGTCTGATTTGCACATTTTGATGACCCACAATGGGTCTCTTAGGATCTCCCTTGCAATTGTCAAGGTCCCTGTGGGGATTATTAAACCCTAAGTAAATTAAACAGAGGTTTGCTTTCCATCTAAACACTTCATCAAGCAGGCTTTCATTCAGTTCCCTTACTTCATGCGTGTGTGCACACATGCACACGCATGTTATTTGGCCTTGTGAATTAACCGCAGTCTGGTTAGGTGTGACTACACCCCATAAGGACGAGATCCTTCTATCATGAACATACAGTAGTTAGGGAGTTAGGGAGGCACCTCAACAATGAAGCAAGCCTGTAATCACCCCACACAGAGGGAGGGATCCCACAGCAGGGTGTCTTGTGTGTCTTAAGAACCAGCCTCTCCTGAGCGTAAGCTCCCTGAGCGTAGCAGCCATTTCCAGCTTGTTCGTGACTGTTTACTCAGCCTCAATGACCCAAGTTCTAAAATAAATGCAAATAGCTGGCCTTGAGTGGTTTATGCAGATAACTATTATCTGTGTTTTTTTTCTGTGCTGACCCAGACCCACGGACCTTCCCCTTCTGCGTGAAGCATCACTGAAAGCCATGTTTCCATAATTCCTCCACCTAAACTCATGTGCGAGAGACTACATTTTTGACGTAAATCAGGAACAAAGGAACACCTTGCTGGGCGGGTGTCATTCCTTTCTCTGTCTTCGGTTGGAAAACTAAATTACATCCTATTTCAGTGGGTCCATGGGCAAAAGAGTTGAGCTCATAACAGTGCTTTTGTTCCCTCGCCTCTGTATTATCCTTGGATCCTGCCATTGGAGATACACTGCACTTCTCCTACTTCTTTCAGGTGTTTGTTCAGGTCCTCAAATATCTGTGTCTGGGGTGTTATCTAACACATTGTCATTTGATTCTTCTTTAAGGAACCAACTTTTATGTTTTTAATTTTTATAAATTAATTGGGGTGACATTCGTTAACAAAACTGTATAGATTGAAAGTGTACAGTTCTATAACTCATCATCTGCATGTTGTATTGCGTGTTCACCACCCAAAGTGAATCTCCTTCTGTCACCGTTTTCCCCCTTTTCCCCTCCTCTACCTCCCTCAGACCCCCTCCCCTCGGGCAACCGCCATACTGTTTTCTGTGTCTACGAGTTGTTTTTTGTTTTAATTTGTTTTGTTTTGTTCTGGCTGTTTTGTTTTTCTTTTTTTTCTTAATCCCTTCCCCCTCCCCTCTGACAACTGTCAGTCTGCTTTCTTTATCTATGAGTCTGTTTCTATTTTTTTTACTACTTTGTTCATTAGATTCCATATGTAAGTGAGATCATGTGGTATTTGTCTTTGTCTGGCTTCTTTCGCTGAGCTTAATACTCTCCAGGTCCATCCAGTGGCAAAAGTAAGACCTCCTTCTCTTGCATGGCTGAGTACTATTCCACTGTGTCAATGCACCACGGCTTTTTCATCCACTCACCTCCTGATGGGCACCTGGGCTGGTTCCAAATCTTGGCTATTGTAAATAACATTACAATGACCATAGGGGTGCACATACTTTTTCAAATCAGTGTTTCAGATTTCTTCAGCTATATTTCCAGAAGTGGAACCACTGGGTCATAAGGTAGTTCCATTCTTAATTTTTTTGAGGAAACTCCACACTGTTTTCCACAGTGGCTGCACCAGTCTGCATTCCCACCACCAGTGTGGCTAGGGTTCCCTTTTCTCTGCATCCTTGCCAGCACTTGTTTGTTGATTGATTGATAGTTGCCTTTCTGACAGGTGTGAAGTGATATCTCATTGTGGTTTTAATTTGCATTACCCTAATGATTAGTGATGTTGACCATCTTTTCATATGTCTATTAGCCAGCCATATGTTCTCTTTGGAGAAATATGTATTCAGGTCCTTTGCCCTTTTTTTAATCAAACTTTTGTGGGGTGTAGAGTTGTGTAAGTTCTTTATAAAATTTGCATATTAACCCCTTATCAGATGTATCATTGGAGAGTATGTTCTCCCATTCATGGGTCATCTTTCCACTTTGTTGACAGTTTCCTTTGCTGTGCAAAAACTTTTTAGTTTGTTGTGGTACCATTTGTTTATTTTTCCTTTTGTTTTCCTTGCCCAGGGAGACATATCAGAAAAAATATTGGTATGAGCAATGTCTGAGATTTTATGGCCTATTTTCTTCCAGGATTTTTATGGTTTTGAGTCTAACATTTAAGTCTTTAACCCATTTTGAATTTATTCTTGTGTGTGGTATAGGAATGTGGTCTAGTTTCCATTTTTTTTTGTACGTATCTATCAAATTTTCCCAACACCATTTATTGAAAAGGCTATCTTTAACTCATTATATGATCTTGCCTCCTTTGTCAAATATTAATTAACTATAAAGGTGTGGGTTTATTTCTGGGCTCTCTATGCTATTTCATTGACTTATAGTTGGTTTTTATGCCAGTACCATGATATTTTTATTACTATGACCTTGCACTATAGATTGATTATCAGATAGCATGATTCCTCCAACTTTGTTCTTCTTTCTCAAAATTGCTGTGGCTATTTGAGGTCTTTGGTGGTTCCATGCAATTTTTGGACGATTTATTCTAGCTCTGTGAAATATGCCATTGGTCTCTTGATAGGAATTGCTTTGAATCTATAGATTGCTTTGGATAGTATAGACATTTTAATGATGCTAATTCTCCCTATTCATATATATTCAGTATATGCTTAGGGAAGCACCTTTTGAGACTGCCACAGACTCTATCTTTTCCTGCTATATATAGAAGATAATTTGCTGCACCTTCTTGGATCGATTTTGCCATCTCGGTTAGTTTGTGAGAGATAACCGACATTCTTTGTGCGATGACAACTGTATGTGATGGATTCGTTCCAGTGGTTGACACCGGTTAGCTTCCTATCAATCACAGACTTTCACAAGCAACCAGATTCAAAGTCTATGCAAGATATAAGAGATTTCCAGGACAGCTAGACTGAACTTTACTAAAAGAGCAAACATATTCTCTCTTTGCAGAAATCTTCACTTTTCTAAAGTCATGCAAAGAGATGAAAATTTCATAGACTATTAGTATAACACTAGTTTTTCAGCTTGTATTATAATTGGAAAATTTCAAAATATGATTATAGCTAAATATTGTGATACTTTTATATCAAAGCATTTGAACCTTAAAATAAATATTTTTAAAACCACATTTGCAAATTAGTCGAGTATAACTTTTCCTGTAAAAATAAGCTATTTCAAAAAGATGCACAAAGAAGCACATTAGTTATGTTTAAAGGAGTATATATATATATATGATGGGGATATATTTGGCAGACAATTTTTCTTGTCTACTTAAAGATCAATGAAATACTCATAGAAATAGTGTTGTGTATTAAAACACTGAATGGCAGACAGCATATCTATAAAGGTTAATACATTTTAAGGGACCTTAAAACTTTTAACTTGCATTGTCTTTTGTGATCATTTACCTAGTTATTTATCTTCTCATATTGTATACTCGCGAAGCTTACTTTCTTTTAGTATTCCAAGTTTAGCTATAATTTTAAAACCTTGTCTCTATATCCTTCAGAATAGATGTCACCCATTTTCCACGTAGGTGCCTTAATGCCCTGGGTCCCCCCTGCACTGGCCTGAGATTGCTGTGTTCCACCTTGCATTGTCCTTTAACTGAGTGACAGGGCTAAAGAACAGAAGCTGTGTGGGAGTTGCTGGGAGAGCACTGACCTGAGCCCCTGAACTGATGTCAACACGAGGCCAAAACACCCGATTGCAAAGCACAGTGTGTCACCCCACAATACAGAGAATAGTTTACCAAGATACAGGCTCATCACTTAAAATGGATCGATGGTACTTAATGCATTGGGACAGTACAATTCTTACTGTGCTTCTGTTTTACTTCTGCTTTGGCCAGATGATTCATTTTCACAAAACTTGAGAACCATCTTACTAGCCTTTTTTTTTTTTCTCTCTGCAAAACTGTTTACACTCAGACTTCATGGGTCCTGATTCCTCTGACTGTATCTTTGGCCACCAACCATGTTATTCTGTTTGACTGAACCGCATTGCTTAAAAAGATTTTCCTTACTTTCCCATATTTTCTAACATGATTTTTCAACTTAATCCTCCTGCTCCTTTATAAGGGTAAACATCTTTCCTTTCTTCCTTTCTCTCTCTCCCTCTTTCTCACTTATTTTCCCCTCTCTTTCTTTCTCTTTTTTCTCTCTAATCTCGTTCCTTCCTTCCTTCCTTCCTTCCTTCCTTCCTTCCTTCCTTCCTTCCTTCCTTCCTTCCTTCTCTTTTTCTTTTATCTCCTCCCCTTCCTTCTTCCTTTCCCACCTCTTTCTCTCTCTTCCTCTATCCCTTTCTTTTTCTTCGCTATTCTGTATTCAGTTCATCCTAACACAGCGCTTTTTGTACCAAGGTGTTTTCCTCAAAAATGAACTCTGACTTATAACATTCTTAAAACTACATACACGGACTATCTTTTCTGTGTTCAGAAAGCTAGAGAGAGCAGTATAATTCACTCAAAATTACAGGCTGCATAATTTAGCCCATGGTGGCTAAATGAGGCTAAACATTGATAAGGTTCATTTGCTGAAAATTTCTTCCCTGGGAAATGATTGATTTGCCTAATTTTATAAAATAGTCCCTTTGGTGAATTGCCCCTTCTCAGAGGCATGTCTATGGCAGTTATCTCACTCTTTATTAACAGAGAAGCAACTGCTATGTTGGCCTATGTAAGCATGGATTTTATAAAGGTTACTTTTACAATGGATGGCGATTAACCAGCAGGACCCCGGTGAAAGTGTACACACAGCAGAGAGAATATGAGCGTGTTTTGCAGATCTAACGCACAGCATGGTGGCGGCATTAGCTCTGCACTGTGCTGGGAAGGAGGAATTTGCTACGAGGAGATCTTATGAGTTCTCAGCACAAACAAACACAACCGGGTCGGGTGAGGAACGCGCTCATTGGCTTCACCGTGGTCATCGTTTCCCAACGCAGAGGTGCGTCCATTTATCGAGCTGTCCGTCTTAAGTGCATACAGGCCGTATTTGTCAGCTGTACTTCAGCAAAGCTGGGGAAACTAGCGAACCTTACAGAAGCAGACCTTGTGGGTGTGGATGGAGGGGTGTGCTCACAGAGGGGACCGGGCAGAATGTACTCTGGGGTCAAGAAGGGTAACCCCGAATTCAGAGGCTACTGTAGGGTGACTACTCTTCCTTCAGCAGTAAGGGCTGGAGAGACTGTTTGAGTAATTGACCTTGGGCACCTAGAGAGAGGGAACATTGTCAAGAGTGTAGATAACTACACAGAGACACACGGTGAATGCACATCAGTGAAGCACAGAGGACAGAGGGTAAGTTGTCAGTTGCCAAGAAGAATGATTTCAGCCTCCATCGGGACTGGCCAATCAGAACGGCCAGGTGTCCCTGAGAATCAGACGTATGTATAAACAGAATTAGCTCAGGTGACTTAGTTGTGATCACAAGGATGAGAACTTTGGCGTCCTTTTAACTTTCCTGCCTTGAGATTCCTCACCTAAAAAATTAGGTAAATTTCTGAATCCTGAACGCAAGCCGAATGCGAGGCAAAATCACCAGCTGACTCTAAAGACGACAGAATTCAGACTTCATCTCCCTATCTTGCTGGCCCAAGACACATAACTTGGAAAATAAAGCACTAATCTCAGTAACAGGTGACCGGAGGCAGCCGAGGAAATAAATTTGGCAGCTTGGGCTGAGTGTGAACACGACAGTTTGCAAACCGATGTGACCCTGAAACGAGCGCTTGCCTACCTGGGTTGGGGAGCAAGAGGGAATGTGTCCTAATTAACCACCCTGAACAAGACAAGGGAGCTTCCTACGTTTCTCCAAACATCACTCCTCCTTCAGTGTCATCCACCTCAGTGAGGGGAGACCCAGTAGGAACCTGGAAGCGGTGGCGTCCCTCTCTCCCATGTTCCCCACACCCAAGCTCCAAATCCTCAGACACAAGGAGCTCATCCAGGCACCTACCTCCACCCCCTCTCTGACTCATGCACCACCGCCTCTTGCCTGGATTCCTGACACTGTCCTCAAAGTCATCTTCCTAACCCGTACTCGATGCTGCAGCCGGAGCAATCTTTCTGAAAGGCAAGAAGAAGTCCTTCTGACCCTCAGCGCTGCCATTGTCTTCAAAAGCCGGGCCACCTGAACACTGCTCTGCCTTGCCCTGCGCTGTCGGTCCCCTACCTGCGCCCCTGCCTCTCCTCTCACCAGCCCCCGTCTCTGGAGTGAACCGAATACCCAGGCTTCCCCCCCTCCGCCCCCATGTTCTGACACACAGTTCCCCTTTTCTGTGACGTGTTCCTGCCCCCCCAGCTTCACCCACTTGTCATCTCGGTCTCAGTCCTGGGACTCGGTTAGGCTCCTCCGCCTCTCCCCCCCTCACTCCTCTTTCCTAGCCCTCACGGCACAGGGCTGTGACCTCTGTCGCCCGTCTGCGCTGTGACAGTGGAGGGTTCGTAAGGGCTCTGGCAGCAGGGAAGGAACCTCAGCTTTGTTTGCGGCCATGTGTCCATCACTTCGAAACCTTCATTGGACACGGGCAGCCGAGAAGAGGGTTTTCCTCTGCTCGTCTACCTGCGAAGTGCAGGTGGCGTCGCCCGAGTGTAGTGAGAGTGGGAGACGGTGGAGCTAGCTGCCCTGCTGGGAACCTACCAAAGGGGCGGTCCCAGGGCTCTCCACAGAGCTTTCCTGCACTGGGAGGCTGGCAGGAGCCTGGAAGAAGGTTTTCATCTCAAACGGGACCGAGCAAGAATTTACAACGACAGGTTTTCTAAGGTGAGTGCCCCCAGAAAAGCGAGGTCAGGCACCTGCAGTCGGGAAGAAACCTGCCTGAAGCTGAGTCAAGCGCAGGGGCATGTTCAGGCCGTCCTGGTCAACGTGGCACTGGGGGGAGACTTTCAGGGAGCGGGAGAGGGGCGCTGCCCGCCACTCCCAGCCTGAGCACGGCGGGCTGGTTCAGGGGCAGGTGCAGCGGCCACCAGGGGCCTCCTGCTGGAGGCCGGAAGGAGCTGGGCGGGAGGTGGGGCCGGAGAGCAGGTGGAGGTCGAGCCCTGGAGGACGACGTCCCGGGAGGAAGTCGGGAGTTCACGGGGAGCGTCCTGGGAGCCATGGGAGACTTCACAGGAGCGCGTTTCGCGACCCGCGTGGGAGAGCGCGTCTCAGGCTCTGGGTAAGGCGCTCAGGGGTGGAGGCTGGAGCCGAGGGGTGCGTGGGGAGGCGGCTGCCAGAGCGGAGCTGGAAACTGGGCCCGGTGCGGGGCGGCGCGTGCCTGACGAGCAGGTAGACAGCGCGCAACAGCAGGTGTGCTGAGTGTGTTCGAAAAAATGAATTCGATTATTTCAAAAATGTATATAACATACAAATAATTGGGGGACGTAGAATTTTACTGGGCATTTTTCAGAATGCGCCTGTGGATGAGCTAGAAGATACTGTGGTCTTCAGTCCAAACACCGCCCCGACCAGGCTCTGAACTGGGCGCCCGCCTCTTCAAGAAACAAATGTCAGCTCCTCCGGTTCGTTTTTGAACGTTTATTTTTGAGTCTCTCTTCCTCGCATTAAACAAAGCAAAAGTGACTGTGCATAAATGGAGGATGACAGTCCGCATTAACGGCGGTGCTTTTAGCTCTTCGTTAACTTTAATCAGCGGTGGATGAAGCCCAGGGGATGGTGAGCCTCCCGCAGACCCAGACGAGCGCCGGGAAGACACCCTTCCCAGGGAGCGCTCTGTGGTTTTGTGCTCGGACCGTCGTATGATTTTTGTGTGTTTTTTTTTTTTTCTGCCACACGGCTGCTGAGAGGTTGTCAAACTTGACGTCGGCTGGGACACGGAGTGCCCTCTCTGTGCCTGCCTGGTTCTGAGGGCGGTGAGGGGCGGGGGAGGGGACGTCGGTGTTTCTAAAAGGGGTACAGGTACTGGCTCCTACTGAAGCCAGGAGACAATAAGGAGCCAGCCGGCTTTGTATGCAAATTGGTCATGGACGCTGAGAGTAAACATGACTTGGGGGCAGGGAAACAGGGAGCGCTGGGCAGTGGGGGCGGGGTTGCAGCTGTAAATAGTGGTCAGTGGGAGGTCCCACTGAAGGGCTACTGGAGCAAAGGCCTGAAGGACGTCAGGGAGCAGGTCACGCAGATCATGCTGCAAAGAGCTTTCAGGTGGAGGGCACGGGGATTTCCAGGCTGAAACACGCAGGTCACGAGAGAGGACCAGCTGGAGAGGAGCGAGCGGTTCTGGAGCCAGGTGAGGGCGGGGAGAGCAGGAGGAAGAGAGGTCAGAGAGGTAGAGGAGGCCAGGTGGGGCGGAGCCTTCCAATCACTGTGGCTCTGGGGCCTCGTGGTTGCACGGGAGCCTTCGTGGTGTAAACAGGTATTCTCACCAAGCACCACGCCGCAGGAAAACCGGGGGAAGCACAGCCTGCCCTGGTGACTCAGAAACAGCAGCGTGGCATTCACACGTGTTACTCAGTCACCCAACAAACCTTTACAACTGCTGGAGTGTACCCGGTCACTGTGTGTCTCACTTCAGGGTCGCTAGGAAGGTTCTGGAAAGTATATTTGGTTATGTTTTTGGTCCAGTTCCCATTTCTGATCCCGAGACTGGCCGCTGCCTTCCCCTCTAGTACCTACTACACGGCGAAGAAGGCAGTGACCAGAACTACTGAGACTTTTGCTGTTTGCCACACTGTATTTGTACTTACCTGGCTAGGCTTCTGGGTTTCTGTGTCCTCTGGTGTGGGCATTTGGTGCAGTTCTTAGGGTGGTGACTCATCCTGAGAAAATCCATCATCCCACTGAGAAACCCTGACACTGAATTTGTTAAATGTGTACAAGGAACGACTAATGGAGCTACCACAACTTGTTAAACATGTTTTCAAACAAAACATTACTTTCACTAAAACGAAACCTCCGAGGTGGTTTGGCACCACATGGACGCAAACCCATGGGGAGAGTCACGTGAGCTGACCCACAATTTGAAAGGCCCGCTCCGGCCGTCCTTTGAAGAAGATACCGGGGTTTGGGGCGAGAGCACCAGCCAGGAGGACTCTGTGAGGCTGCTGCAGTCCCATGGGGAGCAGGGATGAGCAGCGAGGTCTGCTGCAGCGACAGCGAGGCTTCCCCAGAGCTGATTCAGAAGCGCAGCTGGTGGGACTTGCTGAAGGACCGTGCATGGGCTGTGAGCAGAAGGGGCCAAGGACGACCCCCCAGTTTGCCGGCTGGCAGAATCAGAAGAATGGGGATCCCCTTGACTGAGACAGTAGGAGGGACAGGTTTGAGGACGAAGATCAAAGCTTTAGGACTTTTCAGCTGGCTATGCCGACCAGAGGTGCCGGTGAAGTGGTCGAGAAGGCAGTTAGATGCCTAAGTCTGGAGTTCAGGTGAGGTCTAGGGCTTATCTGTTCAGGACTCATTGCATGAATGCATGTCAGTAGACAGGCTGTCCCAGGACAAGCCAGGGGTGCTCCATCCATGTTTAGAGATTGGAAGGATGAGGAAGAACCAGCCAGAAAAAGGAATGGTATAAGGAAGAATTTCCGCTGAGTGGTGTTCTGGAAACCAAGCGAAGGAGGCTTTTGGAGGAGAGATCAACTGTGTCCAGCAATCGTGGTCAGGTGAGATGAGAATGGAGCACTGAGCAACATGGAAGCCATCAGTGGTCTCGACCAAGCCGTTCCGCAGGGATGGTGGGGTGGAGGCCACAGTTTAGGAGGAAGCTGGAGGACAGGATGTGTTGGCATCAGTGACTATCAATAACTCCCTTAAAGAATTTTGTCGTAAAGAGGAACAGGTGAAACAGACCTTGACTGGAAGAATTGATGTCAGTAGGGTTTTGTGTGCTACTTTTTTAAAAAGATTTTTATTTCTTTATTATTAGAGAGAGGGGAAGGGAGGGAGATAGGGAGGGAGAGAAACATCAATGTGTGGTTGCTTCTCACGCACCCCTCACTGGAGACCTGGCCTGCAACCCAGGCATGTGCCCTGCCTGGGAATCGAACCAGCAACACTTTAGTTCACAGTCAAGCTCTCAGTCCACTGAGCCACACCAGCCAGAGCTGTTTGCCACTTTTTTGAGATGAGAAATGTGTGTGTTAATAGCTGCAAACTGATTATCTCGGAGAGATGGATATATAGGTGTTACCGGAGACGGGGAGTGGGACAGTCGCCAGCGTGTGGGCTTGAGCGGTAGCTTCACCGGGGATTCAGTGCTCAAGTGGAGAAAATGCCTTTAGCTGAAACACGAGACGGATTCTCTCTCTCTTCTCTGCCCCTGCCTTCCTCTCCCCTTGCTCCTCCCTTCCTCCCTCCCTCCCTCCCTCCCTCTCTATAACACACACACACACACCTTTTTCAAAAAATGCTTTAAGGTGTCCTACTAGAAACTTAAAATATGAGCATATTAAAAATAAGGCATGAAAACAGGGGAAAAACTACAAGGAGTTTGGCGTCTTCAGTGGTGAAATGAGAGTGGCAAACAGTGTCTCAGATCCCTAAAAGTATTAAAATCCCATCTGCTTTTAATGTGTTAATTAAATACGTTTATTTTATCTCCTATGAACCATCTACTGTATGTTACATTAGATTCAAATGTACAATGCTTACTTCCGTGTGTGCGCACGCCGCAGTACCTGCCACTCACTTTCTGGATGATCGGCGTAAATCCATTCGATATTCCGTCACCGAACGGCTTATATATGATTATGATGGTATTTATTAGGAATAGCTTTACATGGGATTTCAAACCTTTTCCTTATCAACCCACTCACTTTTCTAAAAATCAGACGAACTGCACAACATGTTGATAGCGACACAACTGAACTATGCATACAAAAATAATTACCCATGGAACTTTACCATTATTTCTTAAATGATTTTATTCCATTTTCTTCTGTAACTCTCTCCAGGAGTAGGAGGCTAATGTGCCTAATACTGGAATTCAAACTCCTCTGAAAAACCAAAGTGAATGTATGAATTCTTCATTATATGCTGAAATCTAAAATAGATGAATTTTTATCTTCCTTATCATCCTTTAACTGTTCTAAATGGTCCCACTGAGGCTCCGCTCTGTCTTCCTCTCTCTCTTTTCCCCCATAATGAGCTGTGAATCCTATCGTGTCTCTTTAAAACTATCTCACATTTTATGAATTTTGTTACAAACTTAAGACTCTTAATTTCCTGAAATCACCAGCAAAAAATTGAATTTCGTGTTTTGTTTGTAACAATCCAGCTGCGCCCGCCACTCTCTGAGACACCCCATTGTGACACCGCTGGGTGTCACCGCTCTGGACGAGTGCTGGACAGCCAGCAAGCCTCTCGCCCCTGTGGGGACCACGGCCCCCCGCGCACCGAGGCTTGTTGGGCTCTTTGAAGCTGAAAGCCCGGAGCACTTCTGTTTATCCGTGTCAGCCCCGCATGGAAGTGCCACATAACTAGGGTGGTCCTGCCCTGGCTGCAGCCCACAGGGGGGTCGGTTCTTAAAACGTGTTCTGGGCATTTAATTTACACTCAGCGATCACCTGTTAAAAACCAAGTGAAAACCGAATCACGGAAACCGTCTCTCTCAAATTCAGGCAGCCACGACCGCCCTTCTCCCCTGCAAAGCCGCTGCCCCCGCACGCTCGGCGGAGGCCGCCCCCTCACCGCTGATCTCTGACTCACAGACCTCCCTGAGGACCCTCCTGTCCTTCTCTCCCTTGTCACCGGGGGAGAAAACGTGACTTCATTCCTGCGTGGACACCTTCTCTATTTTCAGGGCCCGCTAATTCTGTCTCTCCTTAAAGAGTGATGCCACTCAGAATTCCTCCTGCCTTGTCACAAGAGTGACCTCCGAGGTGCTGACGGCAGGTCAGATGATGGCCGGAGAGCTAAAACCTTAGTTGAGTGGCAGTGGAATGCAGTTAGAACTTCGGTTATGATGGGACAGATAGGAAACCAGTGGGAAGAACGTGAAGCAGCGCACAGATGAGAGGAAGCTCGGCGTGTGGCCACAGCGTGAGGTTATCAGCCCCGACATCATATAAAATCAGGAATGTGCCTGACCACTGGCAGGTGGGGCTGTTGGATCCTGCTGTCTGAAGCTCGAATTTATGATGTAAAAACTCTGGCCAGTATTTCATAGTTGTTCTATCAAGAATTCCAAAAATCTAAGGACACTTGTTTGTCTGTCTAGTGCTTCACCGTATAGTGAGAGCTGTATGCTCACACGTGCTGTTTTTCTCTTGTTTTGCCCATGAATCCCTGGCCCCAAGTGCATGTTTGACACACAGTAGGCACTCAGTCCACGGACGAGTGGAGTAACGGGTAAAGAGATGTCTGAGCACCACTGGGAGGCTTCAGATGGCAATTCAGACTTTTTATTAAAATAACTATTTCTAAACGCATATGTGAAAATAGCCCCGGAAGGAGAAACCTAATTACCCTGTTATTCAAATGAAGCAACAATCTAATCGACTCTCGTACGTAGCTTTCATGAATATCCGACCCACGAAGCCCCAGCAAATTCCCTAATTCTTTCTTTGCTGGTAAGAGCCCATGAACTTCACTGGAAAGAGGGCTTGCTGCCAGGCTCCATTTGGGGGTGCGGCGTCCGCTTTACTACCAAATGTTTTCAAGGGGCGTAGCTGGACTGCAATGATGAGGCCGGTTCTCTCGGAGCTGTTGGTCCTGGGACTGTCTCGTTTGGTCAGTTACCACCAGAGGAGGCAGCACATGGACTCAGGTGGTTGGAAGAATTTCTTAAATGGGAGATTCAGAAGGCAGGCCTTTCAGAACTGCAGCACACTGGTAAAAGAATTTTTCATTCACAGTATTTTACCTTTGATTCTGGCAATCGTTGTAGGGTTTTTAATTTTTTTAGAGTATATTTTATTGATTATGCCATTACAATGCTCCTGATTTTCCCCCTTCGCCCCCCCACCCAGTGCCCCCCACTCCCACAGGCCACCCCCCCACCACTGTTCATGTCCATGGGTCATGCATGTACGTCCTTTGGCTACTCCATTTCCTATACTGTGCATTACACCCCCATGGCTATTCTGTAACTACCTATTTGTACTTTTCAAAAAATTTTTCATTTTTGTTCAACTGCAGTTGTCCCCATTCCCCCCCCAGCACTTTCCCCCACCTCCCACACTCAATCCTATCTCCCCCCATTGTCTTTGTCCAGGGGTCCTCTATACATGGTCCTTGATGACCCTTCCCCTTCTTTCCCCCATGAACCCCCCTTTTTAAATATTAACAGTGTTGTCATGGGAGATGCATAAAATTCTAATGCAAATGAAAATTTGGTGGTTACGTTTGCTGCTCAGATGATACCTGGTAAATTGAGTGTAAGTGGCTTTAAAAATCTGAATCCATTACGCTTATTTATGCCTTCTGAAGGGGCTTAGAAAGGCCTCCCCACGATGTGTTACTTTGGCACATGGATTAGTAAGAGCCGAAGGCAGCCAAGCCCCTGAGGGCTCGGGAGGAACCTCTGCCCCTCCTGCAACCCCCTACAAATCTACATGGCAAGCCCGCCTTGCCTGCACTAGGAGCTGTCACCAGAAATAACTCTTTACGACCCATCCGTAGGGCAGGGCAGACGCCTCGTTACTGGACATCTGCTCTTCCTAGCGTCCTGTGGGTGACCTTCCTCCCCTCTGCAGCTCGAGGCACCGCTTCTCACCCTTCTCCGAGAGTGTCGTGTGGCCCCGTTTTAGCTTTCTCCCCCTCAGACTCATGTGTGGGGTCTCCAACTCCTGGACGCCGGGTCCCCATACACACGTACGCGGTGAAATTTGGTTATTTTATTTTCTGTGGTTCATCTGTCTCGTGTCAACTTGCTTATTAGACCGGCAGGAAGAGCAAAGCAAAGTGGCTCCCATGCCTGCTGTCTCCCAAACACAGAACTGCGTGGGGAAGGATGAAAGGTAACCTCTTCTCTCTCTGATGAAGTAGGGAGAATTTTTGTATAGCTGAATTATCAATGAGAAAACAATCCATGAAACAGGTTAGCTATTGCTGTCCTATCTACGTAATCATTTTGAGGGAACTTTTAAGCTAATTAGTTACATGGCACAATGTCAATCAATACAAAAATACTTCATTTTCCGTGTTTCTCAACCGGCTGGTATTGGGTATTAACAGAACCCAGGACCAGGAACTGTCACTCACAGCCCCGGGTCCCTCCTCCAGTTCCGTCTGGGGCAGGGTCCTCCCGGCGGGCAGAGCGCCGAGCGCCCGTGGTCCATCTGTTCGATGAGTGTGTAATCCTGTGACCTGTTCTTTGCCCGGCATTATTGCGGGTGCTGGGGGGCCTTTTCCAAGGCTACAGGTGGCGGCCAGAAAAGAGATGCTACAGGTGATGTGAGTGGTGAAAGAAGGGAACAGGGCGCCCCGAGGGAGGTGAGCCGCAGACGCGGCCCCGGAGGAGCCAGGGTCATGGTGTCCCCGCACACTCTCTCCCGGCTGCTGCCCTGCGCTGTCGACAGAGTCCCCTCCCCAGCACTCGCAGCGCTGACTACCCCGCGCCCCGGGCTGGGCAGGCTTCTCTGGGAAGGCGAGCACCTGGCTGCCTTGCCTTTTTCTTTCTGCACGGACATGTCCTCCCCGTGCCCTTCTCTGTCGGAGGACCGGGCGCTGACTAAAGGAATGCTTTAGTACTTGCTCTGGCATCAGGATGACTGGAAGTGTCTGGGCTTTCCCAAGAACACTTGTGAGTGTGTACCCAACGAGTGGGAGACGGAGGGTCTCTGGGCAGCGTGGCTCGGAGAAAGCGGTGCGGCACCGAACCTGGGAGCATGCCCCTTGCTTTATGTGGAAAGAAGTAGAGACCTAGGCAAGCAAGTTAGACTATTCAGGATGGTGTGCAGGACCTGGTTAGCAGCCCTGGGCATTCGACTGGGAAACACAGGCGTGGACAGTTCTGGGTTTATCTCAGGAAAAGGGGTTCAAGGCCATGCTTCCCGCCTGACACTGCACACGTCACGTTTCCGGCACCTGGGTTCCTCCCTGACAAACGCGGAGAGAAACACGTGCTCTGCCGAACTCTCAGCAGACTTCGAGGTTTCAGGCAGTGTGCCGTACGCTCATGTGTTGTTCTGTCCCCTAAATTCAGAATAAAATCATACTTATGGGGGTCAACCATGTGCCAGGGTTTAGTCAATGTAGGCAAAGTTGTCCTCATGTGACAGATGAGGACACTAATAGAGAGAGAGGGTGATGTCCCCAACTCACATTGGCAATGAGTATTGCCTGAATGAGAAATGAAGTCATTGGGTACAATGTCCTATTCTCTTTCTCTTAAGTGAAGTAGAAAAATCTACAGTGTGACTGCTACTTCATTTCATTAGAAGATTGGTATTCAGATGTGTCCGGTCCATGTCCCCTGAGACGTGGAACAGACCTTGAGAGTGGCTTGGTGCCTGCTCTTAGCCACAAACATGGACCTCTTTTCTCCTGATTTTCATGCTGTCCTCTTAAAATTTCTTTTAAATCAAGAGTCCTTAAATTAATACTAATTTTAAGTCCTTAAAATGAGTGAATGAACAAATGAATGAATGCCCCTCATACTGGCTATCGTACATTTAAAAACTATTTTTTTCTTTTTTATTAAATGTACTAGGGGTGACACTGGTTAACAAAACTGCAGAGGTTTCCGGTGTAGAATCCTACAATCCGTCATATGCGTATTTACGTGTCCACCACCCACAGTCAGCTCCCCTTCCGTCACCACTGTCTGAAAGCTGGGCTGGGTGGACTCCTGTGATAATTTCCTAAAACACCTGGAACACACCCAAGCAGAGGCCCCGGACTGCTGGCTGGTGCCATCAGCACTGTCTCTAAGGAAACCCCTCTCTTTCTCCTCCCCTCCTTTTCTTCTGTAAGCCGAGAATTACTGTGCAGGAGCGATCCTGTGAAGGGACATGTTAAATTGTGTTAAATGTTCACTTGCTCATTTTACATCCGGATAAAGATATTTTTTTACACCGTGGAAGATACATATCCAAAAGAAACTTGAACTGGCTTGGTGAACTCTCCTTCTCCCCAGAAGAAGGATAAATAAACGGGGACCATACGTTTTCTCATATTGCAAAAACATTAAAAAAATGCCATAAAGGGAAATCACAGTAGTAATGAATTGGAAGACCTGCTGAGACAGTTGTCATATTTTTTTCAAACACTTTAGCATAGCCATATTGATTTTCGATACATATGTGTGCAGGTGTTTACAATCTTGCTCTCGTTCGTAATGAATTTTAGAGGCGTTACAAACAGCAGCAGTAACACATGAATGATTAGCATTTCAAATCCAAGGCGGAGAGAAGGTACGACGAAACAGTAGATTATACTTTTTAATAAGTGCTTTGTTCTGCTGAAAGGGGTGATTGTATTCAGCAGCAGCCAAACCTGTAGTGATGAATTGTTGTTTAAAAGCCTTTTCCCTATGATATTTTTTTGGTAAGCAGTTAACAACTGCTTAGCTAATTTTTATGTATGCATTTATCAATCTTTGCTTTAGTAACATTTTATACCAGGTTAACTGATAAATGTTTTTGATAGTATGTTTATCTTTTCTACCTTCTCTTTCATTGAAATTTTCCAAAACAACATAATTTTCCCAGTCATGAAGAAGGGGGTATAATTTTAAGAAATGGCTGGATTGGGGGCAGAATCTGGATGGATACCCATTGTCCTTTTCAACAAGAAGCACCAACTTCTTTCTAGAACTCCATGGCCACCTTATCTTTGGCTATTGTCACATATGTCAGGGTGTCCCCAACTGTGATTGTCTCAAGACCAAACTTCTATTTAATTTGGTACCTCTTTTATCTTCAGGCCTTAAAACTCAAGAAAAATTCAGCCCTGACTGGTGTGGCTCAGTGGGTTGGGTGTCACCTCACAGACCAAAAGGTCACTGGTTCAGTCCCTGGTCAGGGCACATGTCTGGGTTGCAGGCCAGGTCCCCGGTTGGGGGTGTGAATGAGGGAGGCAACCAATTGATGTTTCTCTCTCACATCGATGTTTCTCTCATATGTCAATGTTTCTCTTCCTCTCTTTCTCCCTGCCTTCCCCTCCCTCTAAAACAATAAAATCTTCATTAAAAAACTTAAAAAAATAAAAATCAAGGAAAATGTTTCTATTTCTCTATCTTTTTTGACCCTGAGGTAGATTAAGCATAAAGAGAAAACAAACATTTTTAAAAATTTGAACATAATTAAAATTTGCATTGTATCAGAGTTGGATATATTCTATTTTATTAGTTTATTTTGTCCATTAGATTCTACATATGAGTGAAATCATATGGTAATCGTCTCTCTCTGACTGGCTTTTGTCACTTAGCATAGGGCTCTCCGGGTCCATAAACGAGAAGAGATTTCCTTCTCCTTTGTGGCCGAGTGCTATCCCACTGTGTGAATGCACCGCAGCTTTTGCACCCACTCATCTACTGAGGGGCACGGGCTGCTTCCAAATCCTGGCTGGGTAAAAGAGGTGAAGGAATTAAGCAAAAACAAACAAACAAACAAACAACCTCATGGACACAGGCGACACTATGGTGATGACCAGAGGGGCAGGGGCGGGGGAGGTAGGAGAGGGTTAAGCAGGGATAATCGGTGACGGAAGGAGACTCGACTTGGGGTGGTGAACACACAAGGCAATATGCGGATGACGTGTTAGAGAATTGTACACCTGGAACCTATATAGTTTTATTAACCAATGTCACCCAATCAAATCAGTATAAAGTTTTTAATTTTTATGTCTTCAAATTGTATATGCTCATCTTAATTGTTTTAAGCATCTACCGATGGATCAACAGTTTTAGGATTAGTCACCCACATAAGCTGTTTATTTTTGTACCAAGTCTCTAGTGACAAATGGGTGAAGTCCAAGAGGATCTAGCTGGATTCGAGGTGCACAGGCAGGGCGCCCCGCACGTAACGCAATCTCCCTCAAAGACCTGACACATGCACTTGGGGCTTATTGTTGTTATTTTGCTTTTGAGAGCTTTTTTGAGGATGAGGAGCTCCATCCAGCCAGAGGAGTGGAGTCAGGGCTGTGTCCCTTCTAAGCGGCCGGAGGAGAGAGGAGGAGCAGTAGAAGGGGGGAAGCTTATGTGGAAGCCCACCTGTTTAACCTCGAGATGGAGCCCCCAGGTGCACGGGACCCACAGGGAACTCCCTGTTCCTGGCTGGACCATGCCGTCCTCGCCTTCACATCAAGTTGTGTACACTCCAGGTCTTCAAAATGCATCTCTTGTGATGAATTTCTATGATTTACCGTGGGGTGATTTCTGTCTTGAGTGAATAACAGAACAGCAGTAACTATTCTTTTAATAAAACCTATTTTGTTATGTAGTTTGGGACAACAGTGGCTGATAAAAGGGTACTTGAAAAAGTTAACAACTTTTTGACCTCACACCTCACCAATGCCTTCGGATTCACACATTCACGCCTCCCCGCTACCTGCAGACAGAGTCCTGAAAGGAATATTGTAAAGCCCACCTTGTAGCTTTAGTAAGTTAAGAGTCTACTGAATTTTTAAAGAATGAAAGTCCAGACTAGTCTCTTGCTATGCGTAGTGACTGAGCCATTTTTTCTCAACATTCATTTATCATGGTATGCATCAAATGTCAGTAAACTGTTACCCACATGACAAAGGATAAGTAACAACACAGAGGTTTCGGTTTATGTATTTTTCAGACTATAAGACGTACTCCCCCCCACCCCTCCAGATTTGGGAGGAAAATGGGAGTGCATCTTACAGTCTGAGTAGCTTACCTGGCTCGCTGTGGGGGCACGGGCACGGTGGTGGAGCGGGGTCACAGGAGGCAGGAGCAGAGTTGGTTGCCGCTGCATTTTCCTCCCAAATTTGTGGGCAAGGAAGTGGGTTTTATTGTCCAAAAAATACAGTATAGTTCTTTTTACTGTGCTTACCTTAGAAGATTCGGTCTTGTGTGGGGATGGGTTATTTCTTAGCAAGGACTTATGTTTCAGGTCCTGCAGGAAGTAGTTTGGACTCATCATTCTATGGATTGTTGTTCCCTGGAAACATGTGGGACTAGGGCGTAAAATGACAATCTGTGACCCATGGAGCTGCCCTTTCTTCTGGGCTGCCCACGGGGGAAGAACCCTGCTTCCCTTTCTCCCTTGTAGCTCTCACTGAGCTCCAGAATGGTATGGAGGTTCCAGCTTGTTGCTGCAAGTCGGCCAAGCCCTCTGCTTTTTGGGGAGGCTGCGTGAGGCCAGCCTATGGAAACAAGTTGTCACTGACCGAGCAGATCCTCAGCTGGCCCATGAGCCCAGCCAGGGGATCACTGGTCACTGACCTTGGTCCTGGGCCACAAAGCTTGTAAGTGACAGAACCAGTATTTAAATCTAGGCAGTTTTTCTCCAGAGCAACATGCTTAGCCACTCACTGTGCCAAACAGGTAAATATAAGAGTAAACCAGTAATAGCAACATCTGATAAATGCTGTAAAGGCAAATGGAAACCACAGTCATGTGAGAGAGGACACAGGAGTGGTTCTCCTTCAGACGAGGCCCTCAGAGGCCTGTCGGAGTGAGGATGCGCTGTTCAGGCCGAGGCCGGTGACTGGGCCCAGGAGTCCTGCAAACACCCGATCCCCCCGGCCACCCACACCGTCCTGGTCGTTCTCGCCTCTGTGCCTTTGCCCGCGACCTCCTGCTTTTCTGTGTCACCACGTCTTCTACCTAAGGATTATTCTGTGGCTGAATGATAATTCACCTCCTACTTGCTCTGAAGTCCTGTGACCTATAACAATTCATGTGTGAATTGCCTGACAGTTCCTCGCCTTGTATTTGCGTGTGTGTTTCTAACTCACTGAGCCACATAAGCCACCAAAGTCAGTGACATCGCCTCTCCCTGCATTCTGAGGGGGTCATTGCCTTCATCGGTCACGCCATGTGAGGCCACCTGGACATCACCACGCTGGCTACAGGTGCAGGGCCCCACGGTGGAGCCTTGAGCCGAGCGCAGTCAGTCTGGAGGTGGCCACGTGATGGGGTGACGTGGGATCCCCCTCCTCGGGACACGCTGTCCTGGTCATCCACTGTTTGAACCAGCCCCGTTCTCTTGTTGGGGGAGTTTAAACACAAAATGGAGAGGTAGAAGGAGGTTGTTAGTTTTTTACCTGAAGACTCTGCGGAAAGGCAAGAGGAACCTTTTGCAAACACTTTTTTTGATCAGAGAGAATTGACACTGGCTGGAAAATGGCCAGACCAGAGAGAAGCACCTGATGTATCAGATGGGCGGAGCCAGTCACGGGAAAGTGATTAAGATCCCGGGGAGGGTCCTGGTGCTCAGGATGACCGCAGCGCTGCTGCTGCGGGGAGAGAAAGAGGTGGATGGGGAACTGGGGACGATGGTCATCTTGGTAATTGAAATATTCAAGTCATGGGTACTTGTAATGCAAAGCTATGGGACATTATGTGGTCTAGAGTTAAATGATGTATTGGATACAGACTTCAGAAGTTGCTTTCTCTTATTCTCATTTCTTCTTCCTCTCGCTCTCGTTATCTCCTTTGCCTGCATATGAAACACACACCACAAATGCAAATAGAAATACACACATACTTTGTGCGAGCACGCACACACAAATGAAGAACACAGGTGTGTGCATTTGTGCGTGTACTGGCTAGTTAGCTGGACAGTCTACACGCCCCCACTGTGGCAGACGAGACCACAGCAGGAATCTAGAAAACATACGATGAACAGGGAGTACAGAAGGGATGTCAGGAGGCCAGGTGCTAGAAGTGCTGGACCCCGGGGCCAGAATGTGGCCTGGCCCTCAGCGGGAGGGGCTGTAGCCTGGTGTCAAATAGAAACGAGCACACGGAGTGTGGGCCTGGCAGGTGCCCGCACACCCTGTGCCCTGTCACTCGATAACAATGAAAAGAACACCCACCATTTCAGCCGGGGAACCAAGTCCCTTCCTCGAGGCAAAGCCTCCCGCTCACCCACAGGAGGCAAAAACTGCCCCCTCGTCGGTGCAGCATTACAAGTTGGAGATAGACCTATGACGAATTAAAAACTAAGGTAGAAATATCCTATACGAATCGGTTTTCACATACCTAAAATGACTAACAAAAGGCCCAAATTGTATTTTGCTCTCATGGATGCGAAACTTCTTAAACCAAACTCCTCTCCAGAGCGCTGAGCCCTCCTTTGCCCAGCGTCCTCCCCTCCCTGGCCATGAGCTCCGGGGTCCCCTACCCCGCACTCCGCATCCCTCCGCACCAGCCCGCCAGCCTTCCTGCTCTCTCGTTTCTGTGGGTGTGTCATGCCCAGTGCCCGCCTAGCTGCCCCAGTGCCCCCTGGAGGGACCGATTCTGTTTCCAGTTAGTGCGGTCTGGTTGCCAAGTAGCCTTCCCACCAACCCTGCCACGTGGGCGTGGCTCTGAAGAACGTGCGTGGTCAGGGAATCCCTGCGTTGGGTGCTAGAAGGCGCCTGCCTGTTAAGCCTGACCGTGCTTTAGCAGGGGAGTCTGGACTGTGTGCGGAGGGAGCAAAAGCAGACGACAGGCACGGCGCTCAGAGACACACGCAAAGCAGGTTTTAGCTGCGTCGGACTCGGGCCGGATTGCGTTAGTTACGCCGCAGATTCCGATGCAGCAGGTCAGCATGGGCTCCAGACCTGGCCTTTCCAGCAAGCTCCGGGCAATGCTCACCTCTGGCCCACGGGCAACACTTTAGAAGCCCAAAGGACGGGTAGCAACCCGAGGAGGCACCCCCTGGGCCCAGGCCAGTAGGAGGCACATTGTTACTTCCGGTCGTGATCCGTTTTCCAGACTCAGAAACAAACCAGGATCTTTACTAAAAGCTTCCGTTTGAAACTCGTAAGTAAAAAGAAAACATTTGCCCAAGGTCGCTGGTCCTGGTGATTTTCTCTCACGCGCACTTAAGGAGCTGGTTTATCATCTGGTTGTTAAAATATTAATATTCAGAAAGAGGTTCTGCCTTTTATCTCGTGCTAGGAACAAGTCATACGTAACCTTCTAATGTCCCCTGGCCAGTGTCAGAGGCGGAAAGATAACCGAGTCCAGTCACTTCCGTTGACTAAGCCAAGAGCGGCTCTTGCCTTCCCTAGCACTTGACATTCCACCGTCACTTGTCCGGTTTCGCATTCGCTGCCATGCGTCTCTGAGGCCCTTCAGCACGGCCCGCGGGTGCCAGGATAGTGTCAGTTGGGGCGAGCATTTCAAAAAAAAAAGTAGGACCTGTAGAAGCCTAAACATAAATCTCTTCTGTCAGTTAAAACTTTGGAAACCAGATAGGGTGTCGATCGACACGACATGGGTGTGCGATTGCACTGCATGAGGTCCACTCTGGATAAAAGATAAAACAACAGTGATGGAGAAAGGGTGCTTTGTGATCGCGTGTTGCGTCGCTTTACGTCGGTGAGCTGATCCAGCTCTCGTGGTAACTTAGCTGTTACGGTAACCTCATTCAGAGAGGAAGGGACCGCGGCTTGGAGAAGGGAAACCAGTCAGGCATCACGTGGCTATGGAGTGACATGCCAAGACGGGAACCGAGATTTGCTTGAGTCCCAGATCTGTCTTTCCAGTCACGAAGCTCTCAATCCATCCCGAGCCTTTACCATTCAGGGAGGAATGATGCCTGGCGTGTATGTCATGACAACGGAAAGCGCCTGAAACTCTCTTTGGCACGCAGCCCTTCCTCTTTGGCAGTACCTCCGGTCACTTTTGGAAGTACGAGGTGTGCAAATTTCAAATAAATAACATTTTCAAATGCCTCTGCTCACCTCAAAGTCTTCTCAAATCCATTCTGTGTTGTTAGATAAGTGTGCACCATCAGACCGTGACGGATGTCCGGTGCATTCTCGGGGGTCTTTGCCCTCTGACAGTTGAAAAGCATCTGGAGAAATATGACTCCCAGGCTTTGAAATGCCTGGCAGTATCAGGTGTCTTTGATTTGAGCCACCTCATGGGCTTTTGGTGAATTAGGCAATAGTATGAGTATCATGTGCGGCTTATATTGGTTCATACACAATTATTCCCAGCCTGTTAATGTTGTGAAGCAATCTGGGATGAGCTTCTCAAAATTAAAAAGACTATCTTTGCAATACATGAGGAGCTGAAAAAAAATTAAAACCAGGCAGAAAATCTCAGAGGCCCCTTCCTTCAGAGCAAGAAGTAGCTGTCCATTTGCTTCAGAATGGCTTGGTTTCCGACTGTGTTCAGCTTTTGTGGGGTGCACGGAGCAGGCAGGGTGGAGACGTTTCACCCCCAATTATAATATCTTAGTAAACATTTCTGATCAAAAGTCTCTGCCAAACGGAAGTGCCTCCCAGAATCGGTACCGAGGCAGCATGCGTGGGTATAATGCGGCAGAGGCATTCCTGATGCTAGTACAGGTTTAACTTCATTCAGATCCTTTATTAGAGTTGTGGTTTTTGTCGGGGCTCCCGTCACAGAGTTCCAAAAGCCCCCACTGTCTTTTCCCTACGAGTCCCGCCCCTCTTCATTCTCAGTTCTGCGGAGTGTGCCATTGTTCAGGACCAGCCTGTACGACAGGAAGTCACGTTGAAGCAGAGAACAAACGTCTCTCAGAGGTGCGTTGGTTTTGTCTTTAGCAGGTGCCTGAGATGATCGTATGTGGCCCGCAGCTGCTCTCTGCGCGGTAAACGGCTTATGCATTTGCTTGAACAACGCTGGCTAAGCCTACAAGTACGTTTAAGATGACTTTGTAGTGTGCGGCGTGCGGAATTTGAAACTACTAACCTTTTGCAGAGAACATCTCTGACATCCTTCCTTTTTTCTAAATTGTGTTTTTGAATTACCTTTTAGACTCAGCAGTATTTTGCATTAGGTTAGGTGTACGGCGTAGTGGGGAGACAGCATCACTTTTTTTTTTATCCTCACCCGAGGACGTTTTTTCACTGCTTTTAGAGATGGAGAAAGGGGGTAGGGACGGGGAGGGAGGGAGGGAAGGAGAGAGAGGGGGAGAGAGAAACATTGACACAAGCAAGAAACAACCGTGGGTTGCCTCCCACAGACTACAGGGGATTGAACCCTTAACCGAGATACACTCCCTGGTGAGAAATCAAGCCCACAACCTTTCAGTGTATGGGAGGAACTGCCAACCAACTGAGCCACAATGGCCAGGGCTAGACACCATCACTTTTGACATATTAAAATATGCATTTTATATTAGATTGCTCCAGAAGGCATCAATAAGACCAAATGTAGGTAAGTAATAAAAAGGCAGATCCACATAAGGAATCCGCAGAAGAAAAATATTTTAAAAATTAGAATTGTCACACACAAAAATAGAACTGTCCATGAGTGGATTTGCTAGCCACTCAAGAAGTGGGCGGCCTGTCACTGAACTCATTCTAATGGAGATGGTACCTACAATGTTTAGGGTGTGGAATGAGATAAACAAGAATTTATTTTCTAAAATAATCATCATCATTTCTTGAATGTTAACTGAAGTGTCAGACCCTACACTACATTTTCATACTCATTTTCTACATACTGGATAAATAATTTTATCCTCAGCGTATAGATGAGAATAAAAATATTTCATTTTATAAAAATCAAAATATTTGACATACTTAGTGTGGTCGATATCAACTTGCCTTATTTTAAAAGGTACAAAGGAGAAGAAAAAATGTAAAGACAATGTAAGAGAAACTAGGCAGTGTCTTTCAAATTCCTCATGGCAAAAACAAGAATAAACACTGTCGAGTGAATGAAGGAATCGGGTATTTTGTGGTTGCTCTTTAAAAAAATACCCACAAACCATTCCTATGATTTCATATTCCCATTGATGTTGTACTGGCCTATGATTTTTGCTCAGACCTTCATTCCTTGTTACCAGAGTTCTTAGATTCTCTCATTCTCATCAGTAATAAGTGAACTTCCTTCATTCTTAGACTCTGCTCTCGCCCTGTGTGTTATTTACGGTTTACCAGCTCACCTCTGGTCCTGCATTGTGGCCAGTGTGTGACATATTAGGACTCTGTTAACCTCAAAAAAACCCGAGCTCTAACAATCTGTGAATAAAAACGATAATCGATGCTGACTCGATTGCCTGAGGACCATAATTGATTTTACTAGTGTGTTCAAAGAATGTGCAGTGTAGAAACACAAGCAGGAACTTCTCGGGGTATGTAAATATTGCGTCACATATACATCAATTTGGATCCTGAATGTCAATATTTGTGATGAAAAAGGAGCTAAATGGAATTGGAATTTTTCCTGAAACATCTGAATCTAGCACACAGATTAATCAAATTTACTGCATCATTTGGTGTGAAGGAGTTTCACTACTTATTCATATTGACAAAACGGAAAAGATGAATTTGTAAGTGATATGTTGAGGTGAATAGCCTTCATATTCAGGATTCTGAAAGTTTTCACCCATAATCATTCAAAAAACTCTATGATCGATTTAGGATACTGAAGCTGTGTGGGGCAGTGATGCTCACAAGTATTGTCCTGGCGTCGTCTCCCGCCGCCTCATGGGGAGATGAACCCACGTACATTTGGTTCCCATCAGTGGGCTTGGGAGGGAAGTGATGTTTTGCTTCTGGGCTGAGGCAGTAAGACGCCCGTTTAGGTTCTGGATCTCCTGCCCTCTCCCCCTGCACAGGGGTCTCAGCCCGCTTTCCAGCCACCCTCCTTGTAAACTTGTCAAATGCAGATTCTGACCTGGGTCTGAGGTGGGGCTGGCTGGAGACTTCTCATTTCTAACCAGGCCCTGATGATGTCAGTGATGCTGATCTTGAAACAGTGCGTTAAAGCAGCAGGACTCGAAGCGAAATGGCTTCAGTGCGTCAGGACCTTTCCCAGTCCCCGAATGACCCTGTGGAACAGAGCCTTACGTTGAACTTGTAGTGCAAGTGCGACGTAAATGTACTGGGCAAATTAGACTATCAGGACAGCCTCTTTCTTCAGAAACTGGATTTTGTGAGTAATATAGAAGCCAATAATAGATATCTACATAAAAAAAAAATCAATGAATCTAGTTATGGGCTCATCAGTTGCAACAAGTGTACCCTAATGATGCAAGATGTTTTTAATATATTTTATCGATTATGCTATGACAGTTGTCCCATTATCCCCCCTTTGTTCCCCTCTGCCCTGCACATCCCTCCCACCTGCATTCCCTGCCTCAGTTCATGTCCATGGGTCGTACATATAAGTTCTTTGGCTTCTACATTTTGTATACTGTTCTTCACCTCCCCCTGTGTATTTTCTATCTACCATTTATGCTACTTATGCCCTGTACCTTTCCCCCATTCTCCCCTCCTTGCTAATTACCCTCCATCTGATCTCCATTTCTGTGATTCTGTTCCTGTTCTGGTTGTTTGCTTAGTTTGTTTTTGTTTGCATTCTTTAGGTCCAGTTGTTGATAATTGTGAGTTTGTTGCCATTTTACTGTTCATATTTTTGATCATCTTTTTTGTAGATAAATCCCTTTAACATTCATATAATAAGGGCTTGGTGATGATGAACTCCTTTAACTTGACATTATCTGGAAAGCACTTTATCTGCCCTTCCATTCTGAAATGATAGCTTTGCTGGGTAGAGTAATCTTGGGTGTAGGTCCTTGTCTTTCATGATTTGGAATACTTCTTCCCAGCCCCTTCTTGTCTGTAAGATTTCCTTGGAGAAATCAGCTGATGGTCTTATGGAAACTGCTTTGTAGGTAACTGTCTCCTTTTCTCTTGCTGCTTTTAAGATTCTCTCCTTCTTTTTAATCTTGAGTAATTTAATTATGATGTGCCTTGGTGTGTGCTTTCTTGGGTCCAACTTCTTTGGGATTCTGTGAGCTTCCTGGACTTCCTGGAAGTCTATTTTCTTTGCCAGATTGGGGAAGTTCTCCTTCATTATGTTTTTAAATAGGTTTCCAATTTCTTCTCTTCCTCTTCTCCTGGCACCCCTATGATTCTGATGTTGGAATGTTAAAGTTGTCCCAGAGGTTCATAAGCTTCTCTTCATTTTTCTGAATTCTTATTTGTTCATTCTGTTCTGGTTGAATGTTATTTCTTCCTTCTGCTCCAAACTGTTGATTTGAGTCCTTCCCATCACTATTGGTTCTCTGTACATTTTCCTTTGTTTCACTTTTCATAGCCTTCACTTTTTCCTCTATTTTGCAATCACACTCAACCGATTCTGAGAGCATCCTGATTACCAGTGTTTGAAACTATTCATGTGTTAGGTTGTCTGTTTCTTCGTTGGCTTAGTTGCATTTTTCCTGGAGCTTTGATCTGTTCTTCCATTTGGGCCATTTTTGGGAGGGGGCAGGGGGGTGGTCATGGTGCGCCTGTTATGTGGTAATGGGTGGGGCCTTAGGTGTTCACCAGGGCAGGGCAGGGCAACCCACGTCGGTGGGCAGTGATGCTGTCTGTGGGGGAAGGGTCCGAGAGGGAACGGTGCCACTTGCTCTGCTCTCAGCTGGCTTTCAGTCACTTCCCCCACTACCTAAAAGCAAATTGGGCCCTTCTGGTGCTGATTCCCATGTGGGTGGGTTTGTGGACATTCTAGGACCCTGTGGGTTTCTCCAATGAACTCTCCTGTGAGGCTGGGAGTCTCTCCTGCCACCCCCACAGGTGTTTTCAATCAGTGGTTTTGAGGCTTTATTTCCCCATGCTGGAGCCCTGGGTTGCATGGTCTATATCGCTCCCCAGTTGTTCCTCACAGTTTATCTGCATGTGAATGTGGGACCGCCTGGTCTGACGTCAGCCACTGCCTCACCTGCCCCAGTCCTCTGGCCTCTACCTTGCTGCTCATCCTCTCCACCTGGCTGCCAGTCTTCAAGCCTCCTCCCGAGGATAAATGTTTCTTCTTTAGCTCCTCCGTTGTCAGACTTCCATATGGTTCCATTTTCTGTCAGTTCTGGCTGTTTTCTATTTTAAAATTTGTTGTTGTCCTTCCTTTGGTTGTGCGAAGAGACACAGTGTGTCTACCTACTCCATGATGCAAGATGTTTATCATAGGAGAAACTACGTGTGCAGTGGCGGGGGCGGGGGGGTATGTGGCAAATCTCAGTACTTTCCACTCAGTTTTTCTGTAAACCTAAACCTGCTCTAAAATAATCTATTTATTTTTTAAAAAATTAATTAAATCTCCTTTTTATCTTTCCCTTCTCTAAAGAATACATAAGTAAATAAGAGTCAAATGCTAACTTGATAAATGAAGTGAAGATAAAGAGGCATGTTCTAAGATTGTGATTTTCTTAGTAACACAATAAATTCAGACAATTTAAAGAGTAAAACTCAAGTTTTGCTGTAGATCTGACTTATTATATATTGTAGGCCAATGGCATCTTAATATTGGAAACAAGGAGAGATCTGTACAACTATCCTTTTACAGAATGTTTTCTTCAAAAAAATTACAGAAATTAAGCACAAATAAAAGAGAAACTATTAGGTCAAGTTGAAAAAGAGATAAATTTGTTGTATAAAAGTTATGTAGAAAACATAACTATAGGAATAATTTAGAAATACTTTCAGATTTCTAAAAATATGTATTCTAAACATTAAATGCTTCATACATGCTGTAGCAAGTATGAATCGAATGTATTATCACATATGAGAGAAACTAATTTTTGAAAATTATTATTATAAAGTAATAGATGTAATTGTGAAAAAATTGTAAGGATGTAGGAAAGTACATGTTAAAAAGGAAAAGTCTCCTATCACTTCCTGCCCTTTTGGCAAAGATCAAGTGTAAAAAGTACAAGCCCATTCTACATTCACTTTAATTCTTCTTCCCAATTTCGCTCTCCAAGTTTTGAAGGTTCCATACCTAACAATAATAATACATTTAGGTCTAAATCGATTATCAAAATTAGGGATGAAGAATTTATTACATTTTCATTACCTCACCTGCCCTTCCTCCTAATTTGGTCATTTGTATTATTAGTTTTCACCAGGTTGAAAATCAGGACTTTCATATGGTGCAACCTAACCGTGAGGCTTGAGGGCTCATTTTTTCAGGATGAGGCAAAAGCAGGTTTACAGCTGTGAGTGTGCCAAGCACAGAGTTCATGCTTGTGTTATTATTTATTATTGTATTACTTTCCACAGGAACAACAGCCAACCTACTTTCGCCCCACCCTGTACATGAAAATACACAAATTCATGCGTGTTATCTTTTCCAGCTTTAAACTGAATATGGGCTATAAACTGTCCACTTTAGAGTCTAACCTTTGGGAACATGTCCCAGTTCTCTAGATGTAAAATTAGGAGAGCTGTGACCCTCGGGCACATCAGCCTTCCACTCTCTCCTACTCCTCACGGTGTTCTTAGCGGGACAGCTTTTTAACCCTGTGTGGATGGATGGCTTTACGAGTCTGCGCCGTGACTCTAATTAGATGTATGAACTAACTAAATACAGGGTCCGGCAGCAGTAACGCCGGCTTGAGTGTGGTTGTTAGGGTAATAACATGGGTGTAATAATTTACAGTTTTAATTTGAACATTTCACCTACAATGTCACATGGTGTGCTTGAGTGTGACGTTGTCACATTACAGAATGACATGCTTAGGATTTTGTAATAAAAAGGGATGCTGTTTGTGTTGGACCCTGTAGTTTACTTTTAGAACTTAAAAATCAAATTAATGGACTTTTTTTTTTTTTTAAAAAAAGTGAAGAAATGTTACGTTTACAACATTGTTATCCCCATAGAACACATTGCGGCACATTTCAGACACCGAAGCAGGTAGTCATTCTCCCACTGTAGGGTTGCAGGAGCTGAGACTTGGAAATGTAAATAACTTCCCAGCGTTACATAATTAGATGAGAGGTAGAATGGGATAGAGGCCAAATTCCGTCTACTTCTCAACTGGGAGCCTTCAGCTGCTCCGAGCTCAGCCAGTTACTCAAGAACGCGCTGGCCAGCACTTCAGCGGGCTCCCTTCTCAGGCAGCACGGCCGGCACGGTCTTGGTAATCTCCGAATTTCCTCTGAGCTCCAGCAGCGTGTAACTCTGATTCATTACCCGCTGTGATTAAGAAACAGCTACTGTTTAAACATTGCCATAGACTCAACTCGGTGCTGCAGGAAAGAATACTGTATTTTCCCGTGTATAATGTGCACTTTTTCTGCCCACATTTCTGAGGGGAAATAAGGATGCACATGATACATGGCTGCACTTACCGATCACACACCGTGGGTATGATAATGGCATAATAATCCTGTGTATAACGCGCACAAAAATGTGGGTGCGCATTAGAAATAGCAAAATACAGTAGCTCCTGAAAAGGACATACACCGAAGGAGGATTTCTTTGTCCTCACGGAATAACGGAGTATATGATACTCAGTTGAAGTGCAGCATATTTTATAAGCCATATTTATTGTACTCATATAGCTACAAAATAATTTTTCTTATTTCTACTTACCTGCCAATTATAAAATTATTTTTCCCAAGATGAAGGACCAGCAATAGATTATGTATTAAGCTTTATAAAAGATACATTAAATCAACAATTTTTAAACATATAGAATATTGGATCTTTTTGATATCTTCCTTTTTTTAAAAAATATGTACCCTTGATACAGTTTCCATACCATTAAAGTGTCAGTGGATACTGTTCCATTTCAGGGTGGAAGGTGGGTGTAAGGGAATGGCGTACGGGCCCAGTTCTAGAGGCAGGAGCTAGAGGCGCGGCCCGAGTGGACTGGAAGCCCTGGATTCCTGCAAGAGCGACGGCTGCCAAGACCCACAGCGCTGTTGTTCATCCTTAAAAACATACGTGAACTTCGTGTTCTGTGCTCTAATATAGGCATGGTCCTTCTAACATAAATACACATTGTAAATCACCGTCAGCTAAAACTGACGCCCCAGAAGGGTATGTTATTTTATGTTGTGTGTTTTTCAAGAACGGTTGTTTCCCATACAATTAACACTTGGTATTTGTTGGCTAAATACTTTTTTTTTTTTTTTTTTTTAAAGAGTCTATTTCTTTGCTCCTTCCAGAGGGACGACATCACCTGGCTTCTTTTCCCTCTCGTGAGCCTCAGAGAGTCCGCGGCAAACACATTCTTGTTCTTGTCCAGTTGCTATGGGTAACTCTCAACCTTGCTGCTTTGCTGCTAATCAGCCCCTAAAACCGCAGGCCGGCCCTCTATCTGCTAGCAGCCTTCCTGTGCCCTTCCGGATGCCACCCAGGCTGCCTTTTCCTTCACCGCAGAATCCCCGCAATGCAACTACCGCAGGAGCACAGAGAGCGTAACAAATTCTGGTGGAAGTGTGGACGTTCTGGGGGGAAGCACAGTGCAGTCAAAAGAAAGCTGTGCCAACCAGATGCTAAATATAACTTCTCATCTAGTCTACAGGGAATAAATTAAATCGATCAAAGGTTTCCCTCTTTGGAACCTTGATGTTTCTCTCTGTCTAACTCCACCTAGCTCCCTCCCTACCTAGTGCCTTCTGCCGAAACAAGAAAAAAACCATTTTACATTTAAAAAAAAAAATCTACTCTTTGGTCTGGCTTAATAGAAGACAGCTGGGGTGTCGTATATACTTCTGCTTTCAACCTGTTTATCGTGCGTCATGTTGCCTCTGGGAAACTCCACTTAGACTCAGAGGCTGAAGAGTGAAAACGTCTAATAATGCATTACTCTTATTAAGGAAATGGACTGGGACTTGCAGATCCCTCAGTGGTCTTGGGGATCCAGCAGGTTTCCCTGGGTCGCCCTTTGAGAACTGCCGGTAGGGAGTACTGAAGACAGCACCTGTCACGGGGTGAGTTTAACCGTAAGAATGAGATCTCAGTATTGACTTTATTTCTAAAGCGAATAGGAATGTGTTAGCTTCTTTCAGTGCACATGCTCCGTACCCCTGCCTGTATCCATTCTCGCATGTTCTTTGCCTTCCTGGTTTCTCTAATTCACCTTCTTTCCTTGGCTCTCCTTTTTGGTCTAGCTTTTCAAACTTGGAGATTTTGCTTCCCTCTGCCATTGCATCCATCACCTACCTGCCTGCTCGTACAAATATGTGTGAGAAGGCACCTGGCCTTTCAACCTCATCCCTGGGGACTCAAGTGGGCCTTCCACCTGGTCTCCCGGCTCGGGGAGGAAGCCCCGACCAAGAAGGGGGTCTGGGTAAGTCACCCGAATGAAAGAGCCAAGGCACGTGTTGGGAGCTATAGGGGGCCTATCCTGGGACCTCTCTGAATTGGACCCTTCAGATGATGAGTACTTCGCCTGGGGCTGATTTACCTCCTCTGTAGTCTGTCTGATACAAGGGCTCAAACACAGAAGGGGAGAATGGCAAAAAAGGGAAAGCAGGCAAACAGCAATGGAAATGCTAACTGAGCATTTACGACGTAGCGTTCGGCGAAGATTTCTTGGATGTGACACAAGATGCATGATCCATAAAATTAAAAAATAAATTAGACTTCATAATTTTTTTTAAAAAAAATCATTGCTCTGCAAAAGATCTTATTAAGAAGGTGAGAAAGCAAAGAGAATGAAAAGTTCCACAGCAACTAGGAGAAAATATTACTTGCAAAACACGTACCAGGCAAATTGTTTGCGTACAGAATATATAACAAGCTCTGGAAACTCAATATTGAGAAAACAAACAACCCAGTTAGATCACAGACAAAAAATAATTGAACAGACACTTCACCCAAGAAGCTCTGTGGATGGCAAATAAACACATGTAAAGATGTTCAACATTGCTTGCCTTTAGGGAAATGAAAATTAAAATCACTGTACGCTATCAGTCCACGCCTATCAGAATGGCTAAAATTAAAAAAAAAAAAATACTCGTAGTACCAAATGCTGACAAGGATGCGGAAATCTGTCCCTCTCACACACTGCTGGTGGAAATGTGCAGCCACGGTGGAAGAGTGGGGATTTTAAAAAACGGTAAACACACCCTCACCGCAGCACTGTGACACAGCACTGTCCTTCCCCCCTTCCCCCCACTCTTTCTTCCTCTCCCCCTCCTCCTCCCTCATTCCTTTCCCCACGCCTTCTGCCTTCCTTTCCTCCCTGCTCCTTTCCCTGGTGAACAGGATTCAACCCTTAGGTTTGGGTATTATGTCTTGGCCAGAGAGTTATGAAGTAACCCTAACACACACAGTTCTTTTTTTTTTTAATGGGCATCTATTTAGCATGTATCAGAAAGATGGTGGTTACACGTAACAGAATTATTACTCATAGAAACATGTCTAAATGACAAGGTTTAGGGCCAGCAAAAATTCAATGCCTTCAGCTCCATTTGTTTGTGGCCCTTTGGTTGTGCGTTAGGTATTTCTCTTTTTCTTTTTAAATATATTTTATTGATTATGCTGTGACAGTTGTCACATTATCCCCCCTTTGTTCCCCTCCACCCTGCACCCCCCACTCCCATTCCCCTCCCCTTAGTTCATATCCATGGTTGGTACATATAAGTTCTTTGGCTTCTACATTTTGTATACTATTCTTCGCCTCCCCCTGTCTATATTCTACCTTCCACTTAGGCTATTTATTCCCTGTGCCTTTTCCTCCCTTTCCCTGCTGATAACCCTCCATGTGATCTCCATTTCTGTGATTCTGTTCCTGTTCTAGTTCCCTTTGTTTTTGTCTTCATTCTTTATTTAGGTCCAGTTGTTGATAATTGTGAGTTTGTTGCCATTTTACTGTTCATATTTTTGATCATCTTTTTTGTAGATAAATCCCTTTAACGTTCATATAATAGGGGCTTCATGGTGATGCACTCCTTTAACTTGACCTTATCTGGAAAGCACTTTATCTGCCCTTCCATTCTGAAATGATAGCTTTGCTGGGTAGAGTAATCTTGGGTGTAGGTCCTTGTCTTTCATGACTTGGAATACTTCTTTCCAGCCCCTTCTTGCCTGTAAGGTCTCTTGAGAAATCAGCTGATGGTCTTATGGGAACTGCTTTGTAGGTAACTGTCTCCTTTTCTCTTGCTGCTTTTAAGATTCTCTCCTTCTCTTTAATCTTGAGTAACTTAATTATGATGTACCTTGGTGTGTGCTTTCTTGGGTCCAACTTCTTTGGGACTTTCTGAGCTTCCTAGACATCCTGGAAGTCTATTTCCTTTGCCAGATTGGGGAAGTTCTCCCTCATTATGTTTTCAAATAGGTTTTCAATTTCTTCTCTTCCTCTTCTCCTTCTGGCACCCCTATGATTCTGATGTTGGTATGTTAAAGTTGTTCTGGAGTTTCCTAAGCTTCCCTTCATTTTTCTGAATTCTTATTTCTTCATTCTGTTCTGTTTGAATGTTTATTTCTTCCTTCTGTTCCAAGCTGTTGATTTGAGTCCTGATTTCTTCCCATCACTGTTAGTTCTCTGTACATTTTCCTTTGTTTCACTTTTCATAGCCTTCACTTTTTCCTCTATTTTGAAACCATACTCAACCAATTCTGTGAGCATCCTGATTACCAGTGTTTGCAACTGTGCATGTGTTAGGTTTTCTATCTCTTTGTGGCTTAGTTATATTTTTCCTGGAGCTTTGATCTGTTCTTCCATTTGGGCCATGTTTTTGGTCTTGGTGGGCCTGTTACGTAGTAATGGGTGGGGCCTTAGGTGTTCCCCAGGGCGGGGCAACTCACGTCGGTGTGCTGTGACGCTGTGTGTGGGGGAGGGGTCTGAGAGGCAACAATGGCGCTTGCTCTGCTCTCAGCTGGCGTTCAGTGACTTCCCCCACTCCCCACAGGCAAATTGGGCCCTTGTGGTACTGATTCCCAGGTGGGTGGGTTTGTGTACATTCTAGAACCCTGTGGGTCTCTCCAGCGGACTATTTTGTGAGGCTGGGAGTTTCTCCCACTGCCGCCACAACCCCCAAAGGGATTTTTCAGTCAGAGGCTTTGAGACTTTATTTCCCCGCTGGAACCCTGGGTTGTGCGGTCTGTCTCTCTCCCCAGTTGTTCCTCCTGGTGTATCTGCACACGAATGTGGGACCGCCTGCTCCACCAGCTGCCTCGTCGCCCAGTCCTCCAGCCACTGTCTCACTGTGAGTCCTCTCCACCCAGCTGCCTGTCTCCATGCTTCCTCCTAGTCTGGATTAATTTTTCTTTTGTATCTCCTCGGCTGTGGAACTTCCACACAGTTCAATTTTCTGTTAGTTCTGGCTGTTCTTTGTTTTTAAATTTGTTGTCCTTCTTTCAGTTGTGCAAAGAGGCACAGTGTGTCTACCTATGCCTCCCTTTTGGCCAGAAGTCCTGCATTAGCTATTTTTCTATGGGTTGAGAGGGAGAGGAAGAGTTGATTCACTAAACTCTCGTACAAGCGAGAAAATATCCTTTCTAGAAGAACTCAGGAAACCTCCTCTTGTTCTCAATCTTCTGGAATGAGTCACATTTCCATTTCTCAACCACACTGCTTGTGTATAGGGAAGCTCCAAGTCTGTGCGTCCTTCAGTGAAAGATTTTGTCCGGGCCCAGGAAGTTACCGGGACTGTGGTCAATTAACCGGAATTGACTCACGGAGCGGGGAGTCAGCCCCTCTCCTGCCCCCTGCCGCGGCTTGTGTACAGACAGCGGCCCAAGTGGCAATAGACATAGAAAAGAAAACCAGAGTGTCGGCTATACAACAGGGACATCGTATCTTTTGGAGAAAGGAAAGCCATTAAACCAGTTCATGTATCCACATTTTAGAAGATGACAAAAATGTTTAAGTATGTTCTTCAAGCTGACATAGTATTACTTCTATTAAAATACTATGTTTGCTTATGTCAAGCCAAGAAAAGAGACATTACACAATTAATGTGAAACAGTCACCCATTGAGGATTCTGTAGTATCTTTGCCTTTCACCTAGGTAGCCCTTAATGATTTTGACAACTGAGATGTTATCTTTATGGTAATATATACAATATGATTTTCTGCAGCAAGTGCAATTTTCTGGCTGAGATATCCATCTAGAATCGTTATTGAATGATGATAAGAAAAGATTGCTTTGTAATAATAAGGCTCATTGCCAATTCTTTCGTTTCTCTTTTCCTCAAGTCATAATAAATGTGCTTCGAAGCATTTGTAACGTGGGGCCACATTTGCCTGGGTTTTCGTTCTGGCATGAAGGTTGACAAAAGGCTTTTCCTCTCCCTCTTCCGCTGGCTACCCGTACTCAGTGATCGGGGCATTCCTTGCTCTGAGATTCGGTGTCAGGGCTGATTTCCCACTGGCCAAGCTAACAAATCATACCTGAGTAGACCTGCGACAGCTAGCTGGGTGAACAAACCCGTCTTCCCTTGCAGTAACTTCCAGAAGATTAACTGCCTGCCTTACCTCTTCGGCCTCTCTCTCTGTGCTCCCCTGGACTCCAGCTAGGTTGAGTCTTTCAGTATTCTGTTTGTCACGGTGCTTGGGGACTAGGCACAAGAGCCTCGCTCTCTCAGGTTCCTTGGGATGCTTGCGTGCACACGTGCACAATAAACCGTGAGGGACACTCCCTGCAGAAATCTCCGCGATGGCGGGGTCGCCCCCAGGCAGGCGCGGCGGTGAGACGGGACCTTTCTCCGAACCACCGTGGGCATTTTCGGCCCGGCTGCCTGGGCTGCCTGCGACCTTGCGTTCCTCACACCACCTCCTGATCGTCTCATTTTCCGCTTTGTCGTGACTTCCTCAGTCAACCTCTCAGCTCTACAAAGACAGACACTAAATCGACGCCAATGACCTTATTTGCAAATTCCCAGCTGATCTTCTGTATCAGTGACTCGTTCTGTCGATATTTACTGAGCACTTCCATCTGCGGGGTTCTGGGAGACTGTTTTAGAAGATTACACAGATGAGACACAAAACCGCAGAAAGCTTAGCTAAGGGTGTTTTAGTTAAGGCAGGGCTGTCAAACTCATTTTGCAGGGTGGGGGCCACATCAGCCTCGCAGGTGCCTTCGAAGGGCCGAATGTAGTTTTAGGACTGTGTACATGTAACTACTCCTGAACAGTTAAGCGAGAGCTCGGCGCTGCCGCCGGGTAGAAACAAGGTGCCGTGCCAATAAAACAAGGCGGAGGGGCCGGATTGGGCCCGTGGACCTCGTGTTTGCCACCTGCGATTTAAGGGTGAGAAACAAGAGTCCCAAGAAAGGAGCAGAGAGACCACTCTGTGCACTCAGGGAGCGAGAGCGAGCCCTGAATGGGGAGCTGATGGGGTTGGAATTGATCTGGGGTGGTCGGCTGTCCGTGTGGGCAGGCAGCCTCTTGCCCTCGGGTATTTTGTTCTGCCCACTGTGGATGCGTCCGCTGTGCTGCCCCACCCCATTAGCGCTCCTGAACTGCAGGTTTGATCTTTGCTGAACTGCTCATTAACACTTCAATCCTTTCTACCTCGGGGCAGACAGCTAGGTGTGAGTTAGCTAAGCCCTCTCTTTTATCCCTCTCTCTGGCTGCAAAAAGAAACAGCCTGGAACTTGCACAGCTCTGGCTCCCAGTCGCCCTCTGCTTTCGGGGCACCTTCAACAGAGTGGCTGCTGCTTTCTCAGTGGGCGTGCGGCATTCTGCGCCTTTCTCTGTTACAGCGTGCAGGCCCGTCACTGTGGCTACCTGCTGAGACATTTATCTTCTGCTTAGACGTTTATCTTCCTCCTGAGACGGCGAGTCCTTAGGGGCAGGGGCTGGAACATAGTAGGTGCTCAGTAAATGAGCCTGACCCACTGCTCGGTTACCGAAACCCATCACCCAGAACACAGGTGGCAAACACGAGGCCCGCGGGCCCAACCCGGCCTCCACCTTGTTTTGTCTGCCCGGCACCTTGTTTCTGCCTGGCGGCAGCGCCGACCTCCTGGCCCCCAGTTAAGGAGCAGTTACATTTATACAGCCCTAACATTACATTCGGCCCTTTGAAGGCAACCATGAGGCTGATGTGGCCCCCGGAGAAAATGAGTCTGACACCCCTGACCTAGAACTTCGTGATACCGAGACAACATGAATGATTAAGATCTTCAACAGCTCCTTGCCGATTGTGGGGAGCCAGCTGGGAGGGGCTTAGATTGGTGGACAAAGCAAGGAGTCTCAAAGTCAGTCTCCACGAGTAAGCTGTCTGGGTGGTGCGGTCTGAACTTCCGGAACAGTGATTGCTGCCAGGTTATTTTCACGGAGTCCCCGGTATAGTTTAACCCTAACCGCCTCTAATCTCATCTCACTCTCGGGATCTGAACTCTGTTCTCTTCACAATCTTTCGATTGTGGAAAGAAGGACCCTTTGTGACTTCAACGACTATATCTTGTCTCAGAAAGGGAGACTTCTTAAATCGTACAAATTGCCAAAGCCATCCACTTTCGCTCCCACTGCGTTTGTTAATTTGTTGTCTCCCACATCTTTTTCTCATCTCCTTTGCTGCTTCTACTCACAGCTGTATTCTTTAGATGTGAACTTAGACGTGAACTCCACTGAACTACACCCACCTGCCCCACAGAACAAATGAATGAAACCAAGCAAGAGGAGCGAATAAAATATTCTAAACACAAATACTAAGCACTCTTGGAAGCTTTTGGTAAAAAAAAAAAAAGCTTTATTGGAGGCCTTTGGTGGCCTTCGCACAAACAGTTCCAGCTGAGTAGGAGGGGCCGAAGCTTACGGATTTGGTTTCAAAGGGAATGCTCACAGAGGAACCGCGGACAGAGTCTGTGGGCACCTCCTTCCAGAGGTTTATCGTGGAGAAGAGCTCCAGGACAGTGACCTGAGTCCCAGGGGGCGTGTGTCAAAGCAGAGTGGTTAGATGCAGAATATTACAGCACATTTTTATGCTGCTAGAAGTGATTATGAAAAAGGGAAAATTGGTGCTATTGAAGAAGAGGGTTCGTTACTAGAGAAATTTTCTTGACCAGGTGAGAGGGTTTGGATCTAGTGCACAGTGAACGTAAGAGAATTCCCACGTATAGGGTTTTTTTTTTTTTTTTAAGGAAATTTGTACTAAAGTCTGGATAGACGTTCAGCTTTATCTTCTCAGACATTAATTCTATTGTGTGAAACGAAAAGGTGCGCTTTAATTAGTGCATGCGTAAGAACAGGCAGGAAGCAGCCTATATGGGAACAGGCACGGACAGGTTGCCCTATCGGATGTGGCAGGCTGGTGAAGTCCTCTTCTTCTTCCTTTACAGGCTCGTTAAATTGGAAGCAACGCCATCAGTTGAAGGTGCGCATTAGGAGAAGGTATCAAATCTTTGCGAGAGGAGAGGGCAGGAATCAATCTTCCACGAGGGCGAACAGATGATGCAGATAGCTACGGTGGGAGAATAAAGATGTGTTGTGGTTTTGAATCGAGACGGCGTTTTTATCTGCGACATCTCTCCAGAGAGCCAAGTCTGCGTAAAGAATGCAGAAACCGTAACAATCTGAGAGCGTTGGTGAGTTGAATGTTGGTCTCGCAGAAGGAGTGGGGTTGGGATGACCTGAGGGGACAATATGTGTGTTTAGGGCGCCAGTCCCCTCTTTGACCTTGAGGAAGTAACGTGTCACCAAAACGGAGGACCTGCACTCCGGGAGAGGTGAACCGTAAGATGGGACCTGCGTTGCAGCGTGTCAGCGGGGCCTTCGCACCGCAGGCCCTGGACGCTGGCTGGGGAGCGAACCCTCCTTCAGGGCCCGCGCCCTCCCTTCCGGTGTGTGGACTCTCTAGAGGGGGGGCTGGGTTCCACCCTCCTCCAAGGCCCCTGCTAGGCCTGGATAAAGACTTACTAATCTCATGGTTAACGGCATACAAAGCGGTGACAAAGCTACTACAGCTTCAACATAAAAGTCAATGAGATCAAATTAATGTGAACCCCAATGGAATCTGTTATCATGTAAACTGTCTGACACAGACTTGGTTCCTCCTGAGTTTTGTGGGTAGTTGTGAGTCCATGAAACACATGGTTAATGAAGCTGTTGTAATCATCACAACTGCAGGTGTTTTTCCAGATGGACAACTGTAAACCTACCTCTGTCCACGCCTGTATTTCCCCAGGTGACTTGGGCACCCTCCCCTTTAGACCTCCCAAGTGAAAGCCCCCCCTTCCGTGGTCGTACCCATTGCCTGTGTATCAAATGCGTGTAATGGTGTTTTGCATATGTGAAGTTGAACAATGGAGTAAGGAGCTGATTTGGAGACTGAAAAGCATGTATGGTTTGTTTTCCAATTGGGCAAATAGGGACGTTAAGCTCTTAAAGACGGACGTGACACTCTCGGTCCAAAGCGGAGCTGACCCGAAGGCCTCCTGTAACATGCACCGGAACCCTTCCGCAGATGGACGAATCTACAGAGTCAAGGTAGCCTTGGTTATTGTAACAAACTTCAACGTTTCTATCGTGATGTTACACCACAGACATTTGTTTCTTGCTCACTTAACAGTACCGGGAGGACGTGCAAATCGGGCTGTTTTTCAGGCGGTCACTCAGGAGCCTGTGGGGTGTTACCCTCAGGGCCTTATAACCACTACCACCCCACGGGTGGACATAAGAGGAACCTAGAGGGGCCCCGGAGTGATTTTATGGGTCAGGCACATTCATCACTTTCAGTGATGATCTGAGTTGCCAGAACTCAGACACATGGTCATAACCGCAAAGGAACCTGAAAAACACAACTTAGAAGTATTTCTAGGAAAAAGTGAAGAAAGATTTTGTTGCAGTCTCTCCTGTAACAATAAAGGAGAGGCGGGCTGCGGCAGGAGTAGGGCGTGAGTGAAGATTTTGTTTCGGGCTCCTGGGTTGGTTGCTTCTCCCTATGTCCTGGGGCAGGGGCGGGGGCGGGGCGCTGTTAGGAACCCTCTCTCCATGGCTCATGTTGGGAGTGGCTGATGCTGTCACAAAGGAGAGCATGCCAGGGAGCTCAGCGATCAACTCGGCCTGGAGGGGCGTTTTCGAGGAGGAAACTTAGGAGCTGAGTGGCTTAACCAGCATGAAGTATTAGTTCTCCTGGTGATGTGCTAGATGGCTAGAGAATACAAAATTAAGAGAGCGCTCACCTTTTCTCCCAAGATTTATAACCTTGCATTGAAGTCTGAGTCGGAGTGACCCAGGTGGTCGGTAAGGTAGCAAGGCTGGAACCAGGACGCCTTCCTTGAAATGCCAGACTCTTCCATAGCAGTGGTGCGTACCGGCTACCCCAGGCACCCCGCCATTTGCCTAGTCCCCCGCCGTTACTACCCCCAGGGCCCTCATCCGTGGCCCCCAGGCTTTCCTATGTTATAGCAACTAAAGGGTCGATGCCCTTATGCACTATTTTACACATGATCCCAGGGGATGCACTTGGCCAAGAGTAAAAATAACGGCAGGCCCTTAAGTAGCAATAAGTATTTGGCAAACTGCCGTGAAAGGCCAGAGCGTGAAGTTCAAGTTGGGGAAGAGGGTAAGAGGGCAAAATGGAATTGAATTGATGAAAGTAATGACGACCCCGGGAAAGATTTTCAGCATGTCTTCTTTTTTAAAAACCTCCATTTTGACCAATCCCAGCATTGACGTAAGTCCTCACCAGTGGTTGGCGAACAAACTATTGTGATAATGAATTAGTATTAGTAACGTATGTACGTATTTTTGCTGCTGTTCCCCTGTCCCTGCGAGCCTGTGAGTTTGAGAGTCAGCTGGCCCTTGTTGGGGAATCACATCTGCTGACAAAGTAGAAGGGAAGGAGGCTCATGGAGGACACTGGTCCAGAGACTCAGTGTCCATCAGCCCCAGCCTCTGGCCAGTGGGAGGGACATAACAAGAAAAGCCTCAAACACAGACTCGCCGGCTAGCAGGTTCCCTCCTTGTCTATACAGTTACGGAAGCTGTTCGCTAATCTCGCAACTCCTGACAGCTGGCGATTTCAGTATGAGAGTGAGGAACGCTGAGACATCTTTGGGGCAGAGATCAGACTTGGTTGATCTGAAGTGATTTTTCCTTTTTCGCATTTCACTTAGGACATTTTGCCAAAGAATGACCAAATGTTGATAAATGGGTTTACTCATCAATGTGAACGGTCATGAGATCATGCAGAAGTTTTTTAATTAAAAAGGGTCAATGCGAAAGGCTTGATTGTTTGCAAATATTGATAGAACTGGTCCCCCAAAGAGACAAGATATTCCTCATGGATGGATATAGAGGATCAATGATAAACATCCACCAGGGTACCTGAGCAAATCAGGGTTTGTTTTTACAGCAGCTTCCCGTTCAGCCCAGCCGGCAGGCGCTGTCACTTGCAATAGAATTTCTATCAGTGCACGCATAACACGCTCCTTCGTGCTTCATCTTAAGAGTAAATGACATGACTGAAGCAATAACTTTCATTAAATATTCATTTTCCTGTTCTTTCAGCGGCAAGCACCAGAATCAAAACTCATCAATAGACTAAGTATGCACAGCAAAACCTCAAATTTACCCCCTATAAGACACACGGGAATAAAATGTTCATATTCCCAAAGGTCAGCTTTTTTTTTTTTTTTGGCATAGAACAATAGGGTATTAGAATTAACCACACAATCAGGTGCCATGTAATACTGTTTAATATTTTAGAACTCTGTCATCATTTTAACGTGACAGCCGTGAGCCGTGTTTCCTGCGCGGCATCATCACCGTTGCGGGTTCCTCTCTTCCGGCCGTCGGTGCAGGTGGGGAGCCGGGCGTGCTCAGTCCTCCGCGGTCTGAACCGGCAGGCGCTCGGGAGGTAGCGCGGACTCCAGCTTCCGCCAGCGCTCGGGCGGCCACAGGATGTGTGTGGCGTGGGCGTGCAGAAGTCCCAGCGAAACCTGAATCCACAGGAGACACAGGGAAAGCCAAGAGGAAATTACTTTGTCAGGGTCACCGTTAATATCTCTTTTTTCTTTACCATTTTATTGTAGAATCTTTTATTGGTGTTTAATAGCTAAAATATAATATGGAACTAATAAAAGAAAGTAAAGTACTGTGTGCTAGAGGAACTCAAAACTAAAGGAAATTTAAAATTAATAATACAGATCTCTTTTTGGTAAAAATATTAATAGATTGATAGTTTTACAAACGGACATGATTGCCCAGGAGGCCAAAGTAATCAGCGGTGTAAGGGTCACCGTTAATATCTTGAAAACAGAACTTGACCCAGGTCTGCAGTTCCCTGGAAAGATGCTGTTCAAGATTAAGCGTAGAAAACACAGGGTGCCCTTTGGGGTGCTTTCTACCCGCAAGCCCCTTTAACCCTCCAGCCACCGGAAGTAGGGACTGATCTGCCCCCAACTTTGCACATGAGAACCCTAAGTTCCAGGAGGGTTAACAGCTTCTCTGCAGCCCCACAGCCACCCAGCGGTGGAAGCTGGCTTCCGTGAAGGGCTAGCTGCTCAGCTCCAGGGTCTGCAGCCTTCACACCATCCTCAATAGTCTGCTTGCATGGACCCCTGTAGCTGGTTTTCATTCTGAGAGTTTTCCACTGTAACTCGGAGAGACATGAAAAAATATATATTTTTTTTTGGCAAAGGACATTTTCCCACCTACCGGAACAGGTGGGAACCTCCATGCGAGCACAGGAAGCAACCTGGCAGCAGTGCCCACAGGAGAAAGGTGGGAAGCCTGAAAGGTGGGATGCAGAGCTCTGGGAAGGACTCCGGCATAAAGATCACTGCCAAGAAGCCCCATACGCCGAGATGCACCGGAAGGGAAAGGGAGGGGACTTTCCCCAGAGAACTGAGGCCTGAGCCCCGGGAAGGAAGGAGCCCTTCAAGACGTCCTCCGGGGCTCCCGAGGGGCATGGCCTGTAACTGCAGAAGGGCGCAGCAAACCTGATTGAAGTGCACATCAAAGCCCTCTGCTGGGACGGGACCCTCCAACATCTGTGTCTTTGCTGCTGTTGTTGATATCAGATATGCTAATGACATTCAGAGGCTTACAAAACACAGTCCTGTTTAAGCACATATTTACGGAGTGGCAGCAATAAAGGGATACGACATGTCCATTTCATTTTCAGTGTTTTTCCCTAGAGATTGGAGCTCCTTGGAGGTTAACAAACAATACTTCTTTTACTGAAGTTATTCTGTTTACCAGCATGAGCATTGGGAAAATCACATTGCCCAGAACTCAAAGGAAAGAACTAAGTGTCAAGGGACAGGCTCCACCAACATAACCCAAAACACATTTTTTTAAAAAAGAAAACCTTCACAGCAACTTGATATACAAACAAACCCAGAGGGTAGCCAGGAGCTCATGGGCCCAATAAAGAAATTTTTCTTCAACTTGTTACTTTGAAAATCAAACTGCACAAAACTGGAAAACGTGGTACAGAAAAGCTCTACTCCCTGAAATTCACCCGTGGTTTACATTTTGCTGCATTTATTCCTCTTTCATGTGCGGATTGTTATTTGTAAACATATATTTTTCTGAACCGACTAAGCGTTGCTGACAACTTGCTGAATTTACCCCTGAAGAAATCATTCTACGTGTATCTCCTAAGACTTTTCCTACACGAATACAATGTATTGTATGCAAGATAGTTAATATTGATATGATATTTCTCATTATGAGCCCCTATTTAATTTTCCCTATTGTCCCAATGTCTTCTGCAGCTATTTTATTTTTAAAACTCTTAATCATGAGTCACAAACTGTATCATCATTGCCGTGATTTTGCTTCAGTTTAGTTTACATCGAGTGCATCCTAATGCAGAATCCAGGCCCGCTGCCTTGTACAGCGTCCCGCATCTGTACCTGCCGACTTCCCGTCCCGAACACGTTCAGTTGACGGTGTGTCCTGCCCGTTCTGGCCCAGGAGGAGGCACAAAGTAGCAGTCTGTCCCATTGTTGTGGTAGAAAGTTTAATTACTTGACTAAAGTGATGTTGGCCACATTTCTCCATGGTAAACGAATCACTTTGCTTGGGTCATTAGTAATTAATCTGTAGGACACTTTTTTCAATTACAGTTGACATGCAATGTTAGTTTCAGGTGTATGACATAGCGATTCAATATTTGTATAACGTACAAAGGGATGACCCTGGTAAGTCTAGTAAATAGTTATTACAATATTATTGACCAATACTCCCTATGCTGCACTTTGGCATCCAGTAGACAGCCTTCCTGAGCCCCACGCTTCCCCCCTGGGTGCCAGAGACACAGGTGTGGGCAACTCTGCACCCCTCATCCCCTTTCTACAGACCTCCCGTCTACAAGACACTGTTCTTGTTCTTGGTGCAGGGAACCCTCACTTGAAAGGACAAGACAGGATGAGCAAAGCACGAGAGTCCAGAGGTAGGATGGAGGGGCCAGCGCAGGAAAGGAGTGAAGGAAGGAAAAACGTTACTGGGAGCAAACTATAGTAAAACGTTCGGAACTAGACTCAGGGCCAGGAGAGGACCAACGTGGGCGATGAGACGGGTTCATTTGATTAAACTGTTCCCTAGACAGGAGATGCAAACACATTTTATATGCACTATCTGCAAATAAAATCTTTGATGAATTTACTTAGCAGCCTAAGAAGATGGAGGTTTCCACATAGACAAAGCCAACAGTCAGATGATATTTATTCTACCATATGTTAAATTATCTACAATTATCTTTGAAAGTCAACTCAAAAGGGAACAACCTTCAAACTTTGAAGAACACTTTAATAAGAAGCTCAGGCGTCCCAAAGCTTACAGTCAGCCAGCCTCCCAATCAGGCATCCGAGGCCCTCCGTGGTCCCGTCCCCCTAAACTCATCCCAGACTTCTCAGCACCAGTGGTCTCCCGGAAGGGCCCGGCGTCAGGCGCCCAGCTGCACCCACCACACCCACCTCCCCGCTCCCCATCGAAGCTGCCCTCCCACATGGTGGTGCCCCTCCTGTGCCTCTGGGGTGCTCCTCAGAAAACGGTATCAGGGGACTTGAGAGCTTCCACAGTCCTGGGTGATGTGCCACAAGGAAATGGCGGTGAACCGGTGCTGCCGAAGAACTCGAGCGGATCTTTGCCACGGTCCCAAAGGAGCGTACGAAAGGTTTGACATGGACTGTAAAGCTTACTTACACATGTAATTTAAATGCACAGGGTGAGATTTTTTTTCTATTTCCTGCATCTTACAAAATTTAAAAGTATATTGCACATGCAAAGTCGACTATGGTTTACCTCCAACACGAACAATAGTTAAGAAGGAGAGAAACTTACTACCACAGATCCCCGGCCTCCTGGGATGTGTCCCAAAATTTATTTGGGTAGCTGATCGTTATTACGGTCATGTGTCCTCTTCCTGCACTAAAATTTCCCAGAATACATTGGTCCACTCACAGATTAGCCAGGGAACACTTCTCGGCGCTGCTCTGACAAGGTGCTCTGGCACTCTTAGGCTGGGGGACCCAAAGGGGCCCGAGTCGGCAACCCCAGCGGAGTGCAGGGACAGGCGTGGTGCAGGGAGACAGGCCCTGCCCTAGACCCAACTCTGGGTCGGTGCTTTGGGCCGGTCTGCACCGCGCTGCGGTGGCCGTGGAGCCGCACCGGCCACCAACCTGTGTGTGTGTTACCAGCCCCGGGCAGGGGGCCGGATGGGGCTCCAACTGGAGGAGGACGGCGAAGAGCATCACAGTGCCATCCACCGGGAACAGGATGGGGTCACCAAGAAAAACAGCGCGGTCAGGCACCGGGAGGGGCACGCTTTCCTCACACAGAGACGGCGAAACGCTGGCTTCAACAGACTGTACAGAGAGGGAGGCCCCACCTTCCTGCCCCCACCTCTGTGGTCAGCAATGACAAAACTCCCACAGACGCACCTTCAAAAACAACCTAAAGGACAGAGAGCAAAGAATGGGGGTGGGGGGGGCAGGGAGAGGAAGAGGGAGGGAGGAGAGCAAAATAATTCCTTTCGCAAATGGCATAAAAGTGCGCACCTCTGTAAACAGTTGCTGAAAGAGATGTGTGGTCTTAGTTAATCAAACAAGACTAGAAATAAAGGCGGGTGAGAACAAATGTATAGGAAAATGAGCAAGGGCACTGCTTAAAGCTGTAAAGCATGGGTCAATGGAAACGACGCTACCCACTTTAAAGCATGGATGAACGCCCAGAGCTGAGCCCGCCACCCTATGCTTTGATTCTGTGGGAGGAGGGGATGGAGGAGACAGGAGGGGCCCATCGATCCCCGAGCACGCTCCCAGATGCTCATCCATGTAAACATCACTCTCCAAACAAAAACACGTGGAAGCCACTTCCCTTCCAAGCGAGCACTGTCCGGCATCTGCACACAGACAAACTAATAAGAGCTGAGCTTTTGTTGAACGAGAGGCCTAAGAGCCATGTGCCAAAGACCCGCCAAGGAGGCAGAGAAGGACAGACGGAATTTCCTAGGAGCTGAGCTATAAGCAATATATATATGGAGAAGGCAGGCTCTGGAAAAACGTCGAAGTCGGTTAGAACAGATGGGGAGCAGCAGATAAAGTCAAAGCCCCTGGGGCAGTGGTGGCCCCTGGGAAAGAGCTTTTGGTGGGGAAGGAAGCGGCCCCTCGCCCCACCCTCCTGCGGTGACCATGCTAACAGTGTCAGTTGTGAAACACGTCCCCCTGCCACAAACACCCAGCACCGTGAGCTTCCTCCTCGCTGAAGCAACAAGCGGAAAGGTCCTGCCTCTGTGAATGGGCCCGCAGGTGCACCCCGCTCCTGCCTGCAGGTATGATACAGGCCCCCAGAACCTCACCTGCACCCGCAAAGTCCAGAGCGCACCCACACCAGTCAAGGCGTTTGTAACTCTCTGGGAGCAAATCCTGACCTGACCCAAGCTGTTAAGGAATTACATTCTTTACCCCACACCCGGTGCCCAGTCATAATTTTTGCTGTGGGAATTCTAATGTGCTTCATCAGAGAAGGCGCCCCAGGCTCCGCAGGGAGTGAGATGTTCCGTGTGGCACAGCCATTGTTTGCAGGTGCTGTTTCTGGACGCTGAGCTCACCTTCCCGATAGTCAAAAAGCCTGTGTTCCGAAGCACACCTGCCCTCCAAAGTTTCAGACACGGTATTAATCTCCTTCAATATCGGCAAGGATGAATATTCGCCGAAGGACAATGCAATCAGTTACAGGCTTCGCCCTTGGCGGGATGGGCAGCCTGCCATGCTAGAAACAGGTGCACACCCTCGAGACGATCCGCATCCTCTGCGACTTCGTGATCCGGTGGGAAAGACAGAGTTTCGAGAAAATGTCAAAATCCAACCGGACTTGCTAGACGCAGGGAGCTGCCAAGTACCCCAGGAGAGAGGCTGCGTGACTGGGTGTCGGGAAGGCGCCCGGAGCAGATGCATCTAAGCTGGCTGCAGCAGGCTCTGGAAACAGCTTTCTCCCGTGACATCCCCTGCCAGTCTTCTATCTGGAACATTCTCCTACTCCTCCTTGCCCTCCACTGAACTTCAAAGTTGAGACAATGTGATAAGATGATGCAATTCGATATTTTGCATCGAAAAACCATATGCTTTGCAATAGATTCAAAATGAGACTCTTTTAAAGGCCTGGTTCTGGGACACATGTTTTCCTTCTGTGACGACAATTTTGACTTGAATTGTTTCGGTGTCGTTTTCCTGTTAGACACCTGGCTTTCATCAACACACACGTCCAGGTCACCTTGCAGCCTCTGTGTGGTCTTCTCCAGATGACTACGGAATCATCATGCATAGTCATTCCAGTTCCCCAAGACACCTTCCGGAAGTAGGTAGGTCACCGTTTATGTGAAAATAGGTACAAAACAGGCCTCTAGGGCTATCCGCAGCTACCTCTCATGAATTAATTTCCCAGGATTAATGCTTATGCACCTGTCCTCGTACCTCAGGATCAAATCACTGTTGAAGTGGTCTACACGCTTTATTTTGCAGCTTGATCAAGTAGGGGATGAAATACCTGAGCATAATTTGGATAGTTAGCAGCTCACATCCCCACGGGGAACCAGGCGGACGGATGACATTCTGGGCGACTCTCGTCGTTTCCTGTGTTCTCCCTACAGCTCCCGTCTCACCTGCTTCTTTCATGGAGGAGATGGGACGGCTCACAGAAACACAGGAGGACCGCGGAACGGAAGTCTGGATCGTCGTCGGACGTTGCTTTAGGCCACGTGCAGGCCGGCAGGGCGGAGAGCCACTGAGACCGAGCGGACTGCCATGGATGAAAGGATGTGGGCGAAGGCATAGTGGACACCGCCCCTCCTCTGCCCTGGCCCCCTGGGTTCACACCGGGGGTTCCCTGACATCCCATTCCTGTCTGCCCCTGTCTTCCATGTCCCATCCCTTTTTTATTCCTTCTTCCAATAAGAAAGGAGGAGGTTTACAAAACCACCAACCTGGAACAAAAGATAGATAAAAGTCACGAGGACAAGGGTTAAGACAGTCGCTGTGGAGAGAGCCACACTGGGGACCATGCTCCCTCCTCCTCTCTGGCTCTCAGACAGCAAACACCGTTCTCCCAGGGAGGAGGAAATGTCCCAGACCTCAGCGGGACTTAGCTGTTAACCGATCCGCTTTCTACCAGCTATTTTCCCACGAGGTCTACCACAGGGGACTCGAAGCATCCATACGGACAATGCCCACCATGGGAGGGTGCCCCCAAAAGTCAGACGCACAATTCAGCTTGCTGGCAAGCAGGCGAACAAACACGGTTCTGCAAGAGGCTAAGGCAGTGCAGTCCTGCGTGTGATGCGGGGATGGAGCGCATTCCCAGGACGGGCGCTCGGGTCGCCGGGAGGCATGGGCAGACAGCCTGCGCCGTAACTGACCTGTTAGAAATACCGTTTCTCTCAGCAGTGGCTTGCATATGCAGGAGCCGCTCCGTGTTGCGTGTGGCTGGGGAGACGCCCTGGCCCCTCGCTCTGGCTGCATCTCTGCAGGGGCTCGGGCGGTGGGGCCCGTCCTCACGCGGGAGCCACCTCGGTGGGCAGGGCCGTGACTGCTGTTCCTGGCTGTCTGTGAGAAGCTGACCAAAAACCTGCACTGGTAAGGAAGCTGCAAAGTGGGCGGTACACTGAGAGGGGCTTGAAAGAGCGGTCTGAGACCCAGCAGAGCGGGCTTCTCCGGAAGAAGCGTCTCCCAGGCTCCGGGCGGGTCTGAGTGTGTGTGCAGTGACGGCTCCGTGGTCATTCAAGTCCTTAGGGGCGTGGGCAGGGCCCAGGTGGGACCCCCAGCCTTGTGGGGTTTACGTATTCCAAAGTCATTGGTTTTAGCAAGTTGACAGCCCACTCAAAGAGGTGAGAGGGTGGGCACTCCAGGCACATTTGTTCGAAAGCGCTAGAACCGGCCCAGGAATAGCCATGGCGCTCCGCGGCGGGTCCCTGCTCAGAAATGGTTTTTGTGGTCTCTCCTGGGTGCTAACAGGGTAAACTGTGTGTAGAACAAATGAATAGATTTTAAAAGTCGAGATTAAAGATGCTTGAAGATTCAAGATGAGAAAGTGTTTTAACACAACTTCCTTTTGTGATGTTAATGTAAGTTGCAATCAAATACAAACATGACCTTGAACTGTATCAGTAAATTCTTAATGACACGGACGTGGGAATCGGACAGACTTCGAGGCCTCTTGGCCCAGCCTGGTAGCAGTGGATAAGCAGTTTGACATCTCTGTGCCTCAGTTTCCACGTCTCTGAAAGGTGAATAATAACAGTGCCTGAAAGGCTCAGTGTTGTGGGCAGAAACGGGTGCTGTCCTAAACCTGGCCCAAAGTGACCTCAGGGGGCATGTGATCACGGATACCTAACAGTGCAGGACGGGGGGGTCAGCACGCCCAGGCCTGTAACTTCTTTACTAAAAGGCTTACCTTTGCTGAGGACAGCCCTGCCCACCGTTCCTGCGCATCTAGGTTAGCGCCCCTTTGAAATAAGCTACAACCACCCTCAGGAGAGCTCCGAATTGTGTTAACCATCCTGCAGTCCAGTCCCCGCCTTGCCTCCTCCCGCCTCTACTGAACCTTAACTTCCCTCCTTAATTCCAAACGCGTAGAAGAAGCTGCACACTGCGTTCTGGGAAGCATTGTTTTCGCTCCGTTGAGATCTTGCTTCCAGGTGTACGCTCTGTTTGGCTCCGATAAACTCAGTAAGTGTTTCTACAGGTTTGGACATCCTTAAGCCGACGCCATAATGATTAAATAAAATATAAAATACTGGTGGTGCAGTGTAAATGTTTAGTACGTGTGCTCTTTATATATGAAAAAAAATATTTTTTCTGTGTTTTACTGACCTGAAAATCAACTGCTTTCTCCCTATTCCTTTTGTAATCAGCTACTTAAAAAAGAACCACATGAATGGAAACGAAACAATAGACTAGGTATGAAGTAAGGAAACTGACTTTAAAAAGGTTTCCAAAATGCGTTTGTTTCCTTTAAAGCATCCGAAGCCTCGGAGAGGTTTACAGAAGAGCACACCATACCGACCCTGACCTTGTCAGGTCTGAAAGGCAGGCAAAAACGGAGACCTCAGCAGACCACCGCACGGCCTCTGCTCCCTGCCCGGCGATCTCGGAGACCTGAACCACTCCATCTCAGCCTCTTGTGCCCACGCCCTGCAGATGAGCCCTGCTTCTGGATTTCTCGACCCGAGGCGAGAGCCAACTCCCAGCCTTCTACCAAAGCCTTTCCCCGCACAAAGGCTCACGTCACCCTTCGGGGGCCTTTGGAGACCCTCAGTCAAAGTCGCCTCCAAGTTTGCCCAGGAGTTAACAGAGCCCTCAAGAGTAGATCAGGTTACCTAATGACAGTTGTTAGCGAAACCTCCACACAACGTTCTTCCTTAAGGAGAAACCCTCTCTTGGTAGCTCTGCTCCTTCCATCCCCACAGGAAGACTTCTTGGGGTGATGGGACACCCCACAGTGGAGACCCAGAGAGAGTGGGCCGCCTCTGTGCTTCGCCCAGAAACTACTTTAGCACGAACTCTGAGGCTCCAGCTCCATGGACCCTCCGTCTCGTCCACGGCACCTAGAAGCACACTGTCATCTAGAAAGGAGGTGGACACTCCTGACCACCGAGTGTAAAAGAAAGGGCTGCCGCCTGTCAGCCTTCTGCCCAGGGCCAGCTCTGCATGTCCGTGAGCCCTGTGACGGCAGTGTCCCGGCCACCGCCTGCTCCCTGAGCTGGACACCCCCACTGTCCGCTCCCCTGCCTGCAGCCGAAGGCAAGGCTCCTGAGCTGGGCCAGGCCCCTGGACATGGGTGATGCGAACACACGGAAACAGTCGGAGACTCCTTGCAGAGCTGCGCGCGCCAGGGAAGTGTCCAGGGACATCCGCCGCCCAGCTCAGGCTCCTGCTCCTGCAGGATGTAGGCTGCCCTGGGTTGCCAGCCGTCCAGTTCCCACGCCTGGTTTCCATCCCATCCATCCAGGGAAATGTCCCGGGATTCTGGCAATGACATGTTCCTGCTTAGTCAGGACACAAAAACCAAGTCAGGAGGGGAGATACCTGATTGGTGCATGGCCATGAACGTACCGGAGCAAGAATATTGTTCCCAAGGATATTAGAGATTAATTCCCACAGCCAAGGGGACAGGCTCAGAATGCTGCCCGCAGTCACCGGGCAAGGCAGGGCTGGGACTCGTCCTCGCCCTGGCCGCTAGTCCGGGCCCTTCCACCCCGCCTGTCGCTGGCACAGGTGGAGAGCCCCGGAAGCGGTAATGTCTGGCACGGGGCCCTGCACCTATGCTTCTGGACCTGCTTGTACCTGCATGCAGGGGAAAGCCAGGCCCTCCCTTTCCTGCAGGAAAAGCAAACACCGCACGCCCAGGGCAGCGCACGCCCTCGTCCGTCTGTCTGGGACATGCAGCTGACTTGCCGTGGGAGGGCCTGCCACCAGCTGCGGGACGGTGAGGAGCACTCGCCAGAGGTGACCAGGAAGCCAGGGCTCAGCCCCTGGCTGAGTGTGTATGTCCACGTGCAGAAGACCCCAGGGAACGGAGGCAGTCAGGACAGCCCTCAAGTGCTGGATGCCACGCACGTGCCAGGCACAGGGTAAGGTGTTCCAAATCCACCGGGATGCGAGAGTCTTGCGCTCTGGCCTTCAAGACCTTGTGACTCGGGGGAAGACAGTTGTCACAAGCCTGATCCATGGAGTGTGTTTGGCAGGGGGGAGGCGGCAGGAAATGAGAGTAACCTGGTGAGTAGCGCAGGCTGCTGCAAGGGCAGGAAGCGAGCCAGGCTGCACACTCGCGGGAGGGGCACCTGGGACCACGATCTGGAGACAAAGGGGAAGCCAACGGCACACGCAGGAGGGTGTGGCCATGGCGCTGACCAGACGCACAGCGCGGGCGGGAGGAGAGAAAGGACACTGTGAGGATGAACCCCAAGCTCTCCAGCGTGGTCCCCACGGCCTGTCACGAGTGCTTTACTTCTGAGCACTCCACACGCACCCTGAATCACTGACTGTTAGGCGCTCACCGAGAGGGAGAGGGTGTCAGCCTGCTTAGCACGCTTGTCTTCCCGCCGCCCTCGCTGCCACCTCCAGTGGTTCAGACACTGTCATGACCCGCCCAGGCGGGGTGGGACATCCACACAGGACCTGCAGCAAGCCTGCCCTGCCTTCCGGCGAAGTCTTTTCAGGAGAATTCCAGCCACGTTTAGCCCACTGCCTGCAGCACCGCCTGGCATCAGAAACCACACTTCCAATTAGCTCTCCTTTTCCTTGAAGTGTTTTCCACCCCAGTTGGCTTTTCCACATTCCCTTCAACCGGAAAAGACAACCGTTTTGTTTCTTTAAAGGTATTTTTAACTCAAGAGGGTGGAGAAAGTATCTCAGTCCATACTAATGACACAAAGAGACCATGTCCTGCTCGTCACCAACCCTGAGGGCTGGGCCTCAGGCGCGCACCACCTGCCCCCACTCCTGGAGCACGACCGGCCGATGCGGGGGGCGGGGCGGGGGGCGGGGCATGTCGGTGCCAGCGCGCCGGCAGCGGAAGTGTTGGAGTCAGAAAACTGCGTCGGGGTCCAGACTCAGGATGAACAGCTGCGTCATCCTTGGTGATTTAATTCACTTCTTTCAGTCCCCCTTTTCCCTTGATGAAAACGGGATCTGCAATTGCAACTCTTCCAAGTTCTTAGAACGGATGGGGGGGGGGGGGGGGGGTGGGTGCAAAGGTCTAGCGGAGGGCCTGCCCCGTGCCAACTGCTGGATGTCCCCACGGGAAGCCGGGTCCAGGGGAAGCCCAAGGTGTGGGCAGCAACACCCAGGGCTGAGACAACGAGGTGCTGACCATGGCTGCAGCCTGGTGTTCACGGTGCACCGTTAACGGCCCAGCTAGGAGGTGTGCCTTTGAGGAAAACTGCATGCGGTCAGCTCGTGATCCTGGTTTTTAAGTATAAAGATAATGGCAAGAAATCTTGTTCCAATATATTTTCCTAGGAACTCTTCGTGCAAAAGCAACAGAACTCGGTGGCTGTTACGATCCATGCCTTCACACGGAGCTGAGGTCTGAAGGAGCTTCCCTACGTGCCCGATGCGCTCAACAACCGCAAAGCCCTTTGGATTAAGGTCTCATCCCTGACAGGCGTCTGCCTCCGGAACAGACACCTGCACTGATGAACAAAGGCAGCGTGGGGGACGCCACTGTTGCTGTAAATGACTCGTATGACAGAGCACAAAGACATGACTTTCCGGTACATGGGCAACGTTTTCTTGATTTCCCCCCAGCTCTTCAAGACAGTGAAAAGGTCCGTTGCAAGAATAAATTTTCTGAGCAAAATAACACTATTATAAATGGTGCCAGTTCTGACCTTGGACTCACCCCTGACCCCCTGCTGGCTTCTCTTTTTACGACTTCACAGAACTGTGTCCTGAAAGGTCACCAAGGGCTCCAGCGGCCTGTCTTCAGTCTCCGTCGTCCTCCCCCGCAGTCGCCCTGCTGATCACCCCCTGCCGGAGAGTCGCCCACAGTGAGGACCTTACTTCTCTTCCGAGGGTTCTGAGCACAACAGGAAGTTTCGCTGCCTTGTCCTCTCCCACCTGTTTCCCGAATGTGGACAGGTGTTCCCTGACGTTAGGTGGTCTACATTTTTCTCCTCTCTTCACGTGCTCTTCCTTGGCGAACGCATCTGCGGCCACACCTTCAACTCACACCACCCTGCCAACACCCCTCAACCCACCTTCCAGCCTCAGCCTTCCTTCTGCCCTCCATACCTGATTCTTCGTGGCCTGCAGGATGTCCCCCGCCCCCGGGGCTCCTCCTCATGGCACAAATGTGACCCACCTGCTCTTCAGCAGTTCCCACAAATGCATGCCCCGCCCTGGCTTCTCGATTTGGGGACCTCCCCTTTCTCCTGGCTTCGGCTGCAAACTTAGAGTCTTATTAGCCTTCCGTCTGTGCTTCACCACTCCGTTCTCCAGGTGCCGGGTTGACTTCCCTCCACTTCTTCCCATCCTCACGGTGGCGGCCAGCTGCTGCACACGCACACAGGTCCCAGACTGACCTTCCCCGGCTTGGATTCAAGTGAGCGGCTCCCACAATCGCCAGCCCCGCACTGCTCTTCACTGCCTGCCCACACAAAGTCAAGGTGCCTGGCCGGGCATCCAAGCACAGAACTAAGCCCACGACCTCCCTTTCCGTTCCTCTCTCTGACTCTCCCTCCACCCTGTACCCTACCCGGGCTCCATACGAGCTTTCCAAGGGGCGTCAGTGCCCAGCACAGTGAGAGAACTGCTGCCCCGAACTACAACCAGACAGACAGTGCGATCTCCGCCTGCGTGCTCTACGCCCACTCCTCCGGTCCTGCCATTCCTCCGGGTATGCCTCATCGCCACCTCCACATCCTGCCTTGCCCGTCCCCGGAGTTTCAGCAGCACGTCCCATCAAGACAATGACTCCGTTCCACCTGCAATTCAATGTCTCTCTTGCTACCTTAACTGTAGTTATATGTCCTACTCTATCTTCCCTACCTGACTCTCAGGTCCTCTAAGGCAGAAGCCCCGTCTAATTGATCTTTTTATTCCCTAAAGGACTCACCATAACATGCTATCCATAGTAGGCACTAAACATACATTTTCCTCAGACTGAAATAAAAAAATATGAAAAATAGTGGCATTCCTTTAGACAAGACCAGTTTAGGAAGGAACCAATAAATGTGCATGGCTCACCACACAGGCTTATTAATTTTGGCATGAAACATATTTTGTAATATGGATCACATTAAAAATTTAGATCTTTTCATTTAGATCTTTTCATTGATCCTAGAAATATATCTTTAAAAAATAATTTTAAAAATGTTTACCCTTTTTAATGGCAGTTAAAGCATGTGTACATAAACAATTCTGATTTCTTCACGTGAGGGAACTACCTGCGGAAGGCTGTATTTTACACATGCAGCCCCCAAGTATGTCCCAACCTAATGCATCTCTGCAGCGTAACCTTTCCATCTGCTCTGCCAACACCCCTCAAACCTGCACTCCGGCCTCAGCCTTCCTTCTGACCTCCGCACCTGATTCTTTGTGGCCTGCAGGACGTCCCCCGTGGGGTTCCTCCTCATGGCACAAACGTGACCCACCAGCTCACCATTATTCCCCCAGGTGAGTGCCTCCAGAAGTGCCCCCCTCACAAACGGAGTCTAGTTCTTCACTGGCTTGGCCGTGGTGGGGTGGGCCCGGCGACCGCTGCAGTCGGGTCCGGGTATCACGTTTAACCGGCCCGGCAGGTGACTGCCTGCCTCTTGGACACCAGCTGTCCTGTTGGCACGGTGGCCCTGTGAGATCACGAGCCATGAGAAATCCGGGCCACTCTGAGAGGCCCTGGAGAATGAAGTGCCACATGGAAACAGAGGTGGTGACATAATTTTGGAAGTATTGGCTCCTAGCAGGGACAGGGCACACTCTCAAGAAGATAAGCAAGACAGCATTTGGCAGCAATGAAGATGCTGCAAACCTAGATAAAATCAGATACAAAGGAGAACAGATGCGATGCAGAAAAAAAGACCCACAGAGGAGGAGAATCCAGGAAGTCTCAGGGGAAAGTCAGGGGAAAGAGAAATGAAGTCTAGTATTTAGGACCTGAACTGCCTGTGAATCAGAGGTTGAGTTCCGCTGCACAGGATTGAGTGTGGCCTCCGGGATATCACGAAGGTTCTGTGAGCGGTAACTCTGGATGGAGCACATGAGAGAGATTACTTAGTGGTTCTTCAAAAAACAAACAAAAGAAACCCAACCCAGCAATTCTAGTCTCAGGTATATATCCAAAAGAATGAAAAACAACTACTTGGTCATGAAGGTTCATAGTAGTACCATTCAGTATTCTGTATAAATTAAGATAGTCATTTGGTTTTGCTCCTTCATTATGTTAAAGTGAAAACTGACATTGACTTTTGAAAGTTAAACATTTCATTCCTGGGATAACCCCCACTTGCTCATGATAATATTATCCTTTTTATATCATTGGATTCAATATGCCAATATTTCCATAAGGCATTTTTAAAAATTATGTTCATAGGAATCCTGACCTGTAGTTCTCTTTCCTTGTAAGTCTTTGTCTAATTTTTAAAGATTTTTTTTTATTCATTTGTAGAGAAAAGGAAAGGGAGGGATGGAGGGAGGGAGAGAAACATCGATGTAAGAGAGAAACAGCAATCTGTTGCCTGTCGTACGTGATGCGACCAGGGACTGAACTCGCAACCCAGCCGAATTCCCTGACTGGGACTCTAAATGGCAGCCTTTTGGTTTACAGGACAACGCCCCACCAATGAGCCACAGCAGTAAGGGCAAGCTTTTGTCTTATTTTGAAACTAATTCTTGCCTTCTCAAATGGGTTGAGAAGTATTCCTCTTCCTCCTTTTTATAGAGTGTTGTATTTAAAAATAAAGTACAAGAATCCTGAAACACCAATTCAAAAGAACCTATGCACCCCAATGTTCATAGCAGCGCAATTTACAATAGCCAGGTGCTGGAAACAGCCTAAGTGCCCATCAGTGAGTGAATCAAAAACTGTGGTACATTTACACAATGGAATATTACAAAGCAGAAAGAAAGAAGGAGCTCCTACCCTTCACAACAGCACGGATGGATATGGAGAACATTATGCTTAGTGAAATAAGTCAGGCAGTGAAAGACAAATACCATATGATCTCACCTGTATTACGGTGGAACCTAATCAACAAAACAGACAAGCAAGCAAAACAGAATCAGAGACATGGAATAAAGAACAAATTGACAATGATCAGAGGCGGAGGGGGTGGGGGATAATGGGAAAGAAGGGGAAGGGTCAAGTCAAGGAACATGTATAAAGGGCCCATGGACAAAGACAAGGGGGGGGATCAAATGTGGGAGGGGTGGGGCAGGGGGAGCAATGGGGGAAAATGGGGACAACTGTAATTGAACAACAATAAAAAAACAAAGGGAAGGATTGATAAAAAAATAAAATAGCATAAAAAGCCCAGAGTTTGGAGGAATTTACCAGCATAATTTCTTCTTCACTTCCCATACTTTTACCCCCAGAGATAATTCCTGTTACTTATGTGTTCTAAAACCTCAGTGTTTAGCTCATTCATACTTTAAAAGAGATCAATATACAAAATTGGTTTACCTTATAGAAATAATTTAGTAGAAGTATAAGCTATGAGAAGCAATGGGGAGCCAAAAAATCATTAGAAAACTATATTATGTTCAGAAAATAAAAACTTTGATGTTTTCAAATAAGTCTTTGTGTGATGAAGACCACTGTTCATATAATGACTAGGTTTCAAAGTAAACATGTAATATAGTGAAAAGCTTATTGGATTCTAATTATATAGAAAAGGATAGTTTTGTAATTGCTCCTAAAGCCTAAAAATTTATCATAGGCAATAGGAAGGTTTTAAGAGTAATTTCCTCAAATTCTTAATAGGTTTTATAATTTCTAAAGAAAAGAGTCAAAGTAACTATATTTGCTAAATATGTATAGTGGGAAAATCACCAATTTACTGTGTTAATAACAGCCTTAAGATTGCTGAGTAAGAAAAATCAAGCTTAAGCTGGTTCAGGTTGAGCAATTACCCCTAGGAATATCACTCCCCCCTTACATTTCCAAGTTTTTCTTACACCATTATCACACCTATTAAACAGTGTAATTTGTCAATGCAATGTCAACTGTAAACTACTTGCAGTAAAATTTATGGTTCCCTTGTCTTAACTGCTTAGAGACGCTCCACTTGCCATTTAGACAGGTGGTGGCTTCAGCACCATGGACAGCCACTGCTGAGCCAGGCTCGCCCAAACTGTCCCCACCGGGATGCAGACGAGGACACGGAACATTAGACTCCGTGGTAGCTCCTCATCAGACTATTAACTTTGTCTGACCCGGTTGGTCCAGTTCCTGTGGTGTAAATGTCAATTTCTATTCACTTAATTTCTTTTTACTTGCTTTTGCTAGACTAAGAGTCAATTGTCTTTTTCAGGGAAAAGATAAGGAAGTGAGACTACCTGGAAAAGTAAACTCTGAAGTCTCCTGGGAAACGTTAAGCACTGATGAGACCCATCTCTAAGTTAATTAAGCGGTTGGGGAGGCTACTGAAAGTCTCTCTTCATCCTGCTTGTCCAGCGCTGCTCCTCTGCCCTGCATTTGACACATGGCCACCCTCTGCCCTGCACCCCGATTCCATGGCACATGTCAAATCTGAGGAAACTTTCCAGGAAAGCATTTGCTTAGACCAGATCAAATGTCTTCTTTTTGGAAAAAAAAAGTCAAGCTATTCTATACTCTAATGACAGGAAGTCAGTAGTCATTGTATATGCCATCGGCTATTATCATTCCCGTCAGAACCAACCACGGAGAAGTAGGAAGACACTGATGCCAGCCAACTTTCTGTTCGTTAACAGCAGAGGCATCACGAGGAACTTAGCGATGGAGGACTTTATAGCTACCGGGTGAACAGAGCTTAAAAGGATCTGCAGACGTCTCTCATCCATGCTGGTCCCTTATGAAGGATCACCAAGAGCTGGCTAGCACACCCCACACCTCACCTAACATCAGTTTCCACAGCTGGTTGGGCTGAAGGAATGACGCTGTCCAATTGCTTCCAGTAATGTTTCAGGTGAACAGGAAGGAAATGGCCAATGGGATCTTAGACTAGAGAAAGAAGCCATGGTGCTAGTTACTGGGAGGGGCAACCCAGAATCCAAAGTTAGCCTGTAGAAATGTGGGTGAGAGGTCAAGACGGATGCTGGGAGTGAAAGATGTTTGAGCATCTAAAGGACGTGAGGGATACCAGTCATTGAAGATGTGGGTAAGTGTCTGAGAGACGGCTGGGAATGACAAAGAAGGCAGAGGACAGCGTCTAGCTGGTCAGCAACATATAGAAACAACATTCGAAGATGGGAAGCAAGGCCCTGCCCAACATATGGAATCTGCAGGGTGGGAGCCCTCAAAGGGTGGGCCCTGTATGCCCACAGCACCTACTGCACTCCCTGGAACGCAGCAGGTAAACGTTTGTTATGTAAATGAACTAAACAGCCCAGAGAGTAATGCTCTGAAAACCAAACGCAGAGAGTGCACCAAGGGGAAAAACATTTACAGTAGAATCAGATGCGACTATTGGATTTGGCAATTCAAAAGTCATTTAAAAAAAAACATATCCAGATGGAGTTCTTTGGAGTTCGGGTGGCAGAACCCAAGTGGGAATATGCCGAGGAGCAAAGGAATAAGATATTGAAGGCTGATTTTTCTTTAAAAGCCCCGGCAGAGAGGAGCAGGAATTATTAACAGATAATAACAGAGGGAGACACACAGTTCCCTACACGCTGTTGAGGGTACACTCTGCCTTAGAAAACATCGAAGTCAGAATCTGGGACATCAAATGACGAGGATAAAGCTCAGCGAGGAAAGAGCAGGTGGTTCAGAACAAAGGTGGTGGGCTTGGACCCCCTGTACCTGCCGGGCTGGGTCTGAGTCTGTGACTCGTTCCCAACTGGCCTCAGGGCCACCTGACCCGGACCTGAGCTTACGTGGATGAATCTGCACAGAAACGAACAAACATGAGGTGACATTCAGAGTCCCCAATTTCAGTAACAGGTATTTTAAAGTGATTAAAACGTAAGGTTTTCTTCCACTAATTTTCATGACTCATATATTACACAACCAAGTGTCACAGGCAACTAATCAGGAATTTTCGAAAAACAAGGCATATAAAAACTGTCGAGGCTTTACAAATGAATTAATAGTGCTCTGGGAAAAAAATCCAACTTCTCAAAATGTATCCTAACCTTTTTCTGTTCTGCAATTGCACAAACTAACAGGAAGTTCTTTTAAGTCTGGGATGTTTATAAGGATAACCTTTCGGTGTGTCAGTAAAATACGAGATGCTTTATTCTGCTTGGACATCTTTGAAGTCAGGATCAAAGAAGCCGAGTGTCATTTGCATCGTCAAATGACCTTGGTCTGCGATCGTCACAGAAAACAATCAACTTTCAATGAGAAGAATCTGTCAGTTTGGCCATATGACAATAACCGTACAATACATTCTCCACACGCTCTAGTCTGTGGTTCTGAAATGCAGCGCTTTTTAAATGTGGCTCCGCTGTACATCCCCACCCACGATTTTATGGCATCTCTGCTCTTCTAACCAAAATATCAAACTAAATGAAATTGTAGATGAAATATTTTTGGCTCAAACCCATTCAATATGTTCTTGCTTCTGGCAGCTGTAAAACTGAAGAGTTATTTTACACCTCAGAGCTTGAAGTCTAAAAATCACAATTTTGGATGACTGATGCACGTCAGCTAGGATTCTGGAAATCTCGTGAGGTCTGCGCAGTGGACTGAGAGGGGCTGGGTCACATCATTGGTGCCGGACGAAACTTACCGGAGAGGGGTCGTTAACTAGGAAGCTCAAAGCAACACATAGGAAGAAAATTTTAAGAGCTACCCAAAAGTGGAATTAAGACATGGCCGTTAACAAAACGATAAAGGAGAGAGATGTTCTATGTTATTCTAGAAAGTCAGCTAAGGATAAAAGTCAGAGCCCCAGGTGAATCTGGTAATTATCCTCACAAAACATTTATGTAGAAAGTAGTTGTGCTTCTTCAAGGCAGTTGTAACAATTAGCAAAAGAAATAAAAGAGGACCAAAAGGATGAGCTAAAGCCAAAATATAAACAACTGAACAGTTGGCCGCCACAGGGGAATATTGTCATAATTGCTTGCAACTTGATAAAGAAAAATGGCTATGTCGTATTGTCTTAAAATAGTTTAATGCCACAGGATGACTCATTCTCATGCACTAAAACAATTTAAATTTTGGAAAATAAGATGCACACTAGTTTTTGCCCTGCTGCTGTGGCTCCTGACTGGCTGCAGTCGGACTGGGGAACGGGGGTGCAGCCCTCTGTTCTTACGTGAGCTCTCTTGTATTTGTTGCAGTATGACTCCTGGAAACTCAGTATCCACACTGACTATTTACAAAATCTTTCATGTGCATTCTTAGCGGTTAGGACTGCTACTTTGAAAGAGCAAAGAAATATATTTGGATTCTTGCCGCTCTGTTTTTCCAGAAGAGGTGAAATTCGAAGTTGCATTTTTACTCACAGGTTCCTAGAAACCTAGATTTCTCCTTTGTGACCCTGGGTGGGGAGGACCTGCAGAAACGCATGGTGCCCTGGGACCGCCTCCCCCTGCCTCCTGCTCTCAGCTGCCTGGCCCCCGGGTTTCCATCGAGACTGAGACGCACTATGTGAAAATAGTGTTTGTTACACAAAACCAGCCTCAGAAAGATTCTCTCACTTCACCCCAATGGGATCATGGCCCCCCAGCCCTTGGGCACACCAGCGACACGCGGAGCGCGACGGGCACCATCTCACCCTGCGAGTGTAACCTCGGAAAACTGTTTCCCACCCAGAGTCTCAGACCGCTCACGGCGGTTACAAGGACCTCGTGAAATGATAATGCCTTATGAAGTGCTCGGGCGGTAGCAGGGCAGGTGTGAGCGCTCGGTGAGGGGCAGCCGGGCAGTTTTACTGCAGTTGTTACTGGTATTATTACCACTTCTTTCAAGTGTCCCTTGCAGACTGTTTTGCCAAAGAAAAACCTGGCCAGGCCACAATTCCAAACTGGGATGCTGGTGACTGCCGCAAACTTGTCAAAGCTCCACTCTTCCAAGGCCTCCTCAAAGATGTCTTTGCTCCTGGCATATGGCATGCATTTGCTAAAACGTATACAACAACCCTAAGTCAAAAAAAAAAAAAAAATACTGCTTTATCAGTGGTAGAGAATAATAAAATGGCCAGCGCATTACTGACTGAAGCGCTGGGCGCTGCACCACAGGCGAGGGTTTTGAGCTGTTCAGCGACAGGCACAAAGTGTGCGTGCGTGGGCCATGTGTGTCCAGCCTGTGGCCCGCGGGCCGTGCACAGCTCAGGGTGGCTGTGAATGTGGCCCAACACAAAATCGTAAATTTACTTAGAACATCATGAGATGTTTTTGTGATTACGCATCCCGAAGTATTTAACGTGGGGCCCAAGACAACTCTTCTTCCGGTGTGGCACAGAGACAGCAAAGTTTGGACACCCCTGGGCCAGTCCCCTTCGAGCCAGGAAGACAGTGGATGTGACCGTCACCCCCGCTAATGGAATAAACCCCCAGCTGTCCAGTGCAAACCTTGACCAGGTCTCTACCCTACGGCTGGGATGAGCCTGCCCCAGGTGCCCCTGCTCACAAGCAAATTAAAACCCATGTGTGTGGGGGGTGTCCACGTGGAACTTTGAGACTGATGTTTTCCCTGACCAAAGGGAATAAAAGGTAGCTGGTAATGACTCATTCCTTGGGGTTTATTTTTTTAATTCTCTTAATGAATTTTTTTTCCGATTAGAAATTGGAGCAGTTCTCAAAAGTGACGATGAAGAAAAAGACAACAGTCCATATGTCTGGCAATATGTTTTAATAAAACTCTTTGTAAAAAAAATTATAATATCCAATTAGTATATTGAGAGATACTAACTGGAATCTTTATTTTATAGCCTCTGGTTATGACCATGGAGAGGAATGAGAGACAAAATACCGGTGATTGTAGAGAGATGCTATGTATCTCTCAGCTACAATCTCAAATGATTCTCACACCTAAGAACAGCTATTACGGGACAGTAAAAACAAGGAATTTAAGAGAGAAATACTACTCATGAAATATTTAGTGGAAACATTTACAAATGCTTGGTAGAAAGAGCTTGTGCGTAGTTTATATGAATTATAAATACTTACTAAAGGGTTTATGCTAAATTTTGAGATCTTACTTTGATGAATATCTTTCCTAGTTATTTCCTATTCTTTATGTAATTCTTCTTACCAACAACCCCTGAAAATATTGTAGAACGTTATGATTATCTGAACTGATTTGTGACTGTCAAAATATCATTTCATAGTTTAGGCATAAGTAATATTTTGAGATTTATAACTCTAAAACAGACTTTAAATGGCAACTATTTGTTTGGTTTGCGATTTTAGTTGGTATAGCTTTTCATCTGAAATAGAATTATGCTTCAACGGAGTTACGGGGGGGACTACTGTGTACATCCTGTTCCAGACCCATTCTCCCAAACTGGCCTTAAATTGGGAAAAACTGGAGTCGGAATTGGCACCTTAGCTTCCCAGCTGGGTCAGGTCAGCCTTGTGACGCGCACCCGTGAAGGGAGTTTACTCTGGTGCCCTCAGAAGCGTTCTGGTGTCCGTTTGCTGCAGTTCACGGACATGCTGCCGGAATTTCTTTTAAAATAATGATGCGGGTTCCCTGAGGAGCACTGGGGGAGGGTTCTGCAAGGTTGCCAAGGATGCAGGAGAATGTCCTCAGCCTTTTTGGTACCATGTGTCAGAAAAGAGACATTTTATAAATTGGATCCAGAAAAGAGAAGAGGCATTCCAACAATTCTGATGGCTTTGTGTGTTTCCCTAAACACGGTTCTTAGCCCTGGGGGTCTTTTAATGACCATCAACATTCACAGCCACTAAGCCCCTCCCACCAGCGATCCCCTGACCCTCCTCTCTCCACGCAAGAACCACTGGCACCAAGGGCACCGTGACCTGGGAGTGGCCATGACGGGTTCCACCTGCATGACCTTGACTCAAGGACAAGTGCATCCAAGCACACTTCCCCTCATGGGAGCGCCCTGCGGGAGGCCAGGTCTGCGGCAGAGGGGGTAGGAGAACAGGGATGCTCTCGGCCCCTTGGGGCAATGGGTACAACGAGGCAGCGCCCCCCTTGAGGGCACACTTCTTCTCGCCAGTGGTGGGGTTTCCAGCGTCTCTGCTCTGGGAGCCACACTGACTGCGCCAACCTTGTCTTCTGGCTCCCGTCCCAGAAGCCCCGTCTCACGCATAGGAGACCAGAGGCGGCAGCGTCTGTGGGCGCCGGCATCTGGCCCGCGGTTGTCCTTAATGCTAAACCAGTTCTCGCCTAAAGATTTTGCTTCTCTACATTTTAAAGTCAGTATTTTGGTAACTTCTGGCTTTTGTTATTATACTATCAGTGCTGAGTATGTTTTCTTGGTCTAAATCAATTGCAAGTATATAGCAGGCTCTATTAATTACAAAAAATCATTTTCTTTTGATTTACATGGTATGGACCTTCTACGTACAAATTATTAAAATATTACATAATAGCCTTTCTTACAAATTCATGTTTCAGACCTTCAGAGTTGGTCAGGCACTCGACAGCGAGAGGGGAAGAAATGAACGTTTGCCGACCATGTCTCCTGTGCGTCAGCACCGCCCCCAGCAGCAAACACGACGGCCTCCACATGCTAAGGCTGACCTGGGTACACCCGTGACAAGGGGGCGGTAAAGCAAACAGGGCTGTGTGCCCGCAGACTGCAAGCTCTCGCGTCCCGATGGGGATGACCCCCAGAGTAGGGGACCTTTAAACCAAACCTCTCGGGACGGTGGCAGTCGTGGTGACAACGACAGCTAATGCTGGCACAACTTGCACCACACTTGCGAGAAGCCAGGCGTCGTTCTAAGGGCCTTACGCACATCAGCCCGTTGAACCCTCACAGCAACTCTGCAAGGCAGGGAGTAGCAGCCGCACCTTGCGGGGTGTGGGGGGGCACTGAGGCTCATTAAGGTCCCAGGGCTGCTGCCCAAGGGCGGGCAGCTGGTAAGCGGTGGGGCTGGATGCCTGCAGCTCACAGCTACTATATCCAACCGCCCCTCATGCAGAAATCCACCGAGGACCAGGGTCCACAGGCCAACCCACCCGGGGAACAGTGACGTGGCAGGAGCCACAAGACGGATGCCTGGGCTGCCTTCAGTCACTGGGCCTCTGGCACACTCCCTGCCCCCACCAGCTGCGCACATCTCTGAAATGCAGGGCACTGCCCCACTCCTCCCACCGAGCTCCTCTTGAGGAGAAGGGGGAGAAAATGGGGTAACAGCTGCAGGAACATGGAAAGGGGACACTTCGGGAAGAGCTGCCTGTGTGCAACGAACGTTACATGATCAAAACATATTTCATGACATGAAAAAAGGTCCATGATACAATATGAAACGGATAAAGCAACTTCGGAATTCTCTCTCTCTCCCACCCGCGTTACTCAGGTGAAAGCCTAAAAGGAAGCAGACCCAAAACTTAGTATTATCTAGGGCAGGGGTGTCAAACTCATTTTCACCGGGGGCCACATCAGCCTCGAGGTTGCCTTCAAAGGGCCAAAGGTAATTTCAGCTCTTTAACAGTTAAGGAGTAGTTACATTTACACAGTCCTAAAATTACACCTGGCCCTTTGAAGGTAACTGCGAGGCTGCTGCGGCCCCGGTGAAAATGAGTTTGACACCCCTGGCCTAGGGAGTCATATCAGGGATGACTTTTAGCATTCTTTACAGTTTTCTGTATTTTCCAAATTCCCCAGCACAAATATGTTACATTTATATAATCAGAACTCGATGTTACTGAAAATCGATCTTATTGAACATTATCTTCACAGAAAAACAGTCGTAGGGAGATCCTCGGAGTGACGGAATACGAAGAGGAAATCTGGGCGGTACAGAGTGCCAGGCAGTGGAGAGACTCTGGGTCCCTGGGTCAGAGAAGGGACACTCGGATGTGACGGGGAGCATGCGAATTCTAATTCAGTTAGCAATTATTCGTAGCCTAGTAACAATGCACTACCAAATAATGCATTTGAATCTGATATGCAGAAGTCGTATCCATATTACTGAGAGACAACTACCAGTGCTAAGTAGAAGTTAAACAAATCAGCTATGCTGTGTGCTTAAACAGTTACATTAAACACCTGTCAACATGTTCCACTCGAGACCAAAGCAAACCCTTCACAGCTGCTGACTCAGCTCCCAGAAAATAACGGTTTGACTTGGAAAAGCTGCCAGGGCCAACTAGACAGCACCAACATGTCACTGATATAAACTTCCCGGTGGACAAACACTGCAAGGATTACGTGGTTTAGGTTTCCAAGTGCAAGCTCCATCTGCAGCAATATTGCCAAAGATCTCTGTGATGTAAAGGATTAAAAAACCAACAACACCTACAAAGAGTGTAGTTCTAGCTTCTCAGCGATTGGACCTTCAGAAACACATCAATACACGCAGCGCAGGAGGCCCGGCTGTACGATTTCTTGTCAATGCAAAGCAAGGTCACTGCATCAGAGGGAGACTCGGTGTTGTTTATTTTGCATTGGTGAAGGGACTGTTCAAGGGCAAGTTCTAAAAGAATGATTCTCTGGGGCACTGAAACCCCTGGAGGGAAGACAGACAGACAACTGGGGGAAAACTCTGAATATCTATCGGGGTATTTTGGGACTATGTTGCCAACAGAAGCAAAGGTATATTTTACATTATACATATTTTCCATTTATCTTTATATATATTAAAAAAAGTTATCCTCACCCAAGGACATTGTTTTTCCATTCTTTTAGAGACAGGGAGGGAGAGAGAGAAAGAGAGAGAGAGATCAATGTGAGTGAGGAATATCAACTGGTTGCCTTCCATATGCACCCCAACTTGAAACCCAAAACCTTCATATGTGCCCTGATGGGGGATCAAACCTGCAACCTTTTGGTTTATGGGACTAAAATCCAGCCAACTGAGCCGCACCAGACAGGGCTACATTAATATATATTTTAACTAAATGTTCCTATTTTGCAACAAGAGAAAGGAACATGAATGACGAGAAAATAATAAATTAATGGCAATGAAGGAGATTCACTCTGGGAAATTTAAAGTAACAAATAACAAAAACTTGAAACAATTCAATGGTGGTCAAAATTTTAACCTAAGTTGGCGAGGGTGTGCTCTCCGCTGGACGTCCTCCCTGCTGGCGGCTGAGACCGGCTGCCGTGTCCACACCTGTGCCGTTCTGGGCGCGTACACAGAGCAGGGAACGGGGTCAGTCTGGGGCGGGGCCCCGTGGGCGTCTGCCTCAGGCGCCACATATAAGGGGCACACACGCACGCAGATCCCCTCATGAACCAAGATAAATAATGAAATATTTCAAAAACTGTACAAATGTCAAAATTGATGAAAATATAATTTTATATAGTTAAGATCTGTTAGCAAACACAACAACGACTACCTGGTTTGAGTGGAAATCATACATTTTTCATGCTAAAAAATGTTTTTAGGTATAAACTTCCAGGTCTAAAATAAGTCAAGTCCTGGGGATGCACTATACAGAAGGATGACTACAGTGAACAAGACTGTATTGCCTCTTTGAAAGTTGGTAATAAGATAGGTCTTGAAAGTTCTCATCACAAGAAGAAAAAAAAAAACCTTTGTACGTATGTGTGATGGCGGATGTTAGGGGCACGTTGGTAGGATCATTTCGTGGTGTATACAAATATCGAATTATCATGTTGTGCATCCCAAACTGAGGCAAAGTTACACACCAATTAAGCCTCAGTTTAAAAAAAGATGGTCTGTATTATGTATCTGCATATATGTATATACATGTGTGTATATGCCTAAACTTGCACATGGTAACGACTTGTTCGTGATAGGAAATGGATAACCCAGAAGGGGGAAAGCAAATAGATGTAAGTTTGGCTTTAGGTATAGCTGTAACAATTTATTTACGTAGAAAAAAATATTCTGAGGCGAAGACCACACATATAAATATCATTTAAATTTAGAAAGTGGGTAAATGTTTGTCTGCAATATTGTTTTCTGAATGTTTATTTAATAAAATAAAATTTAAGTTAAAAAAACTTTTTTTGTCCACATAAAAGTTTATTTAGAAGGTCACAGCGGTAGGAGAAGTGAGCCAGCTGGGCGTGGACTCAGGAAACAAGTTACAGAAGCAAAGGAAGGGCCTGGGAGCTTGGGTGGGGTGGGCAGTGAGTGGGGTGGTGGGGGGCGGGGGGGTGCAAGGAACACATGCCTGGGGTGGGGAAAGGAATGCGCACGCTCCAAAGGGAGAGCTGCCAAAAAATCATGTCTTGACATCACAGGAAAAATGCCTCCAGAATGAAAGAAGGTAAGTCTTTTTTTGCATAGAATGGCTTTGTTTTTAATTATTTACAACCTTTTCAAAATCCTCGCTTGAGGACGTTAACACAGGACACCATCCAGAATATTTCCACTTGGTACCTTACTAGGAGACTGCAAGGAAACCATGGATCTTCAGAGAAAAAGTAAAAGCCATTGCAGAAAAATAACACATTGGTATTTGTGGAGCAAATCTCATTATAGAAGTAGTCAAAACAGGAAAAAAAATGAAATCATTATGATTTTCCTTTAAAAACAGGTATTTCACATTTGGCTAGCATCCTTGTTTTTTTCCTTCATTGTCTACAGAAGCCTTTTACCAACTGTCTTTTCCAAAGCCAGCATTCAAGCAACCCGAAGAGGCCCTGCGGAGGCGAGAGGAAATATTCCTGAGAAACAAGAGCAGGTCAGGGAAGAGAGCAGGAGCAGCCCCGATAAGCGGCTGAAGGAGGCTCCAGGGAGCGTCTCTGGAACCCTGAGCAAGACGTAGCTGCAACGTGATCAGTTGCGACGTGGTAAAGAAGGTAACCTCGTAGCCGTGACGCACCAAATTAATAGCCAGGGGACTCTGACGTTGAATGAACTGAAGTTCGGGCTGTTTAGACCTTGGCTATGTTCCAGCTACTTCCAAATCGTCCCGTCATTACATGTCACGTTGAGATATTTTGCACTCATTTATATGAAATGTTTGAGGATTTCTAAAAGTACATTGATACTATTTTAAATAAATCGATAGATGGATATGACTTTAGAAGGTTGTATGAATCCAAAAAATTTCTTGGATTAACTTCTGAGCAGCTCTATTCCACTCTGTTGTCATCTGGTAAGTTGTCATCCCCTTGGCACGAAATCACTGAAATTGCAGCTTTGTAAGTCAGCCCCACACTCCATTTTCTCAGTCAATACTTCCAGGGCCCCAAGGTTAGAACGCCAGAAACCGCGTGTTCAAGAGGCACCCCAGCAATGCGTGTGAGTTTCTGCATGCGAGTTTGAGAATCCCTACCAAGTACAGTTTCAATTTGGACTTTTCAAGACAGGTCAGGGTGTTACAACTGATGTATCTCTCTCACACTGGTGTTCCTTTCTCTTCCTCTCTAAAATTAACAAAGATATCGTTTCGTGAGGGTTAAAAATTGTAAAACTAGTAACAAAGGAATAAATTAAAGTCTCCATCAGACCTGATGGAAGTGTGGCTCAGAGGCACTCACAGGGTCCCCTCTCACTCAGCCGAACTGAGGCTGACCGACGGCCATCACAGCAGCGTGCCCAGGGCTCGGGCTTGGCCCTTCCTGCAGGAACAGAGCCTCAGAGGTGTGCCGGGAGGCCTCCCTCCCCTCGTCCTGGAAGGCCTCAGTGACATCACAGTGTTCTGCGGGGTCTTTCCAATGTGACAGTGTCTTCCGTGACGAAACCGTATTACTAGCTTCTTTCCCATTCATGCACACATATTTTATATATCTAATGATTCAACTTGTATTTCTAAATCCTGGTTTCAATTCTGCTAAACAACAGAAAGTGACTGGGATGCTCACTGTTGTTAATGTTGCTAGTGGTTTGTGGATGTTTTATATTTTATTATTTTTAAAAACATTTTTACTTTAAATTACAGCTGATGCACAATATTAGTTTTAGGCATAGGACCCTGTCATCGGACATTTACATAATTATGAGGTGGTCCCTGTGATACATCAGCCCCCACCTGGCACCATTCAGAGTTATCACGAAACTCCAGGCTCTAATCCCCGCGCCGTACTTTGCGATTGCCTTCCACGCCAGCATTCCAGGGGCTCTGGATTCTCGGCTCTTCTCTGCCGTGGCAACACGGGTCTTCTTGCATCATGAACACCGTGACACGCATTTCTCCGCCCGTTCAGGGAGGCGGTGTTGGTGGCAGGCAGGCCCGCCTCGGGCCAATCCAAGAGGAACCCTCCAGGCTGGGACGTGGGTAAGAGAGGAGGAAGCCGTGCATCTGAAGTAGAGGTCGGGTGGAGAATACGCTGCAGTGCGTCTGTGGGAATCAGAATCTGCAGCAAACCCCATGCCACCGATCGCAGAATGAGAAGGCTAGAACGGATTGGAGGGAGCCAGTAAAGAAGGCCCCCCGTTTTGCCAAAGACAGAATAAAAGCAGCGAGAGATTAAGTAAGGCAGGCAGTTCCTTAAAATGAAAGCTCTTACGCAGCACCCCAGTAACGCTGTTTATTAAGCTTTTTCCTCCCTAGTAATTAAACTCTATGGGAGATGCTTGACTGAGCTGGAGGGTAAAGGAGATGGAAGAAAAAAACTGCAAAGATCCCTGAAATTCATTACTTTTTCATAAATCAACAGTTACTTTTTGAATCTCTCCACATCTTTCTGTCTCAAATCCAGTTAAGGAGTCCAATTAGCTTGGCAACTACCTACTCCAGTAAAAGACTCTACTCAAAGGTCTTAGACATGAGAAAAGGGAATACAGGGAAGTATGAAGGGCCCATGCCGATCAGAACAGTTTCCATTTATTAATTCATAGCCACGAAACTGAGCTCCAGGATGTTTTCATTACGGAGCCCTGCAAATGGCCGTGCCTTCTGACCCTTAACTCTCATGACAGAATCCCACGTGAAGGGAATATAATCCCACATAATGGAATTATATACATACAAAGAAGCCCACTTCCCAGTGAAATGTTGAGTCCGGCACCATCAGAACAACATTAAGAGCCCACCATTTTCCAACAATCATGAACAGAAATCACAACTTATTCGTGACCGATGGCCCTCGGATGCATGTTCCCACTGGTACGTACCAAGGATGTGGGCTAGCACATCACGTCTGATTTTTCAAAGGAAAACAGCCAAAGGTCAGTGGCCATAGAGGTAGATGACTCTCATTTGAAAATGTAGGTGTTGGAAGAGGAACAGAGATGAAATCGGACGGGTGTGCCGACCGTGGGAGGAATCGTGTCTGAACGTCACCATCGTAACTGCCCTGATGTGTGTTATGATCTGGAGTCACTTTGCGACGCCTGGGGGCAGGGCAATGGAGGCCCGGTTGCCTTGACTTCCTGTTGTAAAGGTTTTGGGGTGCCACCCCAGCCCCCCAGGAGACTGGCCCTGAGTTTCCCCTTACAAAACCTGGCACAGGGACCAAAACCACCATCGCACATATTTCTGTGTCATGGAGATTCTTCTCACTAGCGTTGTCCCAAGCTTCCCTCCAAGCTTGCAGATTCCTGTCAAATAATGTATCTCTTTCTGAAGCCTGTCCTTAAGTGGGGGTCAAAGGGTGAACGATAACAACACTCAGTTCACGGCACCTAAGAAGAAAAGTAATGTGAAGCTTTTCCAGTTTTTCCTACATTCTACTTTCTAAATAATCGTATTCCAGTTAATGTAACGAGTGGATGTTGATGGTACTCTAAGATAAATATTGCCTTATATCAGAGATGGCTAGGGTTAGCTCGATTGTCTTTGTTCGGGAAGTCCAGATTTAGCAGCCTGTAGATTTGGAGTAGAGGTTTCCATCTGCGGGCTGCATTTGTATAGAAAATTCTCGGCCTCACTCAGCAGCTATCTCCTACTCAGAGACATCTCTTCCGGATTACCCTCTGCTGTTGTACAGGCGGAGAAATAGTTTGTAGAAAAATGAAAAGTTATTTCGGGGCCTAGTGACAGTAACTTGGACTTTGAATTTTAGAAATTCTATTTAGGATTTTTTTAAGTGTAAACATATGCTTACTGCTTAGTATAAAGCCAATGATATTCAAGCTCATAAAGTAATGTTATAAAAACTAATATGCAAAAGGAAATTTTCATGGTACCATAACGTATTTGCAGCAAGAGTCTTTTGCTGGTAATTGGAAGATTTGGCTTCGCTTCGCTGTTTAATCACCCTCGGAGCTGTTTACCGCCCTATATATCCCTCCAACAAGAACGTTATCTCTTTAATGCATCCCTGAGAAAACCAGGGAAAACCATGGTTATTATTCAAGCTACTCTTTTCAACAGCAGGGCCAAGTGTAATCTACTCACCAGGCTCGGACAATGCATTCTAAAATGAATATATATTTAAGTCTAAATGAATTATGACTGGAGGCAGAATTACAAAAATATGGTCTCAACATAAATAATGTGTCTAAAATACTAACTTTAAATAAGTAGGGTTGATAGTGTGGACGGTACAGCTATAATTTTCTTAAACTTCTTAAAATGTTTGTTCATCCGTGTGACTAAGTATTGTGTACTTGCATATTTTCATTTAGAGGGATACATTTAGTTTTCTTCCTAAAGCTTTTAAACAAATTTAACCATTGGCTACTATTTTTTACTTTAAAATCAATCTTTTCACGATCATTAGGGAAAATAAAACCAGGCCCAGAGGGACAGTGCCCGGAGGGTTCCGTCTGCTCTCCAAAGGAGCTAAGGTTTCGTGCTGCAGGTGAAGGGGAGCCCCCGAGCAAACTTGACGTGAGGGGCACGGTGAGGTCCGCACGTGAGGACAGGGCGTTGGCAGCGCCGTGAATGGCAGATTTAACAGCGCCATGGAAGGTAAGGGACCCCTGTCACAGTGAATTAGGGTGACAGAAGAGGAGGTGAGAGGGAAAACTCAGACGTGGGGGATATTCAGGAGGTGAAAAGCGAGAGGCTGAGGGGCTCAGCCTCTGGATGGTGGACAGGGAAGGCGGAGAAGTCGCCGGCCCTCCTCGGGCTCTGGCCTGGGTCACAGGCGATGAGGCTGCTGTCCCAGAGACGACGCGGGGAGAGCGGGCTGGGGGCAGGGTGGGAGGAGGAAACGCCGTCAGGCCCTGTCCAGTGGGCTCGACATCCCTGCGGGATTTCTGGGTCACGCTGTGCAGTCAGCAGTGGGGCCGCAGCACGCAGATCCTGAAGCCCAAGTGGAAAGTCAAGGCTGGAGACAGCGTGTGCGCCTCATCGAGCTGAAGGGCGGGGCTGAGGGCGGGGCTCCGAGGAGTTCGCTGCAGAGCATGCGCACCGAGCAGCGGGCGCAGCTCGGGGATCGGGACGCGACCGTTCTGGGATGGCCGAGCTCAGCTCTGCCAGGGTCCCAGTCCTCGGGGAACTCAGAAACTGTGCTCATGCATACATTTCCATTCTAAGCGCCAACTATGAGAGGGCTTGTTGTGATTACCGTGTCTATATAAGACGTTATTAAGGCAGATAATCTTAAAGACTGAGAATTTGAAAAACCGCCCTTCCCGATGGGAGAGGGTGGCCTGCAGTTACTTCGCGTTGAGTTACGGCTGCTGAGAGGGGCCGAGACCACGGAAAGGGAACCGAGCTGATCGGGGAGTTCGATGAGCCCGGCCTGCATGGCCTTCGTTCCTCTCCGTTCAGGGGGACCGCTTTGTCCTTGCACGTGGCACCTGTTTGCTCATACTCACCACACTCCCTGCGGTCGGGGAGGGTTTGGGCATTACACGCAGTGTGCAACAAAAGACACTGAAATCTCCGCCCCGGGAGTTGAAAGTCAAGCGAGGCGGGGGGATAATAAACTAAATTAGTGTGATTATACAGTGTGTGAGGCGGAGACAGGCGTAAAGGAGGGACAGAAGCAGGGAGGAAGAAGAGGAATTCGGGGCTGGGGCAACGGCTGAGATCAAGGCTGACTCCACGGTGCGCGGCCACGCAGCCGCCCCCAAACCCAGCGTTCAGAAGGGCTCTGTGAAGGGTGTGATGCTCCACTGCCCCACCTTGAACTTCTTAATTTAACAAGCGGTCCCTCCAAATACGCGGGGAGTCCTGGCTGTAATTTTGAATGCGGTGAGTGAGCTCAGCAGATGCACCCTCCGCCCTTCTCCCAGCTCCTCTGACGCAGGAGCCTGGCCACGTGGGCTCCATCCGTGACTTTCTTTGCCCTCTGCCTTCCTGTTTGGTTCCAGTAGGAGGGAGCCCAAGCGGGAGCTCAAAGGTCACGGCGTCTCTCAGGGGGCTTTGTCTGCCCACTTCTGCTGACAGAGGTTCTACAGCTGCTCCTAGCCCGTCTAGGGCTCCGCCGAACCAGGCCGGGTGTGCACGCGCCCCTCCTGGCCGCCCTACCCCAGCCAAGCCTTTGTTAAGCCTGCCTAACGTTTTTCCCACGCGAGCCTGCCCTCCGTGTCCGGTCCGCACTCCGATGAAAAGGACTTCATTGACAAGGCGACTCGATTCCTGGAAGGGGTGAGGGGAAGCCCCATGGCTACCTGGAGGAAAAGAGTTAATTCAAGCCGAAGGAACACGCCGGTCTCTAAGGCAGGGGGCTGCCTGCACACCGCAGTCTGCGGGACGAATCTGTCCGCTGCCTGTTGCCATAAACAAGGTGGACCTGGAAGAGCCACGTCCACTTATGTGCGCGTCGTCTGCGGTGGTTTTCATGCTCCGAGGTCAGAGTTCAGTAGCTGCCACGAAAACCGCACCCCCGCAAAGCCTAAACTGCAGAGTCTTTTCCTTTACAGAAAACCCTCGCTAACCCCCGAACTAGGAGGCCAGAGTCTAGAGCTTCATGGGTGAAGGGGACAGAAATAGGTGACAGTGTCTCAGAGGTAACAGGATCACAGAGATTAGGGCCTCAGCCTCAGGGAATGTTTTGAGGAGAGGACTTCACCTTTGCCTGGGGGACTGGGGCCACTGCCTTAGAAATAGACGTGAGGGGGGACAGAAGCAAGGAGAGCAGTCAGGGGCGCTCACGCTGCGCCACGGAGGGAGTGACGATCGCTGAGACCGGGTGGTGACAGGGAGCTGCAGAGAGGTGGTCACGGCCTGGGCCGATTGTGACGGTGGAGCCCAAGGCCCTGGCTGACGGCCTGCGGGTGGCGTGTGAGAGAAGGGGAGCCGGAGTCCCAGCTTCCCTCCACGAGCAACCGGAGCATCAGGCCACCACTGAGGGAGCTTGAAGTTGGTGGGAGGAACCTGGGACGCTGGAGAGGGAGCGGCACGCTTCCGAGTTCAGCATCAGCCATTGCGAGCTGCGGATTCTAACTGAACATCTAAGCCGTTAGGAGATAGATGCAAGATGCGTTGTCATGGCAGTCAGGGAGGGGAGTGTTTCCAGGAAGGAAGGATGGGGGCGGGCATGGGGCTCTTCTGCATCGGTACAGCTGAAGGCCGGTTAGAATGAGGGTGCAGAATGGACCCCTGAAGTCAACAACCCGGGGTTTGCCCACAGCCTCCCTAAGAGCTGAGTGAGGGCCCCGCTGGAGTGGGCCTAACAGGCCAGGAGGAGAGGAGACACCCGCCATGAGCCGAGATAACTTGGTGAGAAGGTCGGCAAGGAAGACAGTGAGAGCAATAGGACGTTGCTGGAAGTCGAGGATGAGGACAGGTGCTCGCTATCAGGCAGGGCCATAGAGTCGGGAACATGCTGATGACACGGGAGAGAGGATGGGAACTGTCGGAGTGAGTCCCTGTAGGTCAGAGCGGATGGACGGGTCTATTGCAGTGAGGATGACGGACCAGCCTTGGCTGCCAGCGGGAGGGTCCTTAGGGCATGTGACACGCAGCTATACAATGAACAACACATCATTCGATATTGGCACTTACTTGTCCCACAATAAAGCCTCCTGATACTTTGTGAACAGTTAGGGCACTAGTAACCCTGAAGATCTTGAAGTTCAATCCACTCTTTTGTCACTGATGAGCTCCAACCCCCAAACAAGACATCCAACCTTCGTGTGGCTTAGTTTGTCTGTGATTAAGAAATACAGTATCTGCTGGTGATTCTGGCGCTTGGAAAATTCATGGGTTATGTGACTAGACCCTCACAGCCACCAAGTCCCTCTCTCGCTTGCTGCTACGGAGCAGCCGAGACAGAACGAAAGCGAAGGTGCCTGCAGACCCCTTGCATCAGCTGCGTGGAGGCTGTCTCTTCACGTTGCCTCATTCCTGTTGCATAGATCCTCTTAATTTTCCTCCAAATGAAAGATGTTTACTCATTATGTCTTAACACTCTCTATAATTAAGTTTCATTTCTGAGAAGACTTATCTTTTATACAAACAGCATACATTTGATCTCCCAGCTGCCATTATTTCTATAAGAAAATTGCACGTTAAGCTCAACCACAGGTTCTGAATACGCCCGTTCAACCTGGGAGGCACAGCTCAGACGGCACTACCGCTGGGAGGCATTCCTAGGTCCCCCGGGGACAATGTCCCCGTCTGTGTCCCTGTCACACCCTGTTCCTCCCCATGCCATGGCACTGATCAGCCTGCCTTGGAACTGTCTGTGGACATTTCTGTCGCCCCCACAAGAGGCTGAGCACCTTATCTTATTTCCCTGGATCCTCAGGAACTTGCACAGGATAGGAATAAGATAAATATTTGCTGAATGACTGAATTGAAGTGTATAAATTTCAGAACAGAGGCACATCAGAAAAAATGTCATGATAGAAAAGACATGGAGTAAATGGATACATCCACAGAAGGTCTGTGTGAGTGTTCATGAGAAAAGGAGGCTACAGCCCTGGCTGGTGTGGCTCAGTGGATTGAATGCCGGCCTGCCAACCAAAGGGTCGCAGGCTCGATTCCCAGTCAGGGCACATGCCTGGGTTGGAGGCCAGGTCCCCGGTGGGAGGTGCACGAGAGGCAACCACACATTGATGTTTCTCTCCCTCTCTTTCTCCCTCTAAAAATCTTTTAAGAAAAGAAAAGGAGGCTATGGTACACATACTTGCTGATTCTAGTATTTTATAGAAAGAACCTTATTTTCAAGGGCTGTGTTGGGAAACAGAGTCAGGAAATGAGCTCTTGACTAGGCTTTTTAACATGAGACGTGGGTTTCTGAGCTGTTCCTGCCTCGGTAACGTGCTATTCGGACACAGGGGGTTGCTTGTTTCCTTAAGGAAGTACACAAACGCCCTTGTCAACTTGTGCCCTAGGGGAATGTTGGCAGCAATGAACTCCTGAAGCTGTAGCTCTAACACTCTCAAGTCAGAAGGCATATAAATGAATTGAGCTTACATTATGTGAATTGTCAGCATTGAACTTCCGGCATTAAGTTGCTTATCACCATTAGATTCACTCTTTCCCAGGCTGGTTACTCTCTTCCCCCTGCTGTGAGGTCTCTGTCTTTGAATTTTCTATTCAGCTTTTTAAATAGACAATCTGCTTCAGCACTTTCTGAGGAAAAAAAGAAATAGCTTCCCTCCCGACCCCCACAATGGCAGTTACGCCTCACACTTAATATGAAATCAAGTGAAGACATCTGTGCTTTGTCATCGAAAAAGAAAACAATTTTATTTTCCTAATTATTATCCACTTATTATTCTCTGCTTAGCAGCCTCAGGTTAAGAACTCACTTGCCTTCACGCCACCTTGAAAATTCAGGCTTAACCCCCATGTGCAGGCCCAGGCCAGAGTCACCCGCCCCTGCCCGCGCCTCTCTGTCCCCGCCTCGGAGAGCTGTGTCCGTCCGAGTTTAAACTGCAAACACTTTTTTCTGATAAAGATCATCTGTAGCCCATTTGTCTCTGGGAAACTATACCAATTCAGCTACAGATGAGAGCGTCTTAGAGCTGTGAAGGGCTTTGAAGCTAATGTTTTCTCCATTTTCAGCTGCTTCTGTAGGTAAATGCATTACAGGCCAGAAATGAAATGCCCGCACCAACCACTAAGCAGCGGGCTCTCATCTGCGAGTCTCTGCTTTCAGCTTATAAAAAAGAGATTTTGCTGTCCCCAGCTCCCAGAGGGCAGCTACTGGGGAGGAAGGAAGTGCCGAGAAGACACCAGACCACAGAGAGAGTGGGGGAGGGACATGCTGGTTTTGTCTTCATCCCAACACACCACAGAATTGGACTTCTGGGCGTGCTTTCTCTGTTCCCGTGGTATGCTTATTCAGAAATCTCTCGGAGCACTGCAGGGCCTGGAAAACTCTCCGAAGGGTCATTGACCATCGCGATGACCCTGACTAAACACTCACTCCTTACTCATCACAAGGGAGGGCCACCGCAGGGGACAAGCACACCAGCATTCTCGAGATGCAGGGACACCCCAGAGCCAGTGGGGGCCCCATGAGCCGCAGGGGCCATCCCGCAGCGTGAACTGGTTTCTAGGATAGGTACATGGGCCTCCCAGGTGGGGGATGAGGGGGCGCAGCATTGCAGGGCCACTGTAGCGAGGACACCGGGGGAACTGAGAGTACCAGCTGTCAGACACAGCACCTGCTGATAGGCAGGACAGGGGGTGGGGGTGTCAGGGAGCTCTCTGCCTGGATGGCTGAGCCCAGTGCGGTCCAGCTTTCAGCCAACCACACTGCAAGCTTCTGGTCTCTGCAAGTCTCTCTAACACAGTGGCATTCTAGACGGCCGTGCTGAGAGGGTTCTCAGTCCGGAACACCAACTAGCACTCCGCCAGAGAGGCAAGGGGCTGGCTGCTGGAAATGGCGACAGCCAGAGGATGGAGGTGGAGCAAACAAACAAACAAAGACACAAACAAACAGGAGAGCCATTCCTCTCGACCGAGCTCCCATCAGCCCTGCTCATTAAAGTGGGCATTAAGCTTTCCAAAGATGAATGATGTCATTTCCATGAGAGAAAACTCTCGAATTCTTCACCTAGACTGAGATCTAATATTAGGGTAGAATTAGACCCATCTCCACTGGTTACGTGAAATCAGGAAGAAGATACCAAGTCCTTCCTAATGACCCTCAGAGTCCAACATACTCTTTGGGAAGATTCATAATGCCATGAAATTAAAGTAGCTCCATCACGTAGATTTTAAATCTGCACAAAATAACCATTCCCATTCATCAGGCGCTTGCTCCAGGCTGGGCACTTAGCATGCACAAACAGCAAATCCAAGGCAGTCCTTACGATGACCTCAGGCGGCGAGTGCAGCGGTGAACCCAGCGCCACGGACGAGGAGCCCGAGCCTTAAGGAGTTGGAACGAACACCTGCTGCTGCCCAGGAGCCCAGCTCGACCTGCCTGCCCTGCTGACGCTCTGCCGCAGCCTGTTCATTTCTGATGACAGCTGTCAGCTTTACGGAGCACATCCCCAGAGCTAAGGGTCCCGGCCAACATCGGGTCCCCATCCCAGCCCCGCAGCGCCTGGCAGACTCGGAGCCTCAGACCCAAGTCCTACACGCAGAGAATTCTTCCAATTCTTCCTCTTTTACCTTCCATGGAATCATGCAACTATTCAAGCTATCTAAAAATATTTAATAGTGACTCATTTTGTTTGCCTTCTAACATGTTTCTAAATTTTATTGCTCCTAAAAGTCGTAAAAAAATAACTTCACAGAGTTTTTACCAGGAAAGGAGACTTTTTGTAAACATACCACTTTTTCCAGCATTAATGAGCTTCGAAGTGCTATAAAATGTACAAAATACTTGAGCTATAGCACAAGTAAATTCTAATTGGTAGGCAATGGTGGGTCCACAGAAACTGTAAATCCTGCTCATTCCGTCTATGTACTCGGAAAAACCGGTCACGGTTTCGTTGGCAGAATCACCACCGAGGCGGAGCGCAGGGCCTGGGTCTGAGGCGGACCCCGGTGGGAAGCGCTCACCACCCTCTGGCCCTGGTCATCAACGCCGCGCCAGACCCACCGCGGGGCCAGCAGGACCCTTGCTCTCCAAGTCTCCTTTGCTTCAAAATCTCGTATTTATCCTTCGCTCTCCTGTATCCTTCTGGACCTCCACCGCACCAGCACCAAATCCTATTATTTTTGCTTTAAGCAGCTTTGTCTGGAAGGGCACAGGTCAGACCACACGGGTAGAGATGGACTGGCGAAGTCTTCTGGGAGTCTCGAAGGAAATCCTGTCTGCAGAATTTCCTTAATGTCCACTTGTATTTTGGACATATGCCCAGAAGCTAGTGGATAGCCAGGTCTTCTAGAGGCAATACAATTCCCCCAAACAGAAAGCAACATAAAATAACAAAATAAAATAAGATAAAAGAAAAGGCAATGTTTGCAGAGCAAGCGCAACCCTAAATATGCATCGTATTGCACCCTGTACTTAATTTTGAAAGCATTTCCCCACTTCTGTTATTAATCGGGGATTTTTAAGTTTCATTTAACCATTCTCTTTTCCTAGTAACACTGTGTGCAATGAAACCCACTTCTGAGCTGGGCAGTCGCACTCCACGGAAACAGATTCCCAAACATCAGCACAGGACGGAGCTTTCTGCGGGATCACAGCTCCGATGGGGAGGAGAGGAACCGCTAACACGCCACTCTGGGCCTCATTCCTCCCGCAGGAGGACATCCTGGGAGAGGAATCCACAACCTCCTGAGGTGATTGCGAGGGGAAAGGGGAAATAAAGTCAAGTGACAGGCCAAGCTTGAAATGCTAAGAAGCTGGATATGGGATTTTGAGGCTTGAAATCAATACTTTATTTCAGTTCCCTAAAGAGATGAAAAATGCATTGCTTATTTGACAGCACAGAAAAGAACCCTCTACCTCTATGCCACGTTTTCCAGCACAGACTGGAATAGATTCCCTCACTCCAAATTCACCGGGTGCCTGCTAATTGTAAGCAAAGCCCTGTGATGGGCAGTGTGCCCGACTGTGAGACTGATACAACAACAACAAACCTCGGTGAGAATTATTGTGCAGTGTATCCAGACAAGGGAATATTATTCAATGCTAAAAAAAGGAAATGAGCGATCGAGTCATGAAAAGACATGGAGGAATCTTAAATGCATGTTCCTGAGTGAACGAAGCCAATGGGAAAAGGCTACATATGGAATGAGTCCATCTCACGACCTTCCAGACAAGGTAAAACTATGGAGATGATGAAAAGACCCAGAGTTTCTAGGGCGGGGGGTGGAGCGGAACAGGCAGAGCCCAGGGGCTCTTTAGGGCAGAGATGAGACTCTATGACATTAGAGTGATGAATACACGACATGATGCATTTGTTCAAACCCGTAGAATGCACAGTATCCAGAGTGAACCCTGATTTAAAATACGGACTTTGGGTGATTATGGTACATCAATGTAGGTTCATCCTTGTTGTTGAAACACACATATACACAGACACCAGTCTGGTTGACGATATTGACAATGAGGGGAGCTATTCACAGGTGCGCGTAGGGAATATGTGGGAAGTCTCAGTACCACCCTGTCAATTTTGTTGTGAACCTAAAGCTGCTCTAAAAAATAGTCTTTAAAAACAAAAAAAAAAATGATTTTATACACTAATAATGAATGAGGAGAAAGAGAAACTAAGAAAACAATCCCATTTACAATTACAATTAAAAATGAAGCATTTAGGGATAAATTTAGCCAAAGTGGTAAAAGACCTGTACTCAGAAAATTATGGGATAGGAAAGAAAAACTGAGGAAGAGTAACAAGGAAAAAATAAACAAATGGGACTACATCAAACTAAAAAGCTCTGGACAGTGAAGGAAACCATCAACAAAATACAAAGTCCACTGAATGGAAGAACATATTTCCCAATGATACATTTGGTAAGGAGTTAATATCCACAATTTATAAAACACTTCTATAAATCAACACCAAAAAACCGAACAATCCAATTAGGAAATGGCTAAAGGACCCAAACAGACACTCCTCCAAAGAGGACATACAGATGGTCAATCGACATACGACAGATGCCCAACCTCACTAATCATCCGAGAGATGCAAATTAAAATCCCAGTAAGATGTCACCTCACACCTGTCAGAATGGCTGTCCTTAACAAATCAACAAACAAGTGTCAGTGAGCACGTGGAGGAAGGGGAGCCCTCGGGCACTGTTGGTGGCCACGTTGGGCTGAACCGCAGTAACTTGGAGTGACAGGGTTTACAGCAGGATAATGACAAGTGAGGGAAGTACTGGGGTGGCCAAAAGGCCCACTATGTGACATTTTTCGTTTTCACCAATCACTTTATTGATTTCGGTATTTTGAGTATGTTGGCTCGCTCCCACACGGTATAATGTTGATCGTTCTCAGTAATGTCTCGGTTTGATCGCCATCAACTTTAACTGGTCTATCTGACCGTGGAGCATCGATCGTCCAGCCAGAAATCTCCAGCACGAAGCTTCGCAAACCACTTTGGACACATTCGATCAGTCACGGCATCTTCTCCTCACACTGCACGAATCCTTTTTTTTTTTTTTTGCATTTCAGTTGCCTTTTCACCTTTTGTGGAATAATAAAGCATAACACACCAAAAACATTGTATATTTTCTTCCATCTTCAATATTAAAATGGATCCATAAAAATTCACCAATTCTGGTAAGTTTTTTTAATGCACACTGATATGACAGCTGTCGGAATACAATGTAACAAAATTGTTTCAAACGAAGTTAAAGACATCTAAGCACTACTAGGGCCATCTTGCTGAAGAAACATAACCAACTTGTTGGCCAACCCAATATTTCAAATAAGGGCCATTTTAGAGTCTCATCATTGTCTGCTGCACAGAGGTGGTCCTTAAGAACTCCAGCACTTTCATGCATTTTAAGTGTCGATCATCCTTAGCTCTGTGGTACTTCTCAAGTGCCTGAGTGTGTCGAACGCCTTTTGTTCTTCCAGTCTTGTTTGCACGGTTAGTTCGGTGAGTGAGTGAGTGAGCCTTTCTTTACAGATAGCGGGAAGTAAACTGTAGCTTGGCATTCTTCTAAGCGATTGCATCTTCTGAACAAATGGGGTGCAGATTAATGAGGTTTTGCTTTGCTTTGAATTCACAGAAGCCTTAAATGAAGTGATACAGCCTTGCTCCTGCTGGATGGAAATAACAATCGGGAAATGGGAATCGGACCAGAACGCTGGGGTGACCACCTGGCAACACTGGAAGCACCTTTGAACCATCATCTGGCAAAACGAGAGGGCTCTGACTGCCAAGGACAATGCCAACCGTGTCAGGAGGAACAAGAAGTCAGATACTCCCTTGATGGAAGTAAGGTTCACAGCATCACGTAAGTACGTACAACCATACGGCATATTAACAATAACTAAGAGGATTTCTGACTTCCGGGTGGTTATTTTGCTTCAATCGTGAAGCAGGTAAGAGTTTCCCCTGCCATATTTATTTCACCAAAAACAAAATGAGTACATGAGACAAGAGGGTTCCATAAAGCATTTCCTACAACTTCAACATATCTCACTGCTATGGGGGCTTCTCTGTACAAAGCATGATTAATTTCTTTTCAACGACATGGGTAAAAAAACTTGTGAACTTCGCAAATCAACATCTATTTAGAAATGATTGCTCATAAAGTAGCACTTAATTACAATAATGAAAAATGCAGATGTAGGAGAAATTAGTGTGGCAATGAAAGAGAGTTACGACCCCAAAGGGGGGGATAATAGCTGCCTTCTTTTCTGTTCCTAAATTACTTGGGGACAAAATGTTAGTCTTTAAATGTTGCAGCACTACCCTTGAACGCAATCCTCATAAATCCATCAAACTCAAAATAAATGCTATGATTCTGCTTTGGATCTTCTAGCCAATCTAGATGTTATTATACATTAAAAACTACTTATGTTATCGTAGTTTCTTGTGATGGTTCCAGGTGACAAAGTGAAGAGCTTCTGAAAACTGCACCTATCTGGTTAATAAGCTCAAACCTGAACCCCAAACCTTAACTTTTCCATCCATAAAAGGAAGACAGGCATCTTGCTGACCTAGACACTGTACTGTTATATTCTTAGACAGCAATCTGCAAGGAAAAACCTAACATCTGTAATATAGTGAAAAGTAAAGGTCTGAAATATGTATATTTAAAGGTTGGATAATTGCTCTGCAAAACTAGGTAGAATAAGAGGAACAGTTTTCTTTTCCCTTCATAAAATATTATATGTTTATAATAAATCAAATTGCTAAGGTTAATGATGAATAGAAGTTTCTAACCATAAGCATTATCATAGGAAATTGAATGGTTATTGAGAAAAGTGATAGTGTTTAGACCACAAAAGATTATTAATGAAATCTCCAATTTGTAAAAGTTGTGGGAAGGTTGAAGCAGTTATCATAACACTCAACATATGCCCACTTAAAATAACCAAGGGAGAGCTACGTAGAGAGAAGAGAATGCCAAGTATTTTTGAAATCACTTTCCCAGGTATTTCGTTAAATACGGTACTTTGCCTGTAATTAGGGTATGATGCCACTAGATGGCAGAAATGGTTAGGTAAGACCACTGTGGATAAAACCATTAAATAAATTTTTAAAATGCACACTAAACACACTATTTATATTCTATAAAACTTAGATTCATGACAAATATGGTTTATTAATGAAAGAAATTACATAGTCCTAGAGAACAATTTTTTAAAAATCCAAATACTGAGATTCACTTTCCTTATTATTGACTTAATCCAATCCCTAATCATTCCTATTCATTAATCAAAATATCTTTAACAACTATTTTGAAGCCTTTAAAAAAAGATTTTGGCTCTTTCCATGGTTAATTTCCAACTCTGGAAACAGTTTCAATGGTTTTGTTGAGTGCTAGAATTTGTTGTGGCTGTTTTGGAGTTATCTAGAAATAGGATAAATCAAACATTTCCAAATAACAGAGAAGATTTAAATGAATTAACGGGGGAAACATTAGCTAAAGATAGGTTATTTCCAACTATTTTCTGGCTCTTAATAAACTTATATTTTACTCCAACTCTGATGGGTACTTGTCAAATATTAGTGGCATGATATAAATGTATATGACCTCAAACAATAAAAATGAGGAGAAAGTTTATCATTTCCTATTTGGGGATAAAATTTCTTGGTGGGGCTGGAATCACACTTACATTTTTTAATCCCTTTTGAACTATATTTCCCTTGGAAACTGAGCACTCCATTTGTTCTATCTTTTCAAGGGAGCTTGCTTACATCTGGCTGTCTAGTCTCCTGTAAAATCGACAGAATCATAGCTAATTAGATTCTGATGAGCTAGGAGAAGTGCTCATCAGAAACTTCAGCAGGAAGTACTCGCAGGGTGGGACCTGGTGTGGGCGACCCCAGAGAAGCCTCTGGCAGCTTTCACGACTAACTGGGCCGCAAATCCTGTCTGCATGTGGGAGGAAAAGGAGGTCTCGTGTGGCATTTTAAATGACTTGATGAATGACTACCTGGGACCATTCATTTCAGAGTCATTACAATGCTGTCAGCATTTCCTGCTTTTCTTCTGCTAATATTTATTTTGCAAGGTGCAAAACTGACCTTTTAGTCTGTCATATAATTTACTTATCCTATTAAGCCACACTGTTGTTTGCGAGTCCAGGGAGCCCTGCCGACATAGAACCTGGCCTACGACAGACAGACGCAGTCCACCTGTTCTAGCGGAGCTGCAAAGGTGGGCCAGACACACAAGGAGACAGGACCAGAAAGAGACTCCACACGTAAGGGAGAAATACTCTCAGATCTAGATTTTTTAAAAATATATACTTTCAATCTTCAGTTTATTTCACCAATGTCTTAGCGTTTTGGTCATAGAGGTGGGTTTACACTGTTTTTATTTTTTTAATTTGCTATTGAATGTATGTGCGAACCTCAGGATTCCCTTTCCACCCTCTCCTGGTCTCCCCGTTCCCTCCTTTACACCTTCTATTTGCCGATGGTGCTCGGGTCCAGATTCCTGGGCACGTTGCTCCCTGCTCGGGTGCACACCTGCACATCACCCTGCCCCTGCCTCCTCCTCCTCCTCCTGCCTAGGCTTCTCTAATTGATCATCAAGTACATTGTGTTCTGTCTCAACCTCAATCCTTCCGGGGCTGTTCCCGAGGCGCCGATCAGCACCTGGGGTCGGGGAGAGGCTGCATCAATCTCAACAGTGGACTTACCCATTCTTTCTGCCCCAAGTTCATGAGTCACGCCACAGCCAGGGGATTCTTCTGAAGTCCAGACTTCTGAGAATGTCCTACTCTGCTTAAAACATCTGCTTTCAGGCTAAAGCCCTGAGAGTGGTAGTAATTTGCGAAGCCGATCTCTGCTCATTCCCCTACAGGTGCTGCGGGAGAATTTGATGGAACACCTGTTCTGTGCCAAGCACCGCTCCCAATACCGACAGGAAATTAGTGTCCGGAGTCCCTGCCCACCAGGTCTTACTGCTCGTGGAGGGAGGGGGGAGGCATGAACACATTTAACCATTGCAGGACCCAGAGGTGTTATGAATAACATAAAATAAGACACAGCAGAGAGAGCCTGGAATACTGCTTTGACTGTGGGGTGACTGGGGAAGGCCTTCAGGAAGGGGTGACGTGTGACTGGGGTCTTGAATAATGAGCAGAGACTTGAAAACCAGAGGGACTCTGAATTTAAAGACTCCGGGATGGAACTGATCTTGATATATCAAAGGGACAGAAGTTTAAGAAAACCAGTAATAAAGGCAGAGCAAGGAACATGAAGCCAGGGTGTTAAGGGGCGAAGTGCACAGCGCTCTGCAAGGTGTGATCAAGTCCTGAGTCTATTCTGCTTGCCTTGGAAGCCACCCCGGAGGGTTTTAAGCAGAGAGAGGAGCGACCTGATTTATAACATTAAAACCTTCCCCTCTCCAAAAACTCTAAGACATTGGTGAAATAAACTGAAGATACAAATAAATGGAAAAACGCTCTGTTCATGGATCAGAAGAGTAAACATTGTTACAATGTCCATATTACTCAAGGCTGCCTGCAGATTCAATGCAATCCCTATCAAAATTCCAGTGGCATTTTCACAGAGATTAAACAAACAATCCTGCCCTGGCTGGTGGAGCTCAGTGGATGGAGCATGGGCCTGAGCACCAAAGGGTCGCAAGTTCAATTCCCAGTCAGGGCACATGCCGGGGTTGCAGGCCAGGCCTCCAGTAGGGGGCGTGCAAGAGGCAACCACATATTGATGCTTCTCTCCCTCTCTTTCTCCTTCCCTTCCCCTCTCTCCAAAAATAAATAAAATGTTTTTTTTAAAAAATCCTGAAGTTCATATGAAGCCACCAAAGAGACTGAATGGCCAATGAAATCTTTGATAAAGAAGAACAAAGCTGGAGGCTCACACTTCCTGGTTTCAAACTATATAATAAAACTATAGTAATCAAAACAGTATGGTACTGGCATAAAAACAAACACATAGATCAATGAAACAGAATCAAAAGCCCATGCATACATGGTCAACTAATATTAGACAAGGGAGCCAGAATACTTAATGGAGAAAATATAGTATCTTCAACAAACAGTGCTGGGATTATTGGATAGTCCCATGCAAAGAATGAAATTAGGCCCCTATCTTAAACTACTCGTAAAGATTAACTCAAAATGAATTAAAGACATAAATGTAAGACCTGAAACCATTGAATTCGTAAAGAAAAGATGTACAGATGGCCACCAGGTACGGGAAAAGGTGCTCAACATCATCCATCATGAGGGAAATGCGCATCGAACTACAGCGAGAGCACCTTGTGCCTGTCAGAATGGCTACTGTGCAAACACACACACACACACACACACACACACACACACACACACGAGTTCGCTCACTGTTGGTGAAAACACAAGTTGGTGCAGCCAGTATGAAAAACACACAGATTCCTTGAGATTAGCAGCAGAACTACCCTAGGATGCAGTGGTCCCGCTCCGGGCACACAGATGCAGGGGATAAAATCAGTATGTCAAAGATGCGTCCACCCTCCCCTGGCCACTGTGGTGGCATTAAGTGTCCATACTAGTCAGGACATGGATGCGATGGAAGTATCCGCGGACCAATGAATGGATAAAGCACCCATGGCAGATACGGCCAAAGGGATATTATTTGGTCATACAAAGGAAAGAAGCCCTGCTCTTTGTGAAGGTCTGGATGGGCCCAGAAGGCATCTTGGCAAGTGCGCGAAGTCAGAAGGAGGAAGACAAATATCCCACGTGGAATCTGAAACCAGGAACTTGTGGGAACAGAGTGGGACGGTGGTTGCCAGGGGCAGAGGGGTGGGGGATGGGGAGATAGTGGTCAAAGGGAATGAGCGTTTAGGTGTAAATACATTCCGGGGATCTGGCCCGTGGCCTGGGGACCACAGTTGATGGTGTGCACTGTGTACTTGAACGTGGCTGAGAGAGGAGAGCGTTAGTGTTCTCACCGTAGCAATAACAACATGTGACCATGTGACGCAACGGGTGTGTGGACTGACCTCATCACGGCAAACATTTTGCAGTGCCCACGATCGCACTGTGTACTCTAAATGTGCACAATGTCCTCTGACAAATATATTTCAAACATCCGGAAGCTATAAAATCCCTCCTTCGCTCCCTCCTCTCTCATGCTGTGCTGTGGCCATGCTGAAGTACGTTTGGCTGCCCCGAGTCGCACGCTCTCTGGCCAGGCCTCCGCGCATGTTGCTCCTTCTGCCTGGAGCATCTCCATCAACACCGCCCTCTCCACCCGACCCCCACCAGCTTTCCTGTGCCCTTTGAAGCCTCAATCAGACATCGCTGCTCCCTCCAAGCCTGAGGGAGGCGGTAAGTGCCTGAGCATCGCAGCATCGGAGCACTCACTGCCCTGCGGAGCGATCTGGTCACGTAGCTGTCTCCCCCTGTCGCCGCATCATCAGCTGCTGGGAAGCACACTGCTCGCCTGATTTCCTGTTTATCCAGAGCTAGCACAGCGCCCTGACGGAGGGCCGGCACTCAGTGTTTTCTGAGCGAGCCAAGGGGACCATCGAGTGCGTACCGGGTCGGGGTGGCTTCATGGAAACAAGCAGCGAAGGAGGGATGCTCACCGTTTGTCCGAGAAAATACACAGCAGGCTCGTACCAGCCTCGGGAATGCCCTGGTGCCTGCTTGCCTGACAGCACGATCTCCTAAGGACCTTGCTCCTGTGCGCCGGTCTTCTGACCGCATTTTCACTTGCTCAGCACATATTTATTTGTAAAGCGCCACTCTGCATCCCCCCCCACTCTTCTCTGATATTTTCCTAAATTATTTTCTCGATGGCTGGTGCACCTTCCTTGTCATTATCTTTTGTTTTTTTTTTTCCTAACTTACCTAGACTAGTATCTGCTCTATCCTGGCTGCACCTTGCATTTTCTGCCCAGCCCCTTCCACTCATACACGTCCACATTCAGTTCCGGGCCATCCTGGGTTCACTCAGCACCGCAGGGCTGGCCTCTTGCAGTGGGAACACTGTAACTTAGTATTCAGCTAGGTCCCTCCCCCCTGCCGATTGTCCTGGGGTTGACTGTCCAATCGACAGATCACCTAGGTCTCTTCCTCCCCATCCTTCCCACTGTCCACCTGTGGCCCCCCGAGTTCTGCATTTGCACTAGATGACATGCAGAGGTAAAGAGTGGACGTTAAATGCAAAACAATCTGTTTCTATAATTTCAAGCAGCTTCCACGTAAAGATCCAATAGAAGACAAGGCTGAAATTATTGGCTCAACTGAGATTTGTAAACCGTCGGTGGATGCCATTATTCATGCTATTTCTTACCATCACGTAACATGGATGCTTGGAAAGAAAACGAGCAGAAGGTAGATGAAAACAAAAGCTAGAGAGAGATGAAAAGTAAGAGGAGAGAGAGCTGGGAGTCGGAGAGAAGCTGCACTATGTTCTCTCAAGCACAGGCCGGCCGGGGGCCCCCCCTGGATTTGGGGCAGTGGTCTCTCTGTCTCCTGCAGGAGCACCGTAGACACACAGCCCAGTGAACAGCATTCACACCGATCACCTGTCACAGCACGGACTCAAAAACGAACACGTGGGCAACTCCAGCTGATCCGTTGTATCGCGCTCATCTTTGTTCAAGCAGACACCGGCCCCTGAAGAGGCCCCACGCCCACTGTGCCCCCAGGCCCAGCCCCACGCCCACACGCACACGACTTAGAAGGCACGGAGTCCTGCTTTCCTAATCCCACAAGGACCCAGAGAACCCAAGTCCTTCTTAAGTAGATCTACAAGAAAAAAGCTACCCGTGCTGTGAAGTCTCAGGCACCTGAGCAGAGCGATAGCTAACTGGCGTCTGTGGAGGATGTCGGAGATGGGGAGTCCCCTCCTTGATTGCTGTACAGCCAGTGAGCCTTCTGAGAGGGCGCAGGCTCGGTGCTGCCCAAATGCTGCACTCTGCACGCAGGGTGCCCCTCGATCGATTCGGCGGCATCTCAGCGAATGTAAAAACATTTCCGTGAGTAGGTTAAAAAGGTTAAGAGAAATTAGCCTTTGTCTATAACTAGAAAATATCAGTGAAATGTATTTTACTTCATGGACTTTCGTGAATGCATTAAAATTAACACGGAAGCACCCTCCCCGCCCACCTCCCAAACTTGTTCAGAGAAGTTCAAATCCATGCGCTGTCACGCATGGTCTTGTGGGTGTGACTGGCGGCAGTAGATGCTCCGAGAGCTATTTTTGTACGTACAATACGGCAGTGTTCCTTTTGAGCGGCTCTGCGTCTGCACGGGAGGGTACTGAAGGCTGTATTTATGCTCTTCAGGGGGTGACTGTTACATCAGGGAAGCAGAGAAAGTGGCAGTTGCGGGGGTAAAAGAGGTTTACCCGCAGGTGGGGTGCCAGGCGGTAGATGCGGCGATTCTGGGTCAGGCTGCCTGACGCTGCAGGGGACACCACAGGAGGAGCTGGGCCTTCCACATCGCTCCTGTCACTCGAGTATTCAGCCACTTCCCAGCGATTCGGGGATTGGCCGTCCCATGGATAGACTACCTAGCTCTCCTCTTCCTGGAGTATACCCCCTCCGGCATGTAGTTAACATGGCTCCCCCGGGGCCAATTTGCCCCTGGTGGGATCTACACGGCCCTTGCACCATGCGGCCTGCACCACCCGCCGTGGACCCTACCCTGTGCTCCTGAGCTGCTGTCCTGCCTTGAGTCCGGGTTGAGTCTGTCAGTGCAGAAGGTGACTCCCTCACATGCAGGAGCGCGGCGCCACCTCCAGGGTGCACGGCCTCACCGGTGAGGGTGAAGCACGGCTCAGCCCTCCCTTTTCTCCTCCTGAAGCCTCTGCTCCTGCCTGCTAGACTCCTGAGGACAGCTTCCCTGAGACGGGCCGCCAGCCCTTCTCTGCACCCAGTGAGCTCCACGCTCACGCTTCCATAGCCTCCCCCTACCCCAGCCATGGCCAACTTCGCCAAGAGCCCCTCCCCTGAATGCCAAGCGGGGGGGTCAGCAAATTCCCTCCGGAGAGAAAAGATGCTGCGGCTCACGCTCCCAGGTTCAGCACTCCTGGCTTTGGACAAACCCAGTGCCTACTCAACAGTCAGGACTTCTTGGTGGCAGTGAGATGGGACCGATTGAGCCTCGGCTTCCTGCTGGGTCACCTGCGAGCACCAGCACCCCTGGGGCCAGAGCCCGGGAGAGGGAACCTCGGCCTTTTCCCAGCTCCCACTGGTGCTGGGAGGAGCTTCAGGCGCTGCCTTCTGGGGACTGACTGGCCCCTGAACTGGGTCAAGGGAAACCCCACTGAGACCTAGAAGCTCTATCCGCCATTCTCAGTTTTTCCTTTGTCCTTTCAAATGTGTACTGCTCCTAAAAGAATTGCAAATGCTGAATTTTGGGAAGTAAATCAATGTATGTGCAGACACCTACACGTGTATATATACACACCTGTGTGCACACACATATACACATGTATATAGATACGTGTGTGCATACCCCACATTCCCAAGGCAAGGTGTAAGTTCCAAATAATAAGACTTAAAGAATCTTCCTTGTCGTTGTGGAGCAAGGTTTCATAAGAGACTATCAAACAGGAAAAAGGTGGTATCTTTTAGCGCAGTCAGTGCATGCTAGAAAACCAAGAATTTTCAACTGTATAAACAAATGAAATGTTGAACCTGTCAATATTTCAAGGTCCCTGTACAGATAAAATGCTCGCAGCCTGCCTGGGGCTACACTGTTGCAAGGGCTTTAAGCAAAGAGCACTAAATCTGCCTCCTAATTGGCTGAGACACACAGAAAATTTGGGTGTCTCGGAAAACAGCAGGAATGATTCACTAGACAACCCTTATCCGAAGACGTTCTGAACCAACCTCTCAACCGTACGTTAGGGAGCACTTTCCACCGAGGGTCCTACGTACAAGGTTAAAAAGTCAATCATTAGGTGCCAGGTACAGAAACAGATGACGGTCGCGACCCCCCATCCAAGACCCCCCAGTCGATGCCCGAAACCACAGATAACACCAAACCCCGTGTAAACTTTTCTTTCCTAGCCATGCATACCTGTGCCGGAGCTTCGTTTATAAACGAGGCAGGCAAGAGATTCACAGCAGGAACTAACAGCAAACTAGAACAGTTACAATAACGAGCTGTACCAAAAGCTACGTGACTGTGGCCTCCCTCTCAAACACCTCATCGTGCTTTACGTGCCGCGTGGGTGCGCTGCACGAAGCGCGGCTTTGCGTCTCGGGCTGGATGGAGCGCGTGGTTCAGTGTGGGGTCTCCTCCCACTCCAATGGCCCACACCTCCAAACGCATGAATTGCTGACTTCTGGCATCTTCCCGCTAACATTCGGAGCCTCAGTTGACTGGGGCACCTAGAACGGCAGGCATGAAACCATCCTCAAGGAAGGGCCGCCGCCGATGTGGAGCTCGGACCAAGGCTCTCTTGCAGCGGACAGCCGCAGGAACGGTTCTCCACAGCGTGTATCCCCAAAGGGCCGTGCACGCAGAGAAAGCTGCTGTAACGAAAACGCTGTGCTGATATTCTCACAGCTCCTAACCTAGCTGTCCTCAAACAGACCGAGCGATGTGGCCGTTCAAACTGCACGCTCTGGGTGCGGGGCACAGTGTCCTGAAACAGCCCCTGTCACATGGGAGTCAGACCAGGCTGGAGGGCAGGCGCACACGCTCAGCGGCACCGAAACAGCTCGCTCTCTGAAAAACACTAAGTTTCTGCACTAGTACACTCTTTAGACTATTTTTCCGCTGGAGTTCCAACTCATGACACTAGGGAAAAAAATCTAAAAATGTACAGGAGTAGCCATTCCAAAAGCGTAGGTATTGGAAATGGACACTTACTTTTTGTGTCTTTAGAAACAAAATTACTTGCTTTTTGTCTCTGATGACTGTGGCTGTTTGTGGCTGTTTACATCCGACAACGCGCTGGAAGGGGTGAACTGAAAAACTGCGGGTGAGCCGCGTGAAAATGTTGTCCAGAGTTCTGCAGTTTGACCAAAGTTTAAAAGAACTGGTCTGAAACAGATTTTTGAGGGAAAAGAACATAGAATCAGTGATTTTTGGACGCTCAGCTACCCTGAATTTGACGATGCTCTTTGGTTGGCTGGTGGCTGAAACTGCTCTCCAGCGTGGCAAACCCAGCAAGGGAGGGGAAGGGCATACCCCACATGTCAACAGGGTGCTACGTGAGGCCCCAGCTGCCTCCCCAGGCCCCAAAGCAAACAGTCATCTAATAAAACATATTATTTTATCTCTAAAGACAGTTACATTACTTTTACCTAGATGTAAACAAAAAACATCACTGCATTTTAAAATAATTTAAACCTGTTTCAAAACCTCATTGCATTCAATTTAAATATTTAAATACATATGCATATATGCACACACTCATCTTTAGAAAATAGATTTTTCAATTGTCAACAAAAAGAATCCTGAGCGCCAAAAACAATGGCAAAGCAGTTAAACAAATTACGGTAAGTCCATAGGATAGAATATTACGCAGCCAACAAAGGTCACTCCTTCCATGATTACTTAGTGAAAATGCTCATAGCAGGTAAAATGGAAGGTATCAAACTTTCTAGGCAAAATGGCCTATAAAGTTTTGAACTAATTGTATGCATGTGGAAATACTAACAGGAAATATTAATACCTCAAGCATTAACTATCTTTTGATAGTGAAAGTATGCATTTTTCCTTATACTTTCATGAAGTGTTCCAAATTTCTGTAATGAGCATGTCATGCTCAGGGCAACCATGTGTGTGCACACGTGTGTGTGCAGTGCTGATGTCACGTTGGTTTGTATCTGCAGCTTGAAGTGTGAACAGTTTCGGGAACGGAACAGACAGTGAGTGGAATTCCTTGCTAAGAGCGGTGCCACCTAAAGCAGGAATACTCCCCTTCTTTCCAAGCAGGTACCTGAAGGCGACTGGAAACCTTCGGAGGGGCCGTTGTGTGAAGTCCTCGGTGACCTCACCTGGTCGAGAGCACGGCGACGGGAGGGAAGGCCAGGCACGTTGCCCACGGGTCTCCCACGCTATAGAAGGGATGGCGGACGATTTAAAGTTTCAAACAAACACCTCTGTCTTGAGTTGAAAGCCAGTCTCCAAGGAACCCTCAAGCACTTCTCATCTTGTTCAAGGGCTATTCTTTTGTGATGGCCAGTTATGAATAAGAACAATCCCTCTTGTGCAAACTAAACGTGGAGGGGAAGCACAGCGGCCCCCGTATCGGGAGGGGTCTCAGCCCTCCCCCACAGACCAGGGGCCTGTGTCCCCTCACTGATGTGCTGTGCCCCCTCACCACCCAGCTCTGCCCGAGCCCGGGAGACAGAGTCAGCCGGCTGCTAAGGAACCAAAAACAAGCAAACAAACACACACACACACAACCTGGGGGAAATCACTTCTAGAGGAATGAACTCCCAAACCTCGAAGCAGAGGTAAAGCAGTCATACTCTGGCCACTAAGGTGTCTGCAGTTTACAAACAAATGTGGGAGAAGCAGTGACTGCGAGTCATGTCTGACTAGCATCTGAGCACGTAGACAAGTAACTCCCTCTCCGGGGCAGTTAGCATCGGAGGGCTATTGGCAAGTGCCCGCACCTGGCAGGTGGCTGCGTCATACTTCAAATAGCACCTGTGGCTGAGCCACAGTGCGAGTCAGTTGGCTTAGGTGAGGTCAAAAATAACCCTCCTTTAGTAAAACCGGTGACATTCAGGAGGGCGGCTTCCTAGAAAGCTTGTACAGGTATCTCCGCCCTCCCATGTACGAAATCTAAGCGCCCGACAGGCCCCGTACCCAAAGGGCACTCCGAGTCCAGGATCTATCTCTTTTAGCTCCGTGCCCCTTTGATGGGGACGCTGTCCCCGCGGAGAAAACCGGGCCTCCTGACCCTGCTACCCTAAGTCTGTGGTGCACCTCCTTTGGAGGTGAGTTTCCATTAAAGCTCTCAGTCGGGAGTTCCAAAAGGGCAGAGGGCTGACTAGTGTTGCGTCCGCATGCTGATAACGTTCTGGCAGGGTTCTGACTAAGGCCTGCCCTCATTTTCATATCGGGGAGAGACCGCTAGCTCCCACTTATCCTCCTTTTCTGGAAGTCACCATGTTTGATGCAAAAGCCCGAGAACCGTGTGACTCAGACCAAGGGTCATCTTCCCGGCCAAGCTTCCCCGCCCTCCCCAGGTACGAGAGACTGTAGCTTCCTTTATGCGTCCCTGTGAGTCCGGTCCTGTATTTATTCTATCCTATTACATTTCAAAAAAAAAAAAAAAAAAAGGTCAGTGCTTTGCACGTCCTTCCCACTGACTGTGTGTTTCTCTGCATTTCAAAGTTTGGAGTAGGACCATGTTAACTTCATCCCTGTGACTTCTGGGCTGGTGCTTGTTAATATTTGTAGCTGTATATTTCACTGTGGCTCTAAGTTAAATTTGGGTTAAAAAAAAAGTGCCGAAGGCTTAGCATCACCGGAAATTTTTGAGACTGTCTCGAATACCCCCATCAGCAGCACACCATCCTGGGCTGTGGGCTCCGTGGGTGGGCGGGACTGTTCACTCCTGTGTGACTGCCACACACCGTCTCAGCAGGTGTGCCCACCCCCTGCTCAGACCACACCTGGAAGACGCATGCGGTGCATAAATACATGGATGCGGCCCTTCCAAGCTACGACAGCCCCACAAGCCACTGTGTTCTGTGGGTGGAAAAATGGGTACGAAAAATGCACTCATTTCAGACAATTTGGGAGCAGCCTTGGCACATATACACAATTCCTACCCTACATTTTGCCTGGGAGAAAAAAATCATTTTAAATTTGCTGCTCCAATGTGATCCCATCCTTTGAATAGTATTTTTTTTTTAGCCCATTAATTTAACATGAACATCCTATCCCCAAAATAACGCCGAGGAACGCTGCAGAGAAGGCCACGGCGTGGAGAAGGAATTCTGCTTCAAGCACAGGGTGTCTTACGTTACATAAGCTTCGTTCTATAAATACGTTTGGCAGATGCGTTGCTCTGCATTATTTTTGCTACAATCCGAGTTATTCTGAGGATTTGTTTCAGTGGTGGTTTGCAGGCTGACTCTATTAAGACTTCCATATTGACAGTTACAAGAGAAAAAATAATTTTGATACCAAATAAACTGTCAAAGAGGATGCAATCTGGGGGTTACAGATGCGGTCTCTTATTTTAAAAGCTATTACTTTAATTTTAAGATGATGAAGCGTTTCCCGTTCTCAGGCCAACTTGTTTGTCATGTATTGTTCTGCTTGTCTAAAAAAGGAAACCTAACATTTTCTAACTGATGGACAGCAGTGAATTCCTTTTCGATCAAAACACCCACACTTAAAACTTCTTGGCAGTTTTCACGGCAGCGCCGGGTTAGGAAGAAGAGGGGAGTATGTTGACTTGACTAAGATGAACATCTGGCTTTCCAGCCGCCAAGGCAGGCAAAAATGTAGGATGGGAAAACTGTTTTGTCATATAGAAGTTTTCCAGCGGAGACATCCGAGAGGCAGACTCTGGGAGCTTTGGTGGGTGAAAACGAAAAATGGAGTTGATATCTAGTGTCTGTTTTCACATGCGTGCGTAAATAAGGATCTTGAAGAAAACACTGTTTTTAAGAAATGTGTAGCGAATTAGAAGATGTGGTACAGTTCGGAATGTTGTCTTCAGGGAATACCTACTTCGCATCTGTGCTGTTGTTGAAAGAAGCACTGATTTAAGATGGCGGGGGTCTCTTAAAATACGTACACCGACCACCACTTGGTTCTGTTGTGAGTCAGTGAGTGCATTTACTCTGACTGCTCGGGATTCGCTGCTGTCAGAGGTAACCTCTTCCAGAGGAAAGAATAACCTAACACAGAACAAAGGAAAACTTTTTCTCCACAATTTAGAAAGCTCTACGACAGTGGCTCTCAGAGTTTACTGTATAAGATAATTTCCCTGGCCCTGACTTGGCCCTCAGCTGGGTGGCCGTCGTCTTAGGGAACTTGCTACCCAGGAAGTCAGTGGCAGATCTGCATTTTGAGAACAGTTTATTGCTTTTAGAGAGAGAGGGAGTGGGGCAGGGAAGGGGGAGTGGGGAGTGAGCGAGAGAGGGACAGAGACCAAGACATCACTGTGAGAGAGAAACACCGACTGGTCACCTTCTTGTACGCTCCCCCAGAGGGAGATGAACCCACAGTCGTGACCAGGAATCGAACCCATGACTTTTGGCCTATGGTTTGACACTCCAACCAACTGAGCCACAACATTTAGGGCTAATTTTTTCAAGTTGCATATAAAGAAAATACACAAAATCATCATTTTTCTACAAGCTTTTAGCATGAGCACTGTGAAGAGCACAACTCTAATGCTAATTAAAATCAGTAGGTCATGTTTTCCTACTTTTTGTACTGCCTTTGAAGTCGTCTTTGACATGGAGCTATTGACCTGGCTGGCTGGCCTAGGTAGCAATCTACTGAGGAGCCTGAGGTCACCTCGCTCCTTTTCCTGCTTCATTATAACTCGAGTGCCTCCCACCAAAGCTCAGGGCAAGGTTGACCCACACTGGCGTCCAGGTGGGGAAGTGAGCAGTTCAGTTCCTGTAACTGAATTAGAAGCGAACCTTCTCGATTCTTTCTCTAGGTAGTAGATGGAAAATGAGGGACATTTTAAAAAGTCCAATGGCACTGAGTTTACCCTGGCATTGAGAAGAGAACTGAGAGCTGACCATTGGCAAAAAAAAGTAATGTATAACCCAAGGAAAAAAAGTATTACCCAAGAAAAAGAAAAGTATTACCCAAGTTTCCCAATGCCTCTCTCTCTCTCTCTCTCTCTCTCTCTCTGCAGATGTGGTGGAACCAACTCCCAAGGAGGCATTGAGAGGATACTCAGAAGTCAAGGTGCACACTCCTGTGGGCCCCACTCACTGCTGTGCGCCCCTCCCACCTCCCAGTCCACAACTCTCCCAGCTCACAAGCCTGCCGACCCCTCCCAGGCTCTCCCCATCACTGCTGCCCCTTCCCCAGGCAGCCAGCTCCACGTTCCCTTCCCGTGTGGTCTGTAATGAACTCGGAGTCAATTCCTGGGACAGTGTCCACTGATTAAACAATCTAGAAGTCTTATCTTAAATCTCCTCTGCATTTATTTATCTTTTTTTAAGACTTTATTGCTTATTTATTTTTAGACCAAGGGGAAGGGAAGGACAAAGAGAGGGAGAGAAACATCAATGTGTGGTTACCTCTTGTGCCTACACCCCCTCCTGGGGACCTGGCCCTCCACCGAGGCATATGCCGTGACTGGGACTCGAACCAATGACCCTTTGGTTCGCAGGCCAGTGCTCAATCCACTGAGCCACACCAGCCAGGGCTCCTCTGCATTTAAATGAGACGCTTCAGTACCTTAACTCAGGTGCCTAAATCTCACGTAGAGAGGAGGGTGTCCTCAGCCACCTCCTCTCGTGCCCCAGAGCCCAGCCTCATGGCACCAACCCCTCCCTTTGAGTCCCTGCATCTCTCCTTACTTGCAGTCTCTGTCACCTAAACTTAGAAGTCACGTGAGGCAGTGTCTCCTAGTGCGGGCTTCTTATCTGTTCATGCAGACTTTTCATTAGACGAAGACGTTACAAGTTAGGACTTCATACGTATGTGCCCTTCGTTAACCTTGCAGAACTAAGGGTAATTATTGATCTTGCTTTTATGAGAGCTCACGAATCACGGAAGAGGCTTTTAGTTACGCACACCGTGTCTGACGTTAACACAGGGCAACGCAAACCGTGCGCACTTTCCTCAGTAACGTGTCTGACCTTCTGCTGTAAGAATCACCCTCTTATTAAATTAGCAGTTGAAGAAATGGGCTTTTTGGTCTCCAAAAACGTAGAACATCTGTGTTTACCACGCTGAGTAAAAATGCTCAGCACAGCACAGTGTGACCTATTCCACGTATGTAAATGCAAGCTCTGCATAGCGTCGGGTTCTTCAGATAATTTTTAAATGACTTAAATGCATTGCTTCCCCTTACTCTCAAACTCAGAATGGCAAAAAATAGATCACTGAATTTTAACTTGCCGTTATGGTATTATTAATTATCAATAATATGAAATATTGAGTCACTATATTACTTCTAAGATAGCGGTATTTCATCATTTATTCTGAGAAAAGTATGCACAGAATATATCCCTAAAATGAACTAAAATATTCACTTTCTAAATTCAAATATAATTTAGGCAAGATATAAGTGGAACTTATCTGACAACATGTCATGAATTGTCAAAAATCTTCACCCAAAATAAAACAGACCCATACAAAATATTAACAATAGCCTATGCCTGAAATAAAACTTTAAAGAGGTAATTATAAGGAAAGTCAGCCTACCTAATTATATTTCTTTTAATAACAAAAAGCACATATAAAGTTTCATTATAATTATATACCTCAGGTGAAATGCTATGTAGACCTTCAACTTTTTTGAGAAATTAATAGGCAACAGAAATCAAATTCTCTTTTCTAATAAAGGAGAATAATCACTTTGTTCAATTAATGCACAGCCTCACCCTCTGAACATGAAGTGAGGGAAGATGGGTTTGTTACCCCAGTTTCTTTCTAATCTCGTTGTGAGCGGAAGAGATGAGCGCTGAAGACTGACTCAGCCTGGGTCAGCCCTGCGTGCTCCTGGCGTGGGGCGCGAGACGGTCGGGGGCAGACCGGGCTCAGCGCCCCTCAGCCTGGCGCCAGTCGAGCTCCTCAGCTACCCTGCCCTCAAATCCCTGCGTGCACAGAGAGGGGATTCCGACACGCCCCCTGGATGTGCGGTTCATGGCTGAATGCAGACCTTAAGCCCAACGTAGACACGGTCCAAATCCAATCCTCGACAAGATCCTATTTTCAAAGACAGACCATGCACATAATGATTTTAAATTAGATTAATAGTAGGAGGCGGAAATCAAACAGGGTAAGAGTCCAACCTGCCACGTGAGTCTGACAGTCCCAGGAGGCTTAACATTGGCATGTTCCTTTTCTGACAATAAGTTGCTTAAATGCGTTAACGCAACCTAGTGGGGGAAGGGGAACAGACGGAAGGCACCTGCGTGCACAATACGGGTCCTTCGAAACTTTATTCCTGCACGCTGTTTCGGAAGTCTTTAAGGCAAGGTGACACGGTATTCCCTTGAAGACACCTTCTTGTGTATGTTACGTGCCTTCACGTAAACGCTCTACATGTAAGAGAGTTTCGTTTGCATCCATGGAAACCCCAAACTGAAGCTGACGTTAGGTGCTCGCCGTGCCCCAGGTAGGTACCTCCACAGGAATTTGGTTTAGAGCGTCCAACCTTTCGGCATCTCTGGGCCACACGGGAAGAAGAGGAGTTGTCTTGGGCCACACATGAAATACAATGTGACATGTAATCACAAACAAATCTCATCACGTCTTAAGGAAGCTGATGATTCTGCGTTGGGCCGCACTCACAGCCATCCTGGGCCGCATCCCTGGAGCACTGACCACACCCTTCACGATTCCTCGTTCAGAGTTGCACTGACTCTTCAGCTACGTGCAAAGCTATCACCGGCCTTGGACAGAATTAAGTGGCCAGGTGGTATTTATGGGGGTTACTGCCTCCTTGGACTAGGAGAATAATGAGGTTCAAAGGCCAGGGATGTAGAAAAAAACTGAAAACAAAGCTTCAGAAAGGACAACACTGGGGATGTAATTCAATGACAGACCTTCAGACTATAGGCTCAAGTCCCGGAAGAAGAAGAAATAAGGGACGAAGGTGCTTTTCCACAGGAGGACATGGCTGAAGATCGGACCACTCGAGGACACGGGGGGGAGGAAGGCCAGGGATGGCAGAGGAGCGGATGGCCACGGCTCCCCTGCTCCCCATGTTGGCGCTAATGAGCCCAGGCTCAGCTCTCAGGGCACACCGACAACAGGGGAACCATGAGGAACGTGCGGCACCTCTGGGTCAAGCAAATATGTCCTTGACAAGGCCCTTCATGAGCCACAAGTCCAACAACGTAAGAATTACTCTGCAAGCGGCCTTTCCCCTGGATGACTTAGTCTAGGTAACCAGAATAGAACAAGAGCGGGTCCTCCTCCGCGGGGCAGTTCTTCAACTCCTTCGGTCCCACAGTCAACGAAGGAAATACTCGACAGCGGAGTCCACGGGCTTCTCAGCAAAGAAGGGATCTTATTTTGCAATCTGGAACTTAGTCAGAACTCGGGCACGCGGGTTCTAAACTCACGAAATGCAAACGCTTGTAGCTTGCCTTGGAAAACTCAGGTAAACTTTGCGTCTTCTTGCAGCATCCTCCATCACACGGAACAGAGTCCCGCTGCCCTCCTGCTCCACACCCCACCTCCGATCAACACGTCCACCTTCCGAGTGACTCCCGATTCCAGGTCCAGCTACCACGAAGCCATCCCTCTGAACGAGGCCACCGCCAGAGCCACCAAAGGGTCAGCCAGCGTCGGTGTCTACTTTATTTCCTGCAGTCCGTTCTCTGCGACTTCCCCATGGTGATCTTTAAAAAATATATAAATCCAGTCATGCCACATCCTTGTCTGAAACTCTTTAAATGTTTATTATTGTTCCAGGGTAAAAGCAAAACTCCTTGATGGGGTCCCCAGTCCAAAGTGGTCCTCGTACTTGGCTGTGCAGTAAAATCACGTGGAACGCTTACGAAGACAACCACCCTGCAGCCCGTGCTGCACCTTGGAGACTCTGATCTAATAGTGTGGGGGGGGGGTGGACAGCCAGACTCCTTTGGAGCCTGCTGAGGGCTCCGCTCTTGCACGAGGGTCAGTCTGAACGCAGATGCACTGCGGTGGAGGATGGGAGCGCTGGGCTAAATAAAGCACAAAGACTAGTGTCATGTTTGCTGACTTTCCAAGGTGGCTAATGGAAGCGCCCTACCTCGCGCCGCAACATCCCACATGCCCGCAGCCCGACGGCCGTAGCCCTGGCTTTCTCCCAGCTTCCAACATCCATGCCGCTCCTTCCCCCAACAAGGTCTTGGTTGGCCTGGGCTGCGCTCTTTTCCTTCTTTTCTCTAGTTAACTCTGACTTAGTCTTCACACGCCACGTGCCCCTCCAACACGCCTCTCTCTCTCTCTCTCTCTCTCTCTCTCTCTCTCTCTCTCTCTCACACACACACACACACACACACACACTCACACACACATTTCTGAAACTGTACGATGTCCTCTCTTCTATTAGCGAGCACTTAAAGACACACATGAGTACTGCTTTTGCTCTGATGAGCTGGACTTCAGTACCAGCTAAGTAAGTGACCTGGCGCAAGAAACAAGCCGGTCATATTAGGAACAGTAAGTGTACGAAACTGGGCTCCACGTTCCACACAGAGTCCATCGCTGATGCCAAAGTAAACGTTGGGTGGCTGTCTGGACCGGGTCATGCACACTCTGCCTGCCCCACAGCGACGCCCTGGGAGTGTCCAGGCTAGTTACGTACACACTATTTATGTTTACATATAGATTTACACACACACATATACCTGTATTAATGCTATTTTTTCGTATTTTAATATTTTATTGCTAAAATCTAATTATAGAAATAAAAACTTGCTTTTAGTTTGGCAATAGGAACTATGTTATTTAGAAAGATACTGAATATTAAAAATATTGCCATATTTTTGTATATTGCCTTTTTTAACTAACATAAGTTCTTATATTTGCTCAAATATCCATGATAAAAACTGTCACATTAAAAAAAAAATACTTGTTTCAGTCTACTGTTCCTAGAGTTATTTTTCTAATAGATTATGTCAAATATAATACCTGGTTCCTTGAGTCTTAATACACATCTTTCAATTTAAAAATATCAGATGGATTTTCAGTTGCCCTTTTACATTTAAAGACATTTAAATGGTAGCAAAACACGGTAATTTGCAGAGTTTAGGCCTTTGGAGACACACAAGAGGGCAAACAGGACCTGTTCTACTTTTTACCGCAAAGATGCTATGAGCAGGATGGACGGACACTAGGCCACAGTGTTCTGACATCGCTACCACTTCACTGGAAAACAGAAAATGGAAAACAGGGTACAGTCTGTTTGGGGGCCCCGCCATAGGACGGGTGCCCGCACACCAGCCCCTCGATGATGCTGGTCTGCCAAAGGCCAAAGCTCAAAGCTAAGCTCCCTGCCGAGAACAACCCCCAAATGCAGCATCTCCGTGTACCTGTCCTGCGGTGTGCAAAGGCAAACAAAGGCTCCCCAAACTGGGGAGCGCCAAACGGGATCCACCGCAGGGATATGAAATCCCCGAATGCCGTCTCCCTGCCAACCAAGACATGATGCATTTCGGTCTCGGAGATGCCACCTGCTCCCTCCTCGAAGTGACGTGAGAAAGCTGCTAACAGGCACGTTGGGAATTAACACGCAGACTTCCTTTTCATCGGGCGCTGCTCCCTAACCCAGGAAGCCAAAAACATCGCACAATGAAAAATAACACAGCTCGCTAAGTCGTTAGCTGAATTTGGAGTGCTCGCCAAAGAACAGGAACATGGGATATGGAGCATGAAACCCCACCACAATCCCCCTCTTTCCTCGCTAAGCATCTGCTTTCTTGCTCTAAAGCAGAGAAGAAAAAAGGTGTGTGGGAAAATAGAGTATTATTTGGCATGACACATCAACAAGAATGACTTGTAAGAGAGGAGAGCGGAAAGGACGTTTGTGTTTGTCACAGCTGCCATGGTAATGACACTGCAGGTGTACCGAGTGCCTCTAGCTGTGGATTGGAAAGTGTGTCCCTGACATTAATTCCACACGCTTTGGTACACACCCCGTGCAGTATCAGCATGTTATCACGTGCATTTTCCTAACAGGTAAGGCAAGCTAGAGCATGACAGGGTACCATATTTTGCCACGTATAATGTGCACTTTTGGCCCACATTGTAGAGGGAAAAATAAGGATACGCATCATACATGGGTGCAACGATTATGCACCAGGGGCACAATAGTGGCTGTAACAATCCCATGTATAATGCGCACACGGGTGCAAACGCTTCTCTAAGAATCTGGCGTTAATTCCTTACAGCTGTTCCCTCTCGCTTTCCAGTCCTCTGTCCTGAGCGACTGGACTGCTGTTCAGTGAGAACACTGGAGGGGGGGCGAGGACGAGAACACTCGCTCCACACCACTTTCTCGTCCGGGGGGTCTATCCAGCGAAGACCCATTTTCAGGACTGTTCAAGGCGCTAAGGATGAACTTAGCACCAGGCAGCTGAGACCCACCGAATGATTTTCCCTTGAAGTCCCACTCTCAACCCCAGAAGTCTCAGAATGATGCCTCAATTAAAAGGTGATGTACAAATCACATCCGAATGGATTACGTTTGTAAAATAATTTTGAAAGGTGCTAAGCCAAAATAAAAAGATTCACCTAGGAATATGTACTCTTTTTTTAAATCCTCACCCAAGGATATATGTATGGATTTTTGGAGAGAAAGAAAGAGAGAAACATTGATGTGAAAGAAAAACAATTGGTTGCTTCCTGTATGCATCCCAACAGGGAATCAAACCCTCAACCTTTCGGTGTGTGGGACAACGTTCCAACTAACTGAGCCACCCGAACAGGAGGCTAGGAACCGGCATTCTTCTATTAAGTTATTTGCTCAAAACCTTTTTCTAAATACCCCCATGGGCCAGTTTCTAGATACTAGCAAGGGGTCACTGAAGAAGATGGGCAAAATCTTCACCTTGGTAGAACTTACGTCCTGCTGGGAAGAGAGGAAACAAATAAATATCTAATGGTAGGAAGCCAGAAGGAATAATAAGGCAGGTTCAAGAAGGGGCTGGAGCGTTCACAGAGTAGTTAGAGGAAGTTTCTCTGAGGAGGGGACATTGGAACAGAGGACATGAATGAGGTGAGGAAAGGAACCAAGCCGATGTTGATTCCACCGCAGGCCTTCCCCTCCTGCCTTGCAGGCATCCTCTCCCACAACCGTCTACTCCACTCTCTACTTTCCTCACTAGCACACACATACGGGCTGAAACATCTTCCATCAAAGACATGAACGAATGAGTAACATTTATTTTACGGTTGATCTGGCTGTGAAAACCATCCTATTGATTACTTCTCTTTATAGTCCAAGTCTTCAAAAATACTTGTCTATACTTCCATTCTGCTTTTCCTGCCATTTGCTCTTGAGCCCAGGCCAAGCTGTCCTGGAGCTCCACCACCCACGGAAGAGCTCCTCGGAGTCGTCAGTAACTGTTGTATTGCCGAAGTCCATTCTCAAGGCCACCCGACACGGTAGATTCTTCTTGAAATATCGCGTTCTCTTGGTTCCGAGCACACTGCCCGCCTGGCAGCAGGAAGGGGACACAGCTGTCTTCTTGGCTGCTCGCTGTCATCTCCCTGACTCAGAGCGCTGACGCGGTTCAGGCACCAGTCCCGGGACCTTCCCCCGCCCTGTCCGCACTCACCCAGCCAGCTTTCCATCAGAGGGATGACTTCCAAATGAGTCCGCAGCACAGATCCGCTCCAGAGCCAGGCACCCAGCTACCACGGCCTGCCATCTCCCCTTCATGGCCTTACACATGTCACACATCTAAGTCTTACTTTTGCACTCCCACACTACCTGCTGCCCCCAGCCTTTGTCACTGAGGCAGGCTTGGGATTCCAAAGATGGCTGCTGCCATATCATCCACCCCATGTGCTCTTGGCAAAGTGACCTGACCCACCTGCCACTGAGCGGGCAGGTGCCTGTCTGCTCTCCCTGGGTCTCGGTGGGCCTTTCCGATCGCCTTGTCCAGAGTATGAAGGAAGTGACGTGATATGACTTCTAGCACTGGATCATGAAAATGCCATGCAATCCCTTTGGTTCTCTTGGGTCACTCACTCGCCAGGAGCTTAGCCGCTCTGCTGTGTGGAAGCCCACGCTGGCCTCACAGAGGGACCACCTGGAGAGGCACTCACAGGTGGCCCAGCGAACAGCAGCGCTGAGGTACTAACCCGAAGCTGGTGTCAACAGCTAGACATGTGAATGAAAACTTCTCCAGATAACGCCGGTTCCCACCCCCGAGTTGACCTCAGGCTTTGAGTCTCCCCAACTGGGGCTTCAGATGCTGTGGGACAGGGACAAGGACTCCATGATGGGCCCTGTTTGAATTCCTGACCCACTGAACCTCTGAGCTACATGATGTGGGTATTTTATGCCACTCAGTTTAATACAACAATAGTAACTGAAATGGATTTACCAGCTGCTCAGACCAAACCCCCCAGGGCCACCTTTGGCTTCTCTCTTGGACCCACCTCCAGTCCATCAGTAAACCCTGTGACACCTACCTCTTCCTCTGAGATACAGCCAGGCCCTATCCCTCTTGTCTGGGCTATGACAGTAGCCTCCTGACTAGTCCTCTTGCTGCCAGCTTGCCTCTCATGGAACAATACTCTTCTAGAAGTGTAAGATTGTGTAACTTCAATGCTCAGCACCCTAATGGCTTTCTGTGTGATAGAGCTTAAATGCTGAAGTCCTTAAAGGCCTGTGAGGCCTTTCAAGATCTGGCCCCCACCCCCCTTCCTAATCTCCCTCTCCTACCCCTTCTTCCCCCTGCCTTGCTTGCTGCAATTTAGGGACAAGGCCTCTTTGCTCTTCCTTAAAAACTTCTGCACACCTGCCCCAGGACCTTTGCATGTGCTGTTCCCTCCACCTGGAATATGCTTCCCCCAAATACACATGTGGCCTCTCACTCTTTGCCTTCAGATCAAGAGCCACCTTGCCAGAGAGGCCTTCCCCAAATGGTTCATACACAGCAGCAGCCCTCACACCCATCTCTGCCACTGTCCTGCTTTACCTTCACCTGCACTATGAGGCCTTTGGTGTTTTGCTTATCTGTCTCTCTAAGATGAAAGCTTTCTGAGGACATGAACTTTTTCTTATTGAAAGCTCTGGTCCCTGGGACTAGAGTAGTCCCCAGTGACAGCGGGAATTCATTAAACATTGCTTGTTGTTCCAGAGCATTCCAAGCACAGGAAAGGTCAAGTGCAAAGGCCCTGAGATCTGAAGCAGCTTGACTTCTTTGAGGAGCAGTGTGACCAGGACAGATGAGCATGGGGCCGAGTGGGTCGGACCAGGTGGCCGAGACAGCCAGAGCCAGGTCAGGCAGGTCCTTCCGGGCTCCGGCGAAGACGGGTGGAAGACACCGCCGGCCAGTGATGTGATCCGACTGGCCTTTGAAATGTCATTCTGGATGTCTGGCAAAGAGCCTGCATGACAAGCAGGAAGAGAAGGATGGCTCAGCAGACTAATTCAGAGGCATCTGCAGCAATTCAGTCAAGCAAGAGATGGCGGTGGCTTGAACTTCAGTGGTAAGGGCCGCATGTATTTTGAAAGCAGAGCTGAATAAACATTACAGTTTGGACACAAGATAATGAGAGCAATTAAGGATGACTCCTAGATGCTTGGCCTTAGTGAATGGCTAGACAGTGGTACTGTTTTAACCACAGTTTTATTTTAAACAAGGGCCCTGTTTTCATAGCGTGAATTCAGGGCTGGCAAGCAAGTTCCAAAGCAATGTTCAGTTGTACGATGGGTTAGGTGAACGGAAGTTCCAAGAAACACTGGATAAATCCCTTGATCCTCAGAGAGATCTGGACACAATACCCAAACATGGATGAAAAAACATTAAGAGGTGAATAGTGATGCCTCACATACTGGAGACCTGTGCCTGCCACTGTCCTGGCGGCGTAGCCCTGACACCTGTGTGCACAGATGGCCTCACTGGGCACCCTTGACGGGGCAGACTTGACATCTGGGATGCAGGCCACCGGAAAGCCCCCCACACACGGACTCCTGGCCATGGAGACACGGCGCGGCAGACCATTTACGGATCCTCCGGGAAGAAAAACCACACCAAAGCCCCAACGTGAAACCACTCATACAAAGAACTACGTGCTTCCCAGCCTTTCTCCCGACGTGCACGTAATAGAAAACAAATGCGTGGGGCAGCTGCTGACCAGGGCTAAAAAGAAAAGTCAGATATTGAAACAGTAAGAAGCACAGCTCTGTAGGGAGAGGCCGTGCAAATGGGCGACACCAGCTTGCTGCCCACAGGCAGGAAAAGCGAGCTTCCCCGATCAGCTCCTCTCTTCCGGCAGCTGATAACCTTCTGGATGTATCCGTGTGTTCAGTTTCCTCAAGATTTTGACAGTGACTTGTCTTTCTCTCCCTTCCCAAAGTATAAATGAAAACGCTCACTGTACTACCTTTAGTGATAATTATTCTGATATACATTATACATCTCCATCTTCTGTACTGGGTCCTGCCTATTTTTGAGGTTTTCAGTGGCCAAGAATTAAAAATTATTTTTGTCTCCGAGTGTTTGGAACCGACTGAGAGATAGACAAAGAAAAGATCAAAGTGTCAGCTCTAGTATTGAAAAAGCTGATCAAAGAACGGGGCTTATCTGTGTAACCACAGTGAGCCCGTTAATACCTTCTAACACCCCTCAGTTGGACGGCTGACAGCCATGTTGGCCACCTGCTGGCCACCTGCGGACCACCTCCCAGGGGGAGCCCGGCCTGAAGGCACACTGTGTGGAGGGGCAGAGAATGCCTGTCTCCCAGGGAGGTGCCGGAAGGGTTGATCTAGGCACAGTCATTTCCTCCTGGTGACTTTGTTTAAAAACATAAATAAACCTTGGAAAAGATGTAGAGGGACAGGTGGTGAAGACCACCAATCTCACATGCCAGGGCCTCCCTCTGATGCCGTCGGCAGGAGCTGAGGAACTAGACAGCAATCAGTTCAAGGTCAAGGTCTGTGCAAAGAACTGCTCGTAATCTAGACCCTAGCGTTTGTGAATCAGATGCTCACTGCATGTTTGCCTACAGCTTAGAACTCGGAAATGAAGGTCTACAGTGAGGATATTAACACCATTTTGGTTTTACATGTTTATTTACTGATTTGAGAGAGAAAGAGGAAAGGAGGGAGGGGCGGAGGGAGGGAGGGAGAAGCATCAGTTTGTTGTCCCACCTATTTGTGCATTCATTGGCTGCCTGTTGGGCGGGCACTGCCTGGCCATCCAATCCACAACCTTGGAGTGTTGGGATGGTGCTCCAACACTCACTGAGCCATTTTTTAAAAGGGGGACTTATTTACTTGCTGCAGTTGGTAAGGGGAGGATGCTGAGGATGGAGAGTGAAGAAGTGGCTCCAAGATGACCTTGGCTATGCCATCACCAGTTAGCCAGCTACCTCAGAAACAGGGCCACCAGTTAAATGGCACCTTCATAGGAATAGCAGGTCAAATATTTAAAAAAAAAAAAAAAAACTCAATTGAATAAAATCAGAGCAATGGCTTACAACCCGCAATTTAGTAGACTCGCTTTCATACACGGAGGGCAGCGAGCTATCGGCGCTTCCCTCTAGCTCAGCATCTCCGCCGTGCAGAGCTGAAAACAGCGCCTGCCCAAGGTTCGCCTCATTTTCTAGGTCTGGCTGGAAAGTCAGAAGCGTGTGTGCCCTCTGACCCAGCGCCTGCACACGTCACCTGCTCCTGAGGTAGCTGAGGCCGCTGGCCCTGGAGGGGCCTGTTGCTGTTCACAGCTACTGTTTTGCTCAGCATGAGCCTTGCCACATGTATGGACTGTACTCAAACTACCCAAATTACACTGCATGCTCCGTAGACCTCGATCGCAAAGCTGCATTTTCCAGCTACGGGCAGCTTAAACGTTGTTGTGATTGTTCTGACAACAGCTAAGCTGGTTGACTGAGACTCTGAACAAGGATTGCAAAAAAAAAAAAAAAAAAAAAGTGAACAGCGGATGTCCCTTTATAGAACCCAACAGAATGGGTAAGAAAACAATGGACATTCTTGATTCGTTATGCTACTTACAATTCTAGCTATCATTAAAAATTGAACAGGATCGTAGAATGTGAAAACAACTTCACTCTTCAATTATTTCCATGTGAGTCCTCTGAAACTATAAAAGAGGTTAGACATGGCTAGTCACACCCTCAAGAGCCCCATTCTGGTTATAAATGGTAAATACCTAGGCCCCGAATCCAGGCATCGGTCAAGAATAGTTTCCCCACGCTCGCAGGGAGCACTGGTGAGACCCGAAACGCTGGGTAACGGACGTGGGCTGGGGACATGCTGGTCGGCCAGCTGGATTTTGCCTTGTGCACTGGTGCTCACGGGCTGGCGGGGAGAAAAGGCAGGAAGGCCACAGTTCTAGGATCCTCTTACTTGGCAGAAACGTCTCATTCTGTGTGGTAGCCGAGAACCACAGAACTTCAGCGTGTTTCCATTAGATCCAGCAAGCCCTGGGCATATACCTGTATACGAGATACAATAGTTTCTCTGCCGTGTTATGTTGGACTTGAACTAACTCCCAAAGATTTTGCCTGCCTTTGAATCTAGGTGAGACTTCTTGGTCTAGTCCAGCATGGATAGAAGAGTGTGAGGATTTAGAATTAAATTAAAAGGAGCTTATATTGCTGAAAATTATTTTCTGGATTTTCATGGGAATTCAGGGAGATTTGCAGTTGACTTCGTGGTATGATAAAGCAAAAAACATTCCTCTATGTGTGGCATCATCTAGTGTAATCTTCAGGGTTTCAGCCAAGTACTCTAACTGGGTCAACCCTTGCTGAAGTGGGCAAAACCTTTGAGTCGATAAATCAGTTAGTGGTAATCCTTGCTAGTGGCCACAGAGGGACCCTGGTAGGAAGCTGAATCGGTGAGCCCGTGAAATCACCGGGAACGCAGGGCAAACACGTTGCGTGTGTTTAAGCAATAAGCCCTAAGGTCAGCGTGGGTTCAGGAGGGTTGATTCATGCCTGTGTTCTGAAGCTCACCCCCTCAGACGGCACTATGCCGCCATTTTTCAAAACGTGTAGTGTTATTTTCCATCCATTTAACTCACAGAAACATGGACAGATTAGCATGATGAAATGCATTAAAACAGAACAGTGACTTGGAAGGAAAGTGTGGTATGGATCCAAGACAGCATTATACCTATTTATGCCGTTCATTCTAACTGTTTACTCCGCGAGCGTTCCGTGTCTCAACCCTGACTATCTGTGTGCTTTACAAGATAATCCTATTCATTCTACGTGAAGCGTGATGAATTTCTAACAAATCTTGCAAAAAAAAAAAATATGCTTGGCCTCAAAAAACATTTTTAATTAAAAGGATACTACACACTAAAATAGCAAGTAATAACACATTTCTGTGCTCAAATCTATGACTGCCAAATTTATGGTTAAATCTGCAATTTAGAAATAGGATCCAATTCAAGGCCTTTTTTTTTTCCCCCGCCCCCTTCAGATTTCCTGCCAGGGAATGGTGAGGTGAAGGATGAGAGCGTTTTAATTCTGCCAGAAAGCAGAAGGAACTCTCAGAAGCTGAAAAGCATCTGAAGAAGGCGCAGCACTTCCCGGGGGCGCGCCGCGGCCAGGGTGAGGCGGTCAGCCTCCACCCCTCCACCCCTCCATCCCTGCGTCCCTCCTCGTCGCTCTCGGGGAGGCCTGCTCTGGCTCTCAGCTGTACGATTCTGCCAGCGTGTGTATGAAAGCCAAAAATGTGCTTGAATTTTACACCTTGGCTCCCTGCAGACACGCCCCCTGGGCTCCCTGCCTCGAGCAGCTGTTTTCCTGGAGGGGATTCTCATGTCCTCCTGGCCTCCGGCCCTCGGTCAGGCTGGCAGAGATCCCTCTCTTGAGGTGTGTCTGGACTCTCCGAAGTGTGTTAGAAAACACTCCGTGCGTTTACCCAGCTCCGTCTTGAACGGAACGGAAAGGGCACAGACACGCCCACCCCTTCCTAGTGACTTCACTTTGTTAGTGGTCCCTCTGTCCTTAGGGGTATCCAGACGCAAAGCTGAACCTCTGCCAAGTAAGTATTTCATTATTTGACCTAAATTCCTTAGGATTCACTTGAAAGAGACTGGTATTACCAAAACGGTAGTTTGGGAAAACCATTTGAATACATGTTTACGTATACGAACATATTCACATATGTTTAAAAACGATTAAAACTCTGCATAGAAAACCTTCCGTTTATTCTATTAGCGCTACCTCATTAACTTTATATAGTTATTTAAGGTGTCAGTCGCCCTACCCAGGAGAAAGCAAGTGTTCAATTCCACACGCAAGTCGTGTCACCGTCCCCACCAGACCGACCCCCCACTACACCGCCGCCTCCTGGGGACCTGCCTCCAGGCCCGACAGGACTGGGGTTGGGGGGGCTGCACCCAGCAGAGATGATGCCCAGCCTCCATGAGTTACGATTACCACGGTTTCTGCAGCTACACGCACCCAGAGGCTGTTGCTTAGGAGAAAGTAGAAGTAAGCCTGCTGAGATAATTTCAAAAGATTTTAATTTTACTTTAAAACAGTAAGAGATTGCCAAGGCTGGGGCAGTGAGTTGCAAAATAATGCATGTGCACCCTCATAATGACCTCTCACTACCTGTTCCTCACTCAGCGTCTGCTGAGAATACACATTTGGAGAGGGACCAAAGCTATAGGAAAACAGGGTCAGGACTAAGAAATTCTACCGAAACACTTGCCACTGAGAATAGTTCCATTTTTATTCTGTGCCCACATCCCAGCACACACCGAGGATCTCATCATGGTGGCCAGAGGCTAATAAACCGGTATGTGCACTGGGGGCCAATCATCTCGGCACAGCCGGCATTTCAGATCCTTAGCCTGCGGCTGCGACGGGAGCAAGGATCAGAGTTCTTTATCAGAGGCAGGTTTGTGCGTGAACGCGGTCACCAAAAGGCTGGTTGCATATCCTAACCCTTGACTGATTCGGCTTCAGGACTCCCGCATAAAGCATATGGTGTGAGACGCGGGCGACAGCCCGGGGCTGCGCATGGGGCGCTTGAAGCTCTTTTGCAAAAAAGAACCAAAGGTAGTCCCTTCGCAGCTGTGGGGCAGATGGTTTTCTTTATGCCATGCCGCTGAATACTGAACAGAAACTGCGGAAAGTTTGAAAACATGACAGACAAACAGCTGAGTGTTGGCTTAAATGCTCTTTGCCTCTATCAGAGACCAGCCTTCAGAATCCCGGGCTGTTTACAAGACAGTGCGGAAACACAGACGTGAAGACCAATTGAAGCGACTTTGAAATTGTCCCTGAATGTAGGTGTGTGTGGTTTTCTTCAGAGTAACAATGTACTAATTACATCTCTCTGCAACCTCAATTACGGGTGTCATGATTCATGATCCTCAATGTCACCCGGGGTTCAGGTTTCCCAGAAAACACCCAGAGATGGGTGAAGCTGAAATCACCCTTTCCCTCGAGGTGGGGCTTCAAAGCCACAGAGACATCAGTTAACCTGCCTTCTTCCTCCTCCTGGGTGGCACCCCAACACACCGTCTTCTTTAGAAATAAAAATGCCCGGGGAAGCTCAGTTACCATTTAACTTCCGCTCCTTCATCCCACCCTGGCAGGAAGATCATGTTTAGATAGGAGACTGGTTAGCAGGTAGGGAAAGAGCAAATTCCCACCAAGGGATGGGGTTGGCCCGGCCACGTTCCAGCAGGTGACAACAGGACGGGAAGTCCACTGAACACACTCAGACAACACCACCGAGGGTAATGAGTTTGCCCGCGTACGTGTGTTTGACACTCTTCTAGGCACTGAGGTTGCGGCAGTAACAAAATTCTATCATGCATGTAAATACACACACATGCTGTTTTCTATGTACTTAGAGCATCGAAATGCCACTTTCAGTGTCTGTTTATGGACAGAATTAAGAATAGGGTTATGGCTAGTACTTAGGAAGGATTTTCCTTAAACTAACTTGTTTCGAGTCAGATGCTCTCTGAATTTTCTAAAATACATATTTTTATAATTTAGAAAGTTACTGAAATGACCATGTTGTAGCCTTCATTAACAATAAGCAGGTCCCCACCAAAAGCTGATATCACTTTATATAAACTAAGCTATGTATTAGGAAACTAGAATAATTTCTTTCCGTGTTCTCAAACCTCCCAGACAGTCAAATGTCGAAATAAAGGCCTTCGAAAGCCGAGGCCAACAGTGACTGCATTTCTCTAACAGGGCAACCAAGTGCTTTGTCGGCTGGGCAGCTCTTGACTTGCACATAGGGAGACAAGTCCGTCAAAATCGGCTCCGAGGCCCCACCGCCCGGTGGCATCACACCCAGAACAACCTAAGTGGAGAGCGGCACTCCTCCCCCCCTCCGTGGCTCTCCCCTTCCCAACTTTGGGTTCCAGATGCTTCTGCGCCCTTTGGGGAGTAGCAATGCCTTGCACTACAGAAAGGGCAGAGAGGGGCCCTGCTGTGGTTGTGGCCGGGGTGACGACTTTCTCCCCCACCTGCCCGCTGGGCCAGGTGTCCTCCTCACCGTCCTGCCTGGCCAGCACCCGGCTCAGTCCCGGCTCTCAGCCAACCATGTTTGGCTTACTCCATGTTTATCCCTCTTGGTTTCTCCCTTCTCACTTGCCTGCGTTCACGCCACTCGGGAAGCCAGGTCCACAGCTGCATCTAATTCACTTATTGGTGCTCAGCTGAAAAGGACCATGGAGAAGCCATGCATGTTTGCCCAATGAGGGAAGAGATGGTTTCCATCTGAATCCTTCAGCCAGAAGAGGGGAGCTTAATACACCAAGGAAATCATTGCTTAAAAATTATAGAGTATGTTTCCAAAGGAGCTAATGTTTGGCCCTCCAAAAAATCTTAATGTGCTGGGAGGACTCTGTCCCCCTTCCTGGGCACATTAGCTCGTGAACAGCCCAGAAAGAAATGCTGACATGTGGATGTGGGAGGGAAGGTTTAAGTCTAACTCACGGCTGCTGTCAGCACTTCACCGTGAAGAAGGCTGGGATGGGCCTCGAACCTCCTGAGGAGATGGTGGCTCCTCGGTGGCACAGCTGGAGGCTGGAGAGACAGAGCAGACCACTGGACTCGGCCTGAGAGTGGGGTGGCCTCGCTGAGGGACACCTGGATTTGTCACACAGCCCTGGGAAATTACGTGCGTCTCAAACAGGTGGTTTTCCTCAAAGTAATGGTGCCACCAACCTCTCAGGAACTTCGCTGTGGGCACCGTGACTCCTTATTAACCATGAACGTTTACCCGCAAATGTGCCGAGATCACGTCCATCTCCATCAGGCCTGCGGCCCAGATCCACGTACCTCCCCGGGGGACAGGAGAGGCTGGGGGGGGGGACAGGGGCTGGGGTGAACGAAACACCCCCACACTGCGGTCTGATGATGCCCGGCTGCACAGGCCGGGAGGTTCCGACTTGCTTGGCAGGTGATGCAGCCAATAAAAGGCAATGCTTCCCGTTTGGATCGCTAGACCTTCAAGGAACAGTAGTACTTTTTAGCAAGTTCCTCTATTCCTACAACATGGCAAAACACTTTAATTTTTGCATGGAATCCAGAAGCACCATAAGGTTTAATAAACAAACATTTTCGCTTTGCCAAGTCTAGAATAACCTTAACCATTAACAAAGACGACATCATAGAAAATCCGAAAACTCACCAGTATGAGGCCCCAGTGCCAAGCATTAGTCTCATGAGCAATGTGAAAAAGGGCAACACATTTATAAACAAACATTCAAAAACAAATACAGGGTAGCAACCTGTTACAAACAGCGTACTGGGCTCACTCGCCCGCCAACAGGTCTGTGCCGGTGAAGGGTGGGTGTACACACAACTTGCCACGTCCTTTGCTGTTACTTTTTATATTTGTGATTTCTGACATAAGTATTAGTTCAACACATATAACAACTTCATTAAAACTGAAAGCACGTGTATTCTTGTTTTATTTTTTTAAGATGTGCCGTATGGAGCTTTTCGAGAGCGAAGTCATGCATGGATGTCGTAAAGAAATGAAGACGGTGGAAGGGTTGGCCAAGCGACACGCAGACAGAACCCCAGACACAGGCAGACAGACCGCAGTGCGGTGATGGCCTGAGGGGAGGGGGCGAGGGCTGGGCAGAGGTGGGCAAAGGAGCGGGGAGACAGGGACACCCGTAATAGTGTCAACCGTAACAATACAGTTAGGAAAAGAGAAAATGTCGCCACGGGCAGCAGCGGGATTTCCCGCTCGCACCCAGGGCCCCTTCTGGAAACAGCACCTGACTCTCCTCTCAAACGGTTCACACGGGCCGTTTGGGTGGACCCTCTGCCACCTCCTGGCCTGACGGTGAGCCCACCTAATAAAACTATTCTAACTCTGCAGCCACAGAGCTTGCCTCGGGAACAAGCCAATGACCTAGGCCGCTTCCCGAGGTTCAGGTTCGGAAGTTTGCTGCTACTTCTGCCTGAATTTCTATTCTCCGGGGATAATCATTGATGTTGGTTTGCTATGCTTTCTTCCAGACTTATTTCTGTCATGTATGTTTGCCAATAAAATAAGCCTCTCTATACATATACACCCATATGTATACACATATTTATGGACTGATATGTGTGTATGTGCCCATATAAATGAAGTTTCTACATAGAGTGGAATAGTGCATGAAACGAATTTACCCCTTTCGCTCACACGTAGATTACCCACATCTCTATTTCAGGGCCCCAGAGGTGCCTTAACTCGCTCATCATGGCACCGGAGTCTGTCCCCCCGGAGAGGACATAATTCACCATATCACCAGCAGGGTACTCTACCCCACAAGGGACTACGAAAGGGGACAACGCTGGCCGGAACTCACTCCGGAAGGCCCCGCAGCCTTACGTGGCCCCTCTGGGGGCCATGTCTTAGAAGGAGCCCCTGCTCCAGTGGAAGAAGGCAGACCTGAGAAAAATGGAGAAGCAAGCATCTTCCTCGGGGTCTCACCTGGGACGGCAGGGTATAGCACTGGATGGTGTTACTGAACAGGAGGACGAAAGTCACTGGCTGGTTCTGGGGAAACCAGGTCAGGCCGGCCTTGGAGCTGCCCGGCAACTGCATCAGGATTGGGAACTTGGGGTTGAGGTTTCAGCAGACTCGCAGGAGAAGGAGGCTGCTGGTGAGTGAAGGCAGCGCCCAAGGACATCACAAGTAAGTGAGGATGGAGCCCTAGGGGACCACCGGCTGTTCATGGCTCCTACTCTGAACACGGACACGAGGTGGCCTTTCGAAAACCTAAGACTGCCCACGCCCATCTAACTGTTCAACGCAGAGAAAATTTCCATACGTGAACCCTAGCAACTAGTATGTCTTCCAGTATCAATTCCTCAGACCAGGAACCATATTTACTCAAAATCATACTTTTCTAAATACACACCGTATTGTTTGCAGGGTAATTACTGAAAACCAATATCCTTCCCCCTTTACTTCCTCAAGCTTACTGAAAATTTAATCAGCTGTAGTGATTTGTTTAAAGTCTTTTGTTTACTAGCGTCTAAGTTCCTTTGGGACAGGACCACACCTGTGTTACACTGTGGTACTTGCCTAGCACGTACACCACGTGCTCGGCTCAGCCAGTAACGTTTGCTCAATGGATCCACCAGTGACGCATCAGGGAGAGGAAAGGAAACGGGAAAGGAAGGAAGAATGGAGGAGGAGAAGGAGCCTAGAAAGGAAAAGAAAAAACCCCTTTCAAAATCACGGAATCTGTAAGAGCAACCCATGAAGATGAGATATTTTTTCTGCAAAGTAAGAAAAAGAAACATCTTGAAAAAAGTGAACTGGTAATAACTCCATTTTGGTTTTTCTTCCAGTCTCACCCCAAATTTTATGCATAGATTCTATTTCCTTACACGTTTCTTCTTTCTTAAAAAGGCAAGTCAAGCAAATGTCAAGCTTATTTTTATTATATCAAAATATATGTATATTCACAGAACTGGCATTTCCAAGTGGTACTGCCTTCTTCTTACGCAGGCGGGCTTGCTGAATAAACCCCCCAGAGGAGCTAAGGCAGCATGAAACTGAGGGAGGGGTACGAGGACTCCCCTGCCATGAAGGGATTTTCCCTTTATTTTTAACTCCATCCCCTCTTTCCAGGATCAAGTCCACTGCGAAGAGGTCATGCAAATCGAAAGATACGGAGTAAAAAACAGGTGTCTGAGGGGTTTCTCTACCTTTCTAACCCATATTATTTTTGCTCTTTATTCAATAACTAATCCTCAGTCTAAACAGATACTTCTTTTCCCACTTGAGCAAAAATTGAGGTCAAACTATTTTTTTTCCCCTTTTTGATTGGGTCATTTTAGCAGGAAAAATATTTTCCAGAATTACTTTGAATCTGTAGTGAGTATAATAATTCTTAATTGTCTGTAAACTTTGAATTATTTAAAGATACCAAATTAAAACATTTTTAAATCAAAGAGGTGCTACCAGGGGGCAATGGGAGAGAAATGTATTATTGGAGACAAAGAAGCTAAAGATTTTAATTCTGTAAGGACACATCAAAAATTTCAAATAAATACTCAAGTATTTCTTCATTTCCATATAGATTCTGCCCTAGGCTAATGCAATATTCATCAAGTCTCTACTAAAGTACTTTTTTAGTACTTTCTTATCTGAGTTTAAGATTAAAAAAAGAATGCTTTAAAATTACACCCATAGGGAAGTCATTTAAGTGGGCTGCTTCCTCAGATAAATTAATTTCATCTAAACTAACTTCCTAGACAGAAAAATATTTTCTATACTTAATTCAGAACATGAATTATTTTTATGATTTTGAGTGCAGATTAACTAAAAACATCATCCAAAACAAAAACAAATAGCAATCTTGATTTGATTGGCAGGATTAGGCTCCTTCTGCTTGAAATTAGCCAGGAAATGGTTTCATTTTTCACTTTATTCCCTTCAGGACCAGCTTGAAATGAAAAGGTGAGCAAATTCTGAATTCCACTCCCGGTGTTCCTTCGTGGGGAGTCATTCCAACATCACAGAAGTGGCACATTGTGTTTTTATTTGTGGGGACTGGGTGGGGATGAGGCCCCAGAGGACTGTGAGGGGCCCGGCGCGGAGGCCGGCATGGAGGCCGGCACGCTGAACTCCGGACGCTGCTCTGCGGAGGATGGGCGCTGGCGGCTGGGGTGTAGAACTGTGCCCCTTCAGGCGCAGGTGCAGCATGCTCGGGAGGTCTGGGGAAAACAGGGCAGCGCAAGCAAAGGGACTGCGGGAGGGTGTCAAGGGAGAGGTGCTTTCACCCTCTTTTTCTGGCTTTTCCATGCACTTGGGCAAACCCAAGACCGGGAGATCACCAAGTCACAACCACAGTGTAAGGCTGGTACATGTTCACTAGGAACTTCTTAAAGTACACAGTACAAGGGTTTTCCCCTTTTAGTAAGTTAGGTCCTAATGATTTTACTAATGAAATGTCCATGGCACTACAGAATACCAGGATACCTAGGTCCCTACAGTCTCAGCATCACTGTTTTAAAAATGTGTGGATGCTGTTTTCACTGATGGAATATTTCTGTTGTTTTTATTTGCATGTGATTAATAAGGACTAAAATTAAACAGTTTTTAGGAGTCTAAAAATTGTTCCATTGCAAAGAAAAATGTATTTTAAAGCTAAAGGAACTCAGAATGGCAAAAATGACTGATAATGTGAAGTAAAAGGAGGAAGACAATGAAAGTCCCAATTAAATAATTATAAACTGTATCTTCCAAGCAAAATTACAACTATTAATTTTCATTATGTGCTTAAATTAAGACTGCATAAACGTGTTATTTGGATTGCTTCCATTTTTTTCTTCTAATTTCTCCATACCATTTAACTAATATTTAGCTTACTGTTCATTTTGCTTTGTTTGGTTTAATTTGCCATTATTTACCTTAGTTTTTCATACTGAGGGTCTGACAACCCAACTATTGTTTGCTTCTGGTAATGCTTGCCAATGTTCCATTTGGCACCACTTCTCATGGGCAGATGATAACAATCTGCTCATTTCCATGACTTCTACCTCACGCCTAAAGCAGCCTGCACAAATCTAATAAGAATCCAAATCTCCTTATCTTCAGGGTATGATACAAAATCCATCTATTTATTCAAGACTTCAATTAATGCCATCTATATTTATGAAAGGCCCTGGGCCCTGCAGGTGAAAGTATTTTACACGAAACTCAAGTGTTATTAAATACCATTCTGTGGCGCTCTCACCGCCGTGGGCGAATGTGCGAGTGTTCAATACGTTTAGCCCAAGGTCTAATATTTTATGGTTGTGAACTCGCAAAACAAGACAATCTCTTCTTAAAGCAGGAGCTGAATTTACCTAACAAATCAGAAAATACGATAAAACTGAAGTTACGTCCATGAAGTGCCTTATGGCACCTTGGCATCTGGTTTCCCACTAATACTGGGCCGTCTGCAAATGCCTACTGAGTGACTATTGAATGTTCCCTGAACATATAGGCATAAGATTATGAATAGTATATCATTCCTATATGGCCGGATACACACACACCCATAATAGTTCCTGCTTGACTGGAAGTAATATACACAGAGAGAAACTTCTGTCCACTGGCAGGTTTGTTAATAAAGCACAACACTTCTTGTTCTATGGTGTATAAGACATACTACCAGTGCTTACCAGCGAAAAGCATATTTTTGCTTAACCTACTCACAAAGGCACGAGGTCTGACTTCAACAGAGTGGTAGCAAGCGCCCCAAACTGGCGGGTGCTGGACTCTCGGTCTTGTTCTCTCTAGGTGCACATGCTTGACTGTCTTACCAGTCCCAGGGTTCCTTTCCCTCCCCTGGAAAATTGGTGTGATTATCTGCAACTCCCTCCTGCCGCACCAAACTCCTGCCATTCCACGAGAGTGATGTGCTGCTCCTGCCTCCGATGACACCCATAGAAATACCCATCATGCACCGGGGCTCCGATGACGAGCCAGCCACTGTCCTACGTACTTCATACACACTCACTTAGTCTTCCCAACAACCTGCGTGGCAAACACACTGATGATTTCCATTTTAGAGAAGAGACTCAATATCTTGCCCGAAGTCCAAGAGAGAAATGGCTGATATTCAAATCCAGGCCGTTTGGGACTCAGAGCCCACGCTCCTGTTACACCACTTCACAATAAATGATCCCGCTTTACCACGTAGCTGTAAACACAGTCCTTGCCAGTGAAGTTACTAATCGCTCCATTTCTGCTGACATGAATCTAATTTGTCTTTAATCGCTGTATCTGGCATTTTCTGCTTGTATATGCAACATTTTAAAGGGATTTCAGGGGGGCTGGGGAGTAAGTGAGAAAGGTGAAGGGATTAAGCAGCACAAATTGGTGGTTGCGGAATAGTCACAGGGATGTGAATTACAGAATGAGGAACATAGCCAATAATATCGTGATAACTATCATGAGGCCAGGTGGGGACGTGAAGCAGTGTGGGGACTGCTCCGAAAAGTAGACGGTTTTCTAACCGCTCTGCAGTGCATCTGAAACCAGGACAGGATAACACCGAATGTAAACTATAATTGAAAAAACAAATTTTTAAAAATGTGATGCTTAACACAACACCACGAAGGCTATTGAATAGTTGCTTCTCATTTGAATTTCATTTATGAGATAATTTAGAGCCAAGGAAGGCCCAGACATTTATGAGACTTCCTAATTACAAAGTGAAGGACTCTAGGTATCTTAGAGAACAAGAAGAGGCCAAACACTGTGCCACAAAGCCAACACTCAACACAGCCAGGTTCGAATTTGAGATTCCTGACTTCTACTCTGTCTATACGTTTAGCATTCTCAAACCTTTTTCCGGTCTAGGTCTCTCTGCTGGTCTAAGGTCTTGATATATCAGATTTAAGAGAATGAAATGAGGTTCACCATTTTCTCCCAAATCAACTTTTTCTTCCAGATTCTTTTTCCTGATTGATGATACTCACAATTACTAAACCTAACCCAGAAGTCTAGAAATCTCTTCCTTTCTTTCCATCCATCCCACATCACCACTCAATTCCAGAAATTCTAGCTTCACATGCTGCTCTAACCTATATACTTTGTTCCCAGTGCTGTTGCTGCAAGTCTCGAATCATTCGCAGGCTACCACCGGTCCTGCGTGACTGAGGACCATTAACGCACCATGCCCGCCCCAGCCCTTCCCCACCCGAGGGAGGGAAACACCCTCGCCAAAGAACTCAGGGTTCCACACGCTTAAGCACAAGTTCCATGACTTGTGGGAATCTCTCTGTTACGAACACCTCCTCATCCTGAGCACTTCCTCTTCCAAGAATTGTTTTCTTAGCCTTCCCAGTCTCCAGATGAATCCCTGCATCTCGTCCCTGCCCATATTATAGTACCTTTCTATGAGCAGTTTAAGGGTAATAAACATATTCTACCTGACGGGATTCAGTTCCAGGCTTTGTGCTTTGAATGTGTGGTCTTTGATCCATGAACAAGCCATGAAATGAAAATATTAGCCCCATTTTAGAGATGAAAGTCCTGAAGCACAGGAAGGTTACACAGCCATACAATTCAGAAGTGATGAAACCGAGGTTTCAAACGTGTTGATCTGCAAAACCCCACACTCCACCCACTGTAGCTCAGTCCTTATTTAGTTATGTATTTACATTTATGGCCTCTGAACTCTTAAGATGTGATAAATACATCTTATTCAGAACTGAGGGATCAGTACCGAGTATACAGTCCACACTCAACAAATGTCTGGTGAGTAAACGCATGAGCCCATGTATTGTTTGACTCACTAAACATCCTACTGTTATTAACTATCGTTTAAATAGAAATGTCAGTTTCATAAATATGACTGACGTGGAAAGAAGATTTAAGCAATGTTTACGAGTTTTTAATGTAATTTTTATTGAGTTTTTGTATCGTAATTCATTAATTAAAGACATAAAGAATAATGCTGGTATGCCTTATCTCCCCGTATTATTCAAATTGGCTTTATTCTTTCAATAAGAGGGTTGGGATAAGTTATTACTTTCTGTTCTTGCAGAAAGATCCACCCAGTTTTCACACAATGACCTAAGTCCTATTTTATAAAAATGTATTTGTATGTACAATATGTGTATAAACATATTGCAATCATATTTTGACCTTTCAAGAAGCAGTACTGGCAATCACCAAGTGATTTTTAAAGAATATAATAAAATGTGGAGTGCTCTTTATTTTAACAAGGAAAATTGAGTCATGTTTTTTAGCCCACACCAACAATTTTCAACCTTTTTCATTTCAAGGCACAAACACACTAATTACTAAAATTCTGCAGCACACCAAAAAATATATTTTTTTGACAATCTCGCGAAAAAAGGTGTAATTTTGATTTATAAAAAAAAAATATTACTCAATTACCATTTTTGTCCAAAGTGACTTATTAAAAAATCAGGTTCCTATATTTGTATATTAGGATTTCTGGTACCATGAATTAATCAATGAGATGAGACCTTACTATGCGACATGACCAATAAGATGCAACTCTATCACGTGACCAATATATTTATGGTTCAAGGCAATGCATTCACCCCGGATGGCTATTGTGCTGTTGTTTCTTTAACACGGCAATCTAAGGGAAAAGCCACTAAATGGTCGGGTATTGCATGTTTTCAAACCCACGTTGGCCAAGGCCCACCTGTATTTTTAATGTCTGCAAAATACATACACCTTCCCTGCATGGATATACTTACTTACCCACCTCTATGATTTTGTACCTTGAGATCCTATTTCTTGTGGTCTGAAGATATTAAATGGAAAATTCCAGAAACACATGATTCCTAAGTTTTAAATCACATGCAGTTCTGAGAAGCATTTTGAAATCTCATGCACCTCCCCCCACCCCTGCACCATCCAGCCTGGGATTTGAATCGTGTGTACTCTCCCCACCCATCTGTCACTTAGTAGCCACCTGGGGATCAGATGGACTGTCACAGGGTCACAGTGCTTGGGATCAAGTCGCCCTTATTCTACTTCAAAGAGCCCCCACGCACAAGAGGAGCGATGCTGGCAATTCCAACATGCCAGGGGGAAGCCGGGAAGTGCTTCCTTCGGGTGAGAAGGTGAGTGCGGCCCAACGAGATATTCTGAGAAGGGGAGACCACATACACAGAACTCGCACTACAGTACACTGTTATCACTGCTCTATGTTGGTATTAGTCATTGTTGTTAATCTCTCCTGCGCACAATTTAGAAGCTGAACTTTATCACAGGAAGGAGCGCGCAGAAGGAAAATGTGGTGTGCACAGGGCCCCGTGCCATCCATGGTCACAGGCGCCCACTGCTTCCGACATAAAGACCCCTTGACATCAAAATCGATTAGTCTCGAGGACTATCTATACCATACATTAAAAAAACATCCTCACCTGAGGACATGTTTGTTTATTTTAGAGAGAAGGGAGGGAGGGAGGGAAACATCTGTCAGTTCCCTCCCATACATGCCCCAACCGGGGATCGAACCTGCAACTGGGTATGTGCCCAGACTGGGAATCAAATCCTCAGCCTTTACTTTTGGGGTACGGAGGGTGCTCTGACCAACTGAGCCACCCGGTCAGAGCCATACGGTGCTCTGAATGGATCTTTACCTATGCGGGATTTTGTAACATCATGTCCTCGTGTTTGGAATGTACCAATTCACTTAGTTACGCAGATATTCTAAATATTGTCTTATTTCATTGTAAAATATTTTAAAATCCCATTTACCTCATCACCAATCTCTTGAGAAATTTCTAAGTATTGAGAAGCTGTCAGACTCATGGTGGAAGACACAAGTTTTCAAAAACTCAAAATATTGCTTTAAAAGCTTAATTCTGTCATTAGCTGCAAATGCTACCACTTGTTTTCCTTGAAGTGGTAGGCTCACTTCAATAATTTTTGAGACAGTATCTGCCAAATATAAAAGCCTAAAATACTAAAGTTTGTCATGGTTCTTTAAATAAAAATTGTGTTAGGTATAAAATCGTAGTTAGTTCAGCTGACAACTCTATAACAACTGTACTTCAAGATGTAGCAAAACAGGTTTATATATACTTCCCATTTCATCACACAAAGTGTTAGAAAGACACTGTACCCAAAGGTCAAAATTAATAAGATTAGTAATTTTACTCAATCATCAAGGATACTATTAAATGCAAATGACATGGTTTTGCTGTTGGTTTCCTACCTGGGAACCCTGGGAAGTGACCCAGTCATTTCTGGGTCCCCCGGTGCCTTGATGTGAGCTGAGGCACAGGGAGTTTTCCCACCCCCTGCGCTGTGAACAGGGGCATCGATGTTGCAGCTGTCTTATTAAAATAGTCTTGACCTCACAGGTTTCTTAAAGGCTCTTGGGGACTCTTCTCATGTCTGAAGACCTTAGTTAGAAACAATCTTCTATATTTTCCCCATTTCAAAGACGAGGAAACTGAGGTTCCAAGATTATGCAACCTACCCAAAGCCCAACGGTGAGCAGCACAGCTGAAGTTCAAGCCCACGTATCCTAACCCCAGGTCCCGGTCTCTGAGGCCGAACCACACTGCTTAGGCCATCACTCTACGGAGTGTCCGACTGTCCCCATGCTCCCTGTACTGAGATTTCCCACTGGTCCTCGCGTTACTCTCAGAGATGATGACACACAGCATCCAGCAAGCATTTAGACTTCTCCCGTGTGAGCCGGGTCCGTGCCCATCATGGGGAGGCTCAGGGGGATAAGGCATCGTCCTCCCTTTCAAGGGTTTCACAGGGGCGGGGGGTGATAAACATGTAAACAGATACCTGCAGCACCACATGATGAACGCTGTGCCGAAACCATGTACAAAGAATTTGGGGAGCACAGAAGGGTGATTAATTCTGCCCAAAGAAGGGAGGAGGAGGGGTAAGGGGCTTAGCAGCAGAAGTGCATTTTTGAGTTAGCCTAGGACAAAAGCACCTAATCCCTTCAGTCACAGGCTTGGGATGAGGAGAACTTGGCTTTTAATTTGGCCTTGCTCACAGCCAGCTGTGTGATTTTAGGCAAATTGCTTTATCACTCTGGCACCTGTTCCTGATATCAAATCAAGTATCCTTATTTCACAATCAATAATGGTCCTTCTTATTGTACAATCCGAAGACCTACCGCAAACTCCCTTTGCCCCCTTCCCTCCAACACGCGCACCAGTATTCCCGACTCATTCCATCACAGAATAAACAGAGACTGAGAAAAAATAAATGTGGCCTCAGGTGATACTAACAGGAACAGATATCTCAAATGAAGTGGGGGCAGGTGTGCAAGGATGAAGTTCAATTCTGAGTATAACACTAACAAGACTGAGAAAAGCAACCAGGTTCCTTAAATGTTCTACAAGTCTTAGCAAGTCGGATATGCTTCAAAGAATTGGGTAAAGAGTAAAAAGCAAAAATTTAGTGGGCATAACGTTACTTTTTAAATGCTTAGAATCAAACAAAGTTAGAAGCTAAACAAATATTTCAGGTCAAAATGACATTTCTGAGTCTTGGATTTTGACCAAGCATAAATTCTCTGCCTTCTGAATCTTGGTAGTATCTTAAGTCTATAAAGTTATCATCAGTAACATTGAAAAGTATCACTACTCACTTATATTTAATAGCTATTTAGAGGTTTTTATCTTTGGATATTATATTGTTTGAGCACCCTACAGCCCTATGATATTGACAAAGATAAACATTATAGCCAGTTTACAAATAAGGAAGCAGAAATTCAAAAGGATCATTCTCTACGTAGAAGATTCTTGAGTTAATATCATAAAAGGGGGAGGGGCTAAAGTGAAGCTCATAAATTAGCTTAGCCAATGCAGACCAAACACTAAAACACACACCACCAAGTAGTTTGTAGAACCTCCTCTCCTTTACATTCTAAGGGAGAGGAGAGCTGGGGGGGCAGGACTTAACAGCTTTCCAGCTCCAAAGCACTTGAAATTCGGAAACGGTTGCCCAGCATTTTGCTTTAGCAGTTGGTGTTCAATGTACCTAGATTTTCTGTTAAGCGCTTCAACCAAATGTGAATGCTGTATGAAGATAGCCCATAAAGTGTAGCGGGGGTGGGGGGGTGCTGTATTAGAATAACCACCACTGAGAGGGCTCTGTAAGCAAAGGGAATCCCTTTCAATTTGATTGGCCTCATAGACAAAGGCTGTGTCCTTATAAAATTAAAATACAAACAGCTGTGAATAATTTAGATCACTAAAAGACACGAATGGATTCATAGTTTAATGTTATGCTTGCCTTTTATCCAGATGCAACTTTGAACATAATAAATTTGGTTTTGGAACTGAAATCCGTAAAATTCTGTTTTTTTTTTTTAAACATGTATAATTAAATTCATCTTTGAAGGATCCTGAAGGTTGTATGGGGCAGAAGCAACAACAGATTTTTATCCCAATGACTCGATGGCGGTGGGGGGCGGGGGGGAGCCTCCACAGAAAACTATGACGAGATTTGAGAAAGCAGAGACGCAGAGAGAGCTAGATGACCCAAAGAAGACGGGTCTTCTTTGTCAGGGGTCAGGAAATCATCCCTCAGTTAATGTCTCGATTTGATTGCTCTCAACTTCCACCGGTCTGCCTGACCATGGAGCATTGTCCGCAGAGAAACCCGCAGCACAAGACTTCACAAACCACTTCTGATACATTCACTCAGTCACAGCACCATCTCCACACGCTGCCCAAATCTTTTTCTGTGCCTCAGCTGCGTTTTTATCTTTCATGAAATAATAAAGCATAATATGCTGAAAATGTTGCATATTTTCTTCCATCTTCAATATTAAAATGGCTACACAAAAATTTAGAAATTTTGTTAAGTTTTTGTTAAAGTGCGCATGATATGACAGCTGTCACACGGCAACCTACCAAAATTGTTTCGAATGAAGTTAAAGCCAACTAAGCGCTACGAGAGCCATACCACGGAAAAACCCAACGAACTTTTTGGCCACCCCAAATCTTACATGGGAATTTGTTTCCAAAATCAGCCTGTAAAAGCAAAAATGACCTGGAATCAAAAGACCCTTGAAAACTCCTTCTATTTTCCTGGAGACCAGCAAGTATGGTTTTGCGTACGCACAAATCCTGTAATCACACGTAAATATCACGTGCTTGATAGTGCACAGCTTGTACCAGAGAGCCATCTTGTACCCCCAAGAGCCATTAAAATATTTAAGAATTAGAATCACACCCAGTCTGGTGAGCAACTAATACCACGAGGCCTGCAGAAGCTGCTCGGAGTCCGAATTTCCTCGGCAGAAATGCTGGCCAAATCGCCTCCACCGTTCCTAACGCCAGGCCCTCTCTCCTCTTCTGCTTTCGCCCTTACTCCCTGCACCCATCTCTCTCTCCGACTAGTCAGCCAAGTTGAATCCACTGTCTCTGAAGTCCTCCAAAGCCATCTGAGCCTCACATAGATCGGTTTTTATAACGGCCACAGGAAGTTACCACAAGCCACAAACATAAAACTGCTTAGATCAAACACACCCGTGGGACAACACAGATCATTGTCTTACGGTTCTGTAGGTCCCAGCAGGGTCTGACTGCTCGAGGTCTTCCGCTCTGGGCTTCCCAAGGCCCAAATCCAGGGGCTGGAGGCCTGGGCTCCGGGAGACAGCCCACGTTGTGGCCTCACTCAGGTAGGCGGCTGAAAGCAGGTCCACGCAGGGGCAGGACTTGAGGCCTAGGCCCTTGCTGGCTGTGAGCCAGGAATCCTGCTCAGCTTCCAGAGGCAGCCATTTAGGGGGGCTCCTGAACCCCCTTCTCCATCTTTCAGAGCCTGCAACGGGGTCGAGTCCTCCTCCCGCTTGCAAACTCCGTACCTCCCTTCACTGCACCTCTCTGACCTTTGGGTTGCCCCTCCCACTTTAAAGACCGTGATTACATTGGCCCCACCTGCAAAAGCCCGGCTCCTTGCCTGTTCTCTGGCCTGCTGAGGATTAACCCTCATTCTGCCTGCAAACGCTTCTCCTAGGGCTTCCCAGGTGAGTGTCTGAGTGGATGACATGGGGCCAGGAATCTCCTTCCTTCCTTCCTTTTTCCTTCCTTCCTCCCTCCCTCCCTCCCTTCCTTCCTTCCTTCCTCCCTCCCTCCCTTCCTTTCTTCCTTCCCTCCCTCCTTCCCTCTTTCCCTGAGAAGCTGACCTTAGGAAACCAGCCTGGCAGAAGGAAGGACTAGAAGCCTTTGCTCCTTCCACCTCCTGACCTGCTCTCCTCTGAGCACTCTGCCCACAATGGACATTGCAGGGCTCCCCACCCCACACCCTACCTCAAGCTCAACATGCAATCCACACACGTTGACGGGAGCTGCTCATTTAACTCGGGGTCCCCGGAGAGGTTCTGCATTGCTCACTCCCAGTCATGGCAGACGTTCACCCTTCCCCCCCAAATCCCCCAAAACAAAGTGGACCTCTCACAGGTCCTCCGATCACTGCACCAAAGTATTGGGAATTGTGTCCTGACGCCCAGGGGCGTCTTGGACCATGTCCGATTTCTGCAGACTTCACAGGAGATTCAGGAAAGCAAAACAATAGTATTAAACCTTCAGCTCTTTCAGAACCTCAATATTAGAAAGACCTGCTAGAGCAACGGCCATTTCTGTGCTTTTCCAATAAAATAACTTACACATTATCCATCACAGTTTATGTTACAGAATGCCAAGTACAGGGACGCAGGTGATCAATTTCTCCTGGATTTCAGCTCCAGCCCGGGGGTTGCCGTGGGGTATCTGTTGCCACCCCCAGCTCTGCTTTTATTTGGCCAGCAAAGATTTTATTTCAGTTTGGTTTTACATCCAGTTCCTTAGGATGAGACAAGCAAAAGTTGAGCCCTTATCTTCGGTTCACACGCAGCCTCTTCACTCACCCTCTTGCTGGCTCGGGCCCTGAGGGCACCTGACACGGGTAGGAAAGTCTCTTCAGCTAAACCGTGAGAACTAGATAAATTCAACATTTTCTGGTTTTGTTATGGATGCCAATATCTTCCGCATTAAGTTCAGTGCTCACCTACATCTATAAATCCACTTGAAGTCACTTCCAATTTTTTTCTCTTTATAATCTCATTGTTCTCAGTTTATTTCCCATGTTATGTTTACTTACTGCAGTTTGTTTTTAAAGATTCCTCAACTCTTCTTTGTAAATAACAAATTCATCCTAACTGTTTTCTTCAGGGAGGGGACCAGATGCGGGCCTGTCTGCAGCACAACTTCGTGGGGCCCTTTCCCAGCCGAGCACAGGGTCTGTCTGGAGGGAAGGGCCACTGGATGGGGCCCCTCTGCCATGTTAACACAGAGAACGTTAAAAGGAGCTTCCGCCTACACCCGTGCACGTGAAAGACAGGCCACTTGGGCATGTTGATGATTTTGAGCTGAAGGCACTTAAAAAAAGGACTTTCTGACCTCCCCTTTCCACCTAAAAGCAGGCCGTAAAATCTCCCAGGAGAGAGCTGCCCTCCTTTACCCAACAGAGAAGAAGAACACCCTTAGCCCCGGAGACTAGGAATCCACGGCGAAATGCGTCTAACAAACCAACCGACTAAAATAGCCCTTATCACCCATTAGGTTCCCCGTGAAGTCCCGCCTCACCGTCCCGCAGTGTACGGCCCCTCACCCAAACTCCTTGGTCTTGTCGCTTCTCCACAAATGTATCATCTGTTAAATAGGATATAAGCTCTCAGTGCTACCCATTTCTTGGGGCCTTCATTTTTGTGTGGACCCTTCTGTGCCCATAAAAAATATTATAAAAAATGTGATGCTTTTCTCTCGTTAACGTGTCTTATGTCGGTTTGATTCTCAGGCCTGGCCACAGACCCTGGGAGGTCAGAGGGTAGATTTTCTTCTTCTACAATAGACATACAGGTTAGCCCTAGTCACTCCTTCAAGGACGTATCTGATCCATGTTCCAGCAACTGGTCAAAAGGGAGACAGACGCTGGATTAGGGCACAACCAACCACCAGGAGGGAGGAATCTCCATCTTCCTTCCAATGGGCTCGCCAGGTTCCGTCTCAGAACAGAGGACTAAATTTGGGGCTCACAGCTTTTGTGGTTCGGTATTTATTATATACTCAAACACTGTTCTCCGAGTTCCAGCCAGGGTGAAGAAGGGCAAATTATAGCATGTGGCAGCACAGGGTGTGGGAGTTCCGTGGGGTTGGGTTGCCTCCTGCTGCGCAGAGAAGTCACAGGGATGGACGACAACCTAACAGGGAGCTCTGAATGGTCGCTGGGTCAGCGCTGGGATCTTCACAGAGGCCCTAACTTTAGGCAGCAGAGCAGAACCTGGTCTCATGACAGGTCCCTTTGCGAAGCGCCCGAAGGCCGCACACTTGCCATGTGACAAGTCAGCCTCAGAAGAACAGATTAGAGAGAAACACGGGGAGCCATCTGCAGGGGTGGGTGTCGGGGAAAGCGCTCACCTGGAAATGGCAGTTTCTCCCCGAATGTGGACCTGTCATCTGTGTCATCTGTGCCATCTGGGCTCATACTGTCACCATAAGGGCACCACCAGAAGGAGTTTATTACACCAACAGGTGTCTACATCACTGCTGCCGCTCGGAGAGTAAATGTGTTTACGTCACAAAAGAAAAAAACAAAACAAGCCAAACCCAACCAAAAATTCTTGCTGCAAGGGTGCGGAAAGCTGTGGCCCAGGGACCCTTTCTGGGGAGGCCCTGAAAGAGCGGGTCTGGGCAGGAGGTGGCACGACTCTGTCCACCATGGTACACTCAGGAGTCAAGGTGTTTAACCTGAGACCAAAGGGGTGGTCCGCCTCCTAATGTGGGGTTGGCGGAGATTTTCACGGACTCTGAAGCTTTTGTCCTCAGAAATCTCCAGTCATCAAAGACCCTAAGAAAGCCACCACGGAGTCAGCGTCCCCGGCTCATCAACCTGCTCATCCAAACATCCAGAAAGCCCTGGCACCAGGGACTGGAGACATTACCAGGGGTGGCCAAGCCAGGACCATCATGCTAGTTGGTTGTAAATTTCCAATCATTCTCCTAACGGACATGCTTGCCTTTGTTCCTTAAAGATAGTTTTGTGCTGAACTTAAAAACATTTTTTCCTGAATCTTTTTTCTTTCTTTGTGAATTTAAGTGGATAGAAATGAGCTGTAATATTTTTGCATATATCAAACTATTCAATAAATGCTAAACAGGAGATTAGAAATCTTTTAATAATGCCATTTGTTATTCTCATTGTCTGTTTTCTCTTGTTCTCAGTTAATAAACCTTTCTTCAAATGCATCACATGGAGGGGGGCTACTATCTACCCCGATGGGTCACTGACTACATGGGTCATGGCATGTGCCGGGCTGAATACTGTGGTTACATTCGGGTGCGGGGCAGCACGCCATTGTTCCCTCTCACAGCGGGAAGCACCTACCAATGACATATTAATGAATTACAGATCCGGTGGCGAGTTAACAGGGTAACAAACCTCGGTCAGTGTTGCCAAGACTGGGGTGAGGGCAGGCTTTTTGTAAGCATATGACCTGGTGGGAAGAGGAATTCCAGTTTACAAATGATAAGGTGGAGTTCCTATGGTCCCTGTCTTCTCATTGTTCCGCCAACCTACACAAGTCCCGGGTCCAGCTGGCTGTTTCCCAGGCTTTCTCTGGGGCTAAGATCTGAATTTACAAGTGGTATTGTAATTTGGGGAGAAGGTATATACATGTAAGTACTCATACACCAGCAATCACTAAATAATCAACACACTCACAGAGAACAGACTGACCGCTGTCAGAGGGGCGGGGGTGTACGTAGCAGGGCTGGGTGAAAAAGGTGAAGGAACTATGCAAAAAACCCCACACAACTCACGGACACAGACAACGGCCCGGTGATGACCAGAGGGGAAGCAGGTGGGGGAGGTGGAAGAGGGTAAAGGGGGGTAAATGGTGATGGAAGGAGGCTTGGCTTGGGGAGGTGAACACACAGCACAAAATACAGATGACGTGTCACAGAATCGTACGCCTGGAACCTACACAATTTTATTAACCAAGGTCACCCCAATGAAGTCAATGGTAATTTAAAAAAAAACAAACAACGAGAAGAATCGCCCCAAACACTGCTGTGCCCCAGCCTTCGGTTTACGGCCCGCGCACGTCAAGCGGCTGCTGGGGCGGAACGGAGTCTTGCTCACGCCTCTGTGAACAGTCCCCTTACCGAACACTCCAAAATTAGGTACGGCAGGTAAGTCGGCCACCTATTTCCTGCCGGCATTCTGACGCATGCGCAGATAGGCCAAAAATCCATTAGGGCTCCGTGGCACGCAAAAATCAACTGGAAATCGATTCACTCGCAGTTTACAGTCTGGCAGAGGAGGTCCTCGGGGATCGTTGGTTAAGCTCGGCTTAGACAGTAAGGAGAGGTGGCAGTACTGTCTTACACATGTAGGCGGCGCAGCGGTAGAAAATTCCACCGGACGACTTGTTATCGGTATGTTGGCTTGAAATGCTTTACATTTGCATATAAGATAATGATGTTGTATTTAGAAACACTGTAAGAAGACTAAAAATGTCTATCTCCCTCGAATCTGTGCGTATGCAATGCGATATCTGACAGGGCAATTCATATCTGTGCTCCAAATGATTATTTTATAGGCATACTTGTTTTATGAAAAACTTACTTCCTATATAAGATTTGATTTTTTTAAACCTCTGCATACTAGCCCACATTCTAAAACTTTCTTTCATAAGATATTTAAAAGTATCTTGTATGCACAGATTCATACGTTCTAGCAGTTTGGTGGGGATCAACTAAATTTGGGCAATGATTTAATTCTTAAATTAGAACTTAATTATTAGTTATAGTAAGTTTGGCTGTGCACTTGTAGTAAGAAGACACTGAGCTTTCAAGACTATTTAACGGTGCTATATAATTCAAGGGTCCATTAGATGAACCGGAAAAAGTAACACTTTTATGCTTATAGTTAGCTTTCAATTTCAAAGCCCTCATGGCATTTCAGATGGATCAACAAGTGTACAACACCCACTTCTCTGTACAACGCTTACGTCAAAAATGTAAATTGACAATAATATTTTGTCAATACATAAGCAATGGCTGAAATAATTTTTTAAAAGGAGATAGCTCTTATCCTTAAATTTTATCACTGGAAACCTATGCCTGAAAGTGAGTGACAGATGACGAACTAAGATCATTTCTCCACAGGAACGTATTTTTAGATAACTAGTAAGGCTAATCTAGAATCAGTTAGTCTAATTAGAATTTAGGCAAATATCCCCACATGAATATTTTCACGCTTGCTGTATGGCTTCCTGGCTTTCTTTCACCAGAATAGATTTGTCATGTGCACCACATTTTAAGGCAAATTCTACCTGACTTTAATAGCTATACTGTGGAATTGACAAATATTGAAACACCGTTGCTTGCAGTCTTCTGTTCAGAATCGGCTTTTAGGGGAAAACCAATGTTTAGGTAGGAGCTGCGGAGCACAGGATGAGCTGTATCTGGCTTGGCAAACAAAAGGTTCTTAAGCTTTTGCAGAAGTAACTGCAAAAAAACAATGAGCCCGCAATCAAATTGTCTAAGAACAGATGCAAAATTTAAACATTTGCTTTTGTCCCAATAGCCTGGTTTTTAAAAGGGCACAAACGTAAATATGTCTTAGTTAAAATAAAGACTGGGTCAATAAATCTCAAATTCATGAAGTGCACTCGGAGCCTCAAGTGATGCATTAGCAGTGCCGACGTACACTGAAGCTCTTAGCTCGAAAACCATCCGCTGTAAAATGGGGCAGAAGCGCATTACATATTCTTATCAATCTCAGCGACAAAAGGATTACAGTTTAGAGCATATGCAGGCTCCATTATGCAAAATAGACTTCCCCAATAATTTTCTCACAGTTTGGGGAAGTTATGTTTTCTTCCTTATGCTTTTGAATCTGATGAACCGGGAGAACAGAGAGAAAATATTTCAATAATCTATTTTTTGTTTCTTTGGCTAGAACAGCAAACCATGAAACACTTCTGAACATAATTAGCTTCTCGGCACTGAGATTCCCAATCTCTCTCTGGGTGCGGGGCCAGCGGACCAGATGGTGTGCCTTCTCATGGTGCCTTTGAAGTGGAGGCTTGGGTTCGGGGCCACAGGACGAGAGGCAGACTGCGAGGGGACATGAGGACTCCAACTAGGAGGGCCTGTCCAAGGGCAGATCAAACGCCAGCTGCCTCTTGGCTCCAGCTCTGGTGTCTTTCATCTTTGAGGGTGGGGTGCAGGGGGGGAGGGGCAATAGTGGGAGATCAGAGACACGGAAGAGGTCAGGAAGATGGGGGCCAGCATCGGTTTCCAAAACACCCATAACCTGCTACGTGGAGAAAAGCACATGTGGGCATTTGCACCTGGACCGGCCATTCTTCTGGGTTACCTTGCATACGGAGGGGCTCTGGGAGAAACCTTCCTTGGCTCTTACTTGGCGGCACCGGTCGGTCAGCAGTCCGCCTTAGAACTCAGTGTGGCAGAGCTTAAGGGAGAGAAGCTTGACTGCAGAGAAGCCAGGGAAGAAACTCATCAGAGAAGGCTTGAAACCTAAAAATGATAGGCAAAGCAGGCTGCCCAAATGGAAACTGAGGAATTTCAGATGTCTTGATCAGATGTAAAAAGCACAGCTCAGAACAACTCTAATCAGGTAAGGAAAAAAAAATCTGCAGTAAAAGGCATGGTTAGTCTTGAGTTACTCGAGAGAGTCTGGATAGCGTCGCATGGTGATTCTAAGTCAGCCTTTTTGAGGAGTAATAATGGCAAAAAGACAAGGAAGACGGTGAACATGGCCTTTTCAGAGTATTACATTTCTCCCTACCCCTGGAGTAAAGGTTTTAAGATGTTTTAATAATTGTCCCCCTGACAAAGTATCTTGAAGAAAGCCAAAAGAGATGAAAACTTACTTTCAACTTCGCTGGGCAAAAACAAATAAAACAATAAATAAATTCAAATTTTACCACTTATTTTTCATCGAAGAGCAAGAAATTCACATGACAGTGCTGTGACACAAAGGTGGCACCAGTGTGGGCACAGAGGGCCGGCCAAAGTCAGTGGGGAAGTCCCTTTACCAGATGAATACGGGGCATTGGGGTCACCGCACCTAACGCGCACGCACACAGATACACATACGATATTATGAATATCACTGATACACAGACACACATAGACAGATAAATGCACACATGGACAGAAGACATGAGGCCTCCGCATCAGAGACAAAGGCAGCTTATTCCTTGCAGCAGAAGCAGCCCCAGTCCCTGCATGTCCACACGGTGAGGCCAGATGGTGCCATACAGGGGGTGACCCTCCCCGCCCCCCTAAATTAGGAAAGCAATCTCATAGGGAGCTGGTAGCAGTCCCCCAACCCTCCCCTGAGGAGAGAGGAAGACAGGGATACCTTATGTTAGTTCTGGGATGGAAGCAAACCTGGGCAGGGGAAGGGCAGATTTCCTCCAGACTCCCCTGGGGCCCCTCCCAGGGGGCAGGGTGGAGACACCCCTAAGCTTTCCTGTCCTGCAGAGCCTCCTCATGCAAACGTCCTCACATTAGCCATCACTGCCTGTCCGAGGACCTGGGCCATTTAGAAATACAGGATATTCACGGAGAAGTGTCTCCCAACAGAAGCGCGGGCCACGGGGAGAGCCCAGGTGGAGACACTTCGACGGGCAGGCTGGGCCAAGCGCCAGAGTCAGAGGCAGGAGTGACCAGGTTTTTCCAGGACCGTCCCAGCTGACGCCACGCGGAGCTGCACGGCCATCCCTGGTGAGCCCTGCCTGAGACCGAAGATGCTGCTGGTTTTCAGCCACTGCAGTTGGAGGGGGTGTGTCAGGCAGCCACACATTACCAGGCAAACACGGCAAATTCTACGATAGGAGCGGCTGCAGAAGGAACTGTGAAGCTTATTTTCATTTAAACCTACATATCCGAGTACGTACCTACACCCAGATGTGGAAGCAGGAAGGTGAGAAATGGAAACACGGAGACATGACAGCACAAATGGCTTGTTTTGGCGGGACCTGACGTTTCTACTTTAGACATACCAGCATTAACTGATTTTTTAAAAAAGGTGTATTAGTTTTATTAAAAAAAAAAAAACAACCGAGTTTTGCTTTTATGAAATACTGTGTGTGTACCTTAATCTCTGGACTACGTGCTCAGGGCTGTTTACTCGTCCTGGTACTGTCTCTCCCCCTTAGTGTCCATCGAGAGTAGGCGCCGAGCACACGGAGAGAGGCGAGGTGACCAGGACAGCAGCAGGGACGCTGCTGGACAGTAGGAGCTGGCTTCCGCCCAAGTAGAAATGCAGGCTGTTTTCCCACAGCCTGGTTAGCATGTGACAGGATGGGACCGCCGGAGGACTCCTGGAGAGAAAAGTGCGCCCCTTACCCAGGCAGAGCGGCAGTGCCTGGTCTATGATTATTTTGAAACTCAACCTTGACTATCATGTTCCTATTGCTCTCTTTAGAAACACATGTTGAAAACAGACTGCAGAAAGTTCTAAAGATTCATCATTCAAAATTGCAATTGTTAAAGTAAGATGGTGGGTATAAAAATTGCATGTAACTTCCTTCATGAAATAAAAATTCAATGCAAGAGAGTTTCAAAGCAAATAGTCAATAAGGACTATTTACACAGATTACCTGGCAAACCTGCAGTGCCCTGGACTACGTACTTTAATATGAATTAGCCAGAAAAGTACAGCTTCCATGCAGTAAACAATGACCGCAAACATCTATGGAATGTAATACATATTATGAATGCTGCTCACACATTAGGCAAAATGGTTTTCTTGTTTAAAAGTGTCGAGTCAGTATTTACTAAGAATATTACATCAAGCTGGAAACAAAGGAGTACGCTTCTCACGGTCATCAATAAAACAAAGTCCAAAATACTTAAAACTAATTGGTATTACTCCGGCAGGTACATACGTATTATAAATACATGCGTTCTAATATTCTGCATGCATATACTAATACCATAAATTTGTGAAGAAATAACGCTGCCTACTTTTCCACTTCGCACATTTATATTTTCCTTGTTTTTTTTTACATTGACGATTGTAATGTATCAGTGGGAAACATAAAGAATCACTTTAATATTAAATATTAAGTATTAAGCACACTATGCTTTACTAAACCCCTTGGTTGGGCACCCTGTGGAATAGTAACAGTGAATGCATACTTACACTGGGTAATTTTGCAAAATCCACAGGAGAGAGCTAGGCAGTTTTTTTATTATTAATATGAAACATTGGTCTTTATAAGTGTTCTACATTGAGGTTCATTCTGTCAAAATAATACCAGTGTGCTTGTAGTTCTTCCATCTTAATAACACTGTAACTTGAAATGTACACTCCCAAGGTTACCAACTGGAACACTGTTTTACGGGACCTGGAACCCCAGGACACGCAGTTAACTTAGCCAAGTCGAGTAACGGTAAAAGACGAACCGATATTACCACTTTCAAACACATAACTAACCCGCACGGACTCCAAAGACAAATACGTAACAGTGGGCTAAACGGGCTTTTTATCAAATGATCAGACCTCGAATTGCACGCCGCGATCTTGAAATAAAATGGGTTGCCTGAGTGTCTAGCAACTGTCTGCTTAGCCACGTCTGCCCCCTGCTAGACGCTCAGGTTCTGGAAGGCAGGGCCTGTCCCAGCGCGAGTGTGAACCAATGACTGGTCCTTGAGCGCAGGGCCGTGCTTCCCCCCCAGAGCATGCACCTGCTCCGTTCCCAAGCCCGTGTTGAGACGGAGTCCCCTGGAGGGTTGGCTATGCACGGCGCTGGGGCCGGCTCTTTCGAGGCCTGAGAAGACACATTGAGATGAGAAGAGGCCACACCCATCACAGGCAAAATACACCCGTGGGGCCGAGAGTCGAGATCAGTCATCATTTGGAAAGAACTCCTACGTTAAATGTTTCTGAAGTTTCTGTTCAAGAAGAAAGAGCTTGTAGTAAAAAAAAAAACAACAACAATAATAATAATAATAATAATAATGGGCTACTGAAGTTACATAACTAAAGCCCTGCACCCCGGACACTTCGGCCTCTCTGAGGTCGGAAGTGTCCGGGAGGAGGAAGACTGGATGACAAGTGCACCGCAGAGCAGGGCAGTGCAGAGGAATAAACTTACGAGGGAAGCGGGGCTTTCTCACCCCACGGGCCCCGCGGCCATTCGGCCCTGGGGAAGTCGGCCCGATTCCCAGGGCTGTATCTCACCACATGCGATGGGCTGGGTCGGTGGGACAACCTTCCAAATTCCACACTGGCCCAGAGCCCATGCCGAGAGCACTCTGAGCAGAGGCCGACTCTGCCAAGAAAGGGAGGCACTCCCCCCTCATCTGAAACAGAACACTGAGTATCCCTTGCACCCTTGGCTGTCTGTCATGTATTCAACTTGAATGATGCTTCTATTTTCCCTGTCCAAATGTGTCCCTCCTCCAGCTTTCATAACCTGCCAAAACTCATCTTCTCCAAGATTCCTTGCCAAACTTCTCCCCTTTATTTTATGACTATAATCAGTCCTACAATAGTTCAAATAGATATGCCACTCCTCAAGTAAAGTAGACATGCACTTGACAATCTGCATCTTAATTTATACGAGATCCCTCCAAAAATTATCCAGCCATGTACTATGAAAAATATAGGCATTTGTTGAAGTAGATACAAGATACACTGTACATAGGACAATGATGCCTCCGTCCCCTTCAAAGCAGGGACCTGGGGACCTCACACAGTTCTCCCAATCACCATCGGCCACCCCATCATATTTTCCTGAATCTCATTTATGGTCTGAAATCTCTTCCCTTTCAAAGGTGATTTCAGTTTTGGGAAAAGCCAGAAGTACAGAGCACCACTTCTGGGCTATAAGGGGACAGAGTCACCTATGTGATTTGATGTTTGACAAAAAAAACTCCACACAAGATGTGATGCATGAGTGGGCATGTTGTTGTGATGAAGCTGCCAATCACTAGTTGCATACAGGTTCAGCCTTCTGAATCATCTGAATAGCTTCTGCAGAGGAATCCTCAAGCTTGATGCAAAATTTGATGCAGATTCATTTATCTCCTCACTCAGTCATTTTGAATGGAATGGCCACACAGTGCACATGCTCACTCAACAGCATGTACGCCCCCAGTGACTAGTACAGTGAAGTCGTCATTGTTCACACATGCGCATTCCAGTCCACTCTCCTTGGCTGCCAGGTTACATCGATGTCACACAAACTGTTCTCATTATATTAACAGTGGCTGGACTTTTTCAGGACAGACCTTATGTTGGGTGATGATCTGAGTAATCTCTTTATAAATTATACTTAATATGGGAGCATTAACTAATCAATCAACTTGGTGCTCATAAAACAACGTGATAGACCCAACAATGAAAAACCATAAGCTGATTGTAATGTAAGGCTGAGAAAACATTTTGAAAAAAATGTAAAGCCTTGACTTGCTCCTTTCCACCCACCTCCTCTGAGGTGTGAGCTGCAAATCCTGACAGCAGCTTTCCTTCTGAACTGATGTGCTTTCTTCCCCAACGACCAGATTTATGGAGCGTTCGGTGAAAACAGTGAGAAAATGGCATCCAAACTACCACTTAAAAAAATTCATCATCCAGTCTGTTCAAGTGAGATTGGAAGAAAAAGACAGTGTGAGGGACTTAATCTCTCTTCTTAAGGCCAGGGTCCTTTCTGTGTCAAACTTTTTAAAAGAGTCCTCAGCTATAAAGCAGGTACAGATTCTGAAAGGCTGTAAGTACACTCAAGAGCAGAGTAATGCTGTTGCAGAGATGGCAGAAAAATGATGTTAATTTCTGGAAGGGAAACCGATCACCTACGATGTGCCACCTAGAAATGGAGGCAAGACAGAAGCAGTTGTCCATAAGCCTGGGGATGGATACCGGAAATAACATTTGTTTATCTGATCTAAATTCATGAGAAGGGAAAATCGGTCTATTTTCTTATAAAAGATCAAAAATTATGTAAGTGTCTAGAGCAGCTAGCAAGACCTGACATGTCAAATCAATCTTCCACTTAAGAGACATTGATTTGCAGAAGAGAGAATTTTCACTTTATCTTCCTTTCTGGTACAAAAAAATAGTCATGTTTCATGATCATTTATATCGAGATACACTTTGGAATGTTACTGGTTAACCAGCAGAGGCTGAGACCAGGGGTCTTTCTTTAATGAGAGACAAAAACTCAGTATTTGAGAGCCCCTGCGTGCTCGTGAAAAGGCTTGCTGTTCGTCACGCAGGAGTGGAGTTAAGAGGCCAGAGTTCTGGGACCCTGCAGCTGCGTGGAAGAATGACTCATCATTGACCTTGATGCAGCGGAACTATACAACCTCCAGCAGATGTTCCCTGATGTGCACCTGCCCCGCAGCACACAGCAGGTCAGCGTGCCCGGTTGTCTGGGGAACACTTCGCAGCTCCTCATCTCGGCAGAGGCACCTGGGGACCAGCACAGGGTCATCCCTCAGGCATTCTGGATAGCTATGTATGATGTGGGTGCCACTTTCTCCAAAGATTTCCCAACAATAACGGCCTCTGACTTGTTTTAACTTGACATCTGGGTTCATCTGTGACCCAAGAGCTGCAGCAAACTCAAAAACTCTTTGTTGAGGAAAATCTGGCCTTGACCGGGAGGAAGCGATGGGTGGCTGGCCTGTCATCTGGCCCAGGGTACAGGTCTGGCTCCGTGGTGTTCACCATACAATGGAAGCCCGCCATTGGCGCGAGTCCTGCAGCTCTGCCCCGGACAAGCACGGCAGAACCCCTGCCACGCAGACAGCGTTCAGACAGCATAACTTTGAACTCTTTGTAATTCCACCCCTATCAAAAATTCTGACTGACATAAAAGAAATGCTAAAAAGAGAGCCCAAGACAATGGTTCTGAAATGCTAGTTAGACTGGTTGACTCAGAATATCAGAAAACTGCTGAAAACACAGATGCTTGGGTCTCATCTCAAACTGACTGACCAGAAGGGACACACCAGGAGTCGAGCCCTGGAGCCCGCATGCTTAGCAAGGGCTTCACGGGATGCGCATGAAAACCACCAGTCTGGGTCAGGGACTGAGCGTCCAGTCCATCCTCGGGGTGCTGGAGGCTCCTCTGCTTCTGGGCTGCACGGAACTCCTGCAGGGGCGACCTGCTGCTGCACGGGTGGGACAGTAGCTTGATTTATAAGTGTTACGATGTTAAAACATCATCTCTTATACTGACCATGATCATAGCCATGTCACTCCTGCCACGACTTTGCCATGAAAGTGGGAAGAAGGGCGCTGGACTCCATCACTCAGAGGTAACTCTCTTTCTAGTCAGTGGTCTGAACTCTTCTTGCTAATTATAAAAACTATGCTCTCCGCAGCATCCCCATTCTCCCCTGGGGTGCCAGGGAGCTCAGACCCACACTGAGGCCAGTAACCCTCACGCTGAGCACGCGTGTTTCCTCCCTTCTCTTCAGTCTCTTTTCCCTTTTGATGGCATTTGTATAAATATTTTTTCTTTAAGTAACAACAACAACATACTCCCAAAGTTCTCTTGGAATGCACCAGGGAGTGAAAAAAAATCTAAAATAAAAATTGCAGTGGCTTCATGATTTTTATCCTCCTTGACTGACAACACGCATTGGTAGCTGTTTGGGAATGGCGTGTTCTGTTTCTCCCCAGACACTGTCCTGGACACGCAGTCGGTCTAGATTAGCCACACGGCATCTTAGTCCCTAAGAACTTGACAGGGATGATTACTGCATCCAGACTAAAGTTTCTGGAAGATTCTAAAATACATGAAATTCCTTGAAATAGCAGAGAGGGGAGAACTAAAACTAACCATGAACCAGGCTGAAACCCACTGCGATCCAAATTCATGGCTCGGACCTCAGCACTGTGCATGAGCAATAGCTGGAACCCACAGGTGGGGCTGTGGGGGGGCCTGCTGGAGGCCTGTCTCATCTTGAAGGAACTTCCATATCACTTCCTCCTGCTTTCTGATCGAATCTCTCTAAAAATCATCAGGCCCACCATTTGGGGTGTGGCTAGCCCACAACGGATGGATGACTGGCTGACATTCTCTTTCTTTATTGTTTCTTTTCCCTTTCACTGGAAATGACTAGTTGGCTAGCTTCTTTGATTAATGTAAAAGGTAAATTTTAGAATTCTATAGGCTAAAATGACAAAACATGATAAAACAGTGAGCTCATAAAAATTCTGAGGATTTCAAAGTCTCTTTAAAGTCTTTTGACTGAAAGAACTGGATTAGAAGAGAATTTAGGGCTTTCAGAAGTCTTTTTTTCCCAATCTTTTACTATGTCAGTCCGATATCTTCACCACACACAAACACCTAAATGTGAAAATTATGGGAATTCAAAGAGAGCTCTTAGAAAAGATTTCAAGGCAAAGGATGAGATTAAAATGTTTCTTCCACATATTGACTCTTGCCAATAAAAAACTGACATGTCTGAAAATGGTGTGGGAACTGGCTATCCACAGGCCAAAAGGTGAAGCTAGACAAAGACTTTCTACCTTTTACAAAAATTAATGAAACATGGATCAGAGATCTCGATGTAAAACACAAAACTATAAAACTCCTAAAGGATAACACAGAAAAAAGTCTACGTGGCCCTGAGTACAGTGAAGATTTTAACTACGCCACTAAAGCCACAGTCCATGAAAGAAAGGAGCGATGTGCTGGATTTCATTAAAATTAAAACTCATGCTCTGCTAAAGATACTCTCAAGAGAGTAAGAAGACAAGCCACTGACTAGGAGGAAATACTTTCAAAACACATCTCTTATCAAGGACGGCTATCATAAATAGGCCAAGAACTCATAAAACTCAACAATAAGAAAAGAAGCCAATTTAGAAATGGGCAAAAAGATCTCAACAGACACTTTCCAATGAAGACGCACCAATGGCAAATAAGCACAGGAGAAGTCGCTCCACATCCCATGTCGTTAGAAAGTTATAAATCCGAACAACCATAGATGCACACGTCTCAAAATGCCCCAAATCCAGAGCACTCCCGCCACCCGATGCTGGAGGGGGTGTGGCGCAACAGGGACTCTCACTCACTGCTGGTGGGAGTGAAAAAGCTACGGCCACAGTGAGGTGGTTTCGTACGAAGCTAAACACGCCCTTACCATGCAATCCAACGATCACACCCCTTGGTGTTTACTCCAGTGGGTTGAAAACTTGTAACCACACAAACACCTGCCCACAGGTGTCCATAGCAGCTTTAGTCACAATTGCCAGCACCCAGAAGAAACCAAGATGTCCTTCACTAGGTGAGATGGAAGCACCACTGTACCTCTGGATGGTGGAGTGTTATTTAACACTGAAGAAGTGACCTATGAAACCTTGGAACGACACAGGTATGACTCAGGGAAAGAAGCCCATCGTGGGCGGCTGCGAAACTGTGAGATTCCCAGGACCCGACCTTCTGGAAAAGGCAACGCTGTGGAGACAGTGTGAGGGTCTGCGGTGGCCAGGGGCCAGCGCAGAGGGAGGGATGAGCCCACAGACCGCAGCAGGTTTTCAGGGCGGGGAAACCGTTGTGCCCGACGATGGTGAGCACAGGCTGCCACACGCAGGTCAGAACCCACAGAAGTGCAACCCCAAAAGTGGACCCCACCATAAACTATGGACTTGGGGCGGTGGTCAGGTGTCAGTGGGGTCAGTGGGGGTGCGCTGACTGCAACAAACGCACCTTTCTGGCCTGGGATACTGGCCGTGGGGGAGGCTATGCGGGTATGTGGGCGCAGGGGCTACCCAGAAAATGTCTGTACCTTCTGCTCAATTTTGCTGTCAACCTAAAACTGCTCTAAAAATGAAGTCTATTAAAAATGTCTTTGAGGAGTAAATGTCATGTGAATAAAGTGTGAAAACTTTCTCCTTTGCCAGTGGTACAGTTTTGCAATTCTAAGCTTGAAACAAGCACAGTACCCAAGTTATCAGAGACGATCCTTCACGATCACACTTACATAGAATTCTGAATTATAAATTTATCACTTGATCTTATCTCCTTTGAACATGAATGGCTGTTATATTTTTAGCTTACACTATTAGGAATTCATGAACTAACATAAAACATGCATCACTGTTTATTTTTGCCATCGGCATAATCACCGCCGAGTCTGCTCTGGATCGACGCAGCAGAGATCCGCATGTTAGGACTGTCAGAATGAGCAACGCCAGGGCTGGGCAGCACTGGGCCCCGTTTGTAGAGTGGACAAGGTGAACTTAGTTGAGGCAAAAGGAGAAGAGAAGAGGGTTAGACCACCCAACTTACAAACGGCGCATTTCCCACTCTGCTTCACATCCCTGAAATATTCCAGCATCTGACTGTGCTAACGCTGGGCTGTTGAGTTGGTCTCCTACGGAGAGGCATTTGCATAGATACTGTGTTCTCGGATTTCCTAGGATTAGTTAAAAAGCAATGCCATGTTGAAGGTAATAATTTTTATTGGCCAACTCAGTGTAGGCAGACGTGCTTACAGAACTGAAATATGCACTTCCTGGAAGCCAAACAACACATTTCCTATTCTCTGAACGCATGTCCGTCCCCGACGCAGTCAGCACCATGTCAGCACGGTCAGAAGCGTGGCTCTGAGACTCACGGAGCTGGGCCGGGCCAGCCCCACTCCCTCTGTGCCAGTGGAGAGACGCAAGGTCTCTTTCAATCAGCGACAGCTCTGGCTGCTCCCTACGATGGAGATGAGACTGAGCCGCCGTCCCCACATCTGTGTGCAGTTCTGCGACCAGAGTGAGTTCTCTTCCTAAGGTTCTTTGTGAGCGAGCTCCCCTACTTCCTCTGCATTGCTCTAAGCCATTTTGGAGAAAAGAAAACCTAAGAAAGTTAAAACAGGTTGACTAGATTTCCTTGTTGGTTAAAAAATAATCAAAACAGTGCTTTCAATTTTGAAAGCTCAAACAGTCGCGCTTACATGCAATCAGTCAAATAATATTAAGGGGTAAAAGCCTGTCTTATGGATTCAAGCAACGATGCAAAGATACATGTTCTCTGATTACAATGAGCTGATGAGGTATTTGAAGAGTTTTTCTGTCTCAAAGCCAAGGGGAAATAGGATGACTAGTATCAGCAGCTGTTTCAGACACCTGGCTGGCGTAGCTCAGTAGATTGAGTGCAGGCCTGTGAACCAAAGGATCACGGTTCAATTCCCAGTCAGGGCACATGCCTGGGTTGCAGGCCAATTCCCAGCAGGGGATGCACAAGAGGCAACCACACATTGATATTTCTCTCCCTCTCTCCTTCCCTTCCCCTCTAAAGATAAAATAAATAAAATCTTAAAAAAAAAAAAAAAGAAATTGCTTTAGGCTGAGCCATGGACCGCTGTGGGTGCAAGCAGGATCTACTAAAAAAACAAACAAACAAAAATAAATGAGCAAAATCACTGTGGCCCATTTAGTTCCCATTAAGAGGAAGAAAGCAAATACAGTTCTACCAGTACAGTGCTTTTTGGTGCTTTTCATTAAGGATAAATATAGTTTTGTTTTGTTTTTTAATTAGAAAAAGCTTCATATGCCAAAACTTTGGCAAAGGTTAGGAAGGTAATTTTCTCTAATTATTAAGAGATTGGATTTGACAGTCTGAAGATACAGCTCAAAATTCTTCTGAAGCCTGTGATTAACCACAGGCAGAAAGAAAAAACAATAAAAAATATACTTAAAAAATTTCTCAACTAACTCTAAAGACTTTGACAAATTGTAAGCATATTTCTAATTCAAAAAATAATAAAATGACCAGAGTAAAGTAATATAATATGAAAACACAAGTATTTCTTCTGGTAATATCCAAATATCTATAGCATATTCAGAAGATGAGAAAAAAGTTAATTCAAATTAACAATATTATACTATAAAAATTATGAATTGTGTCCACATGACCAGCATAATTTGTTTCTAAAATATCACATAAAAATGTGTACGTATTTTATGTGATAAATATGTGCATTAATGTATTTCAGAAATTCTTTCTATCTCTAGTATACCATGTGTCTTCTTAAATAAGATGTGTGTGGGTATCTAAACAACATACATCACACGCTCAGACCCACGCGTGCATGGAGTTTCACCCCCCCCACTCCCCAGGAGGGGACGGAAACTTGTGTAGAGAAGTAGACTTTTAAAGTGGAATTCAACAGAAAAGGAAAAACTTTACACTGGATTCCTAAAGTAACTAAACCTTACCCCTATATTACGGTGCCTCTGTTTTCGGAACACATCAATTTATTTGTCTCTTTTTCAGCAGAGAGCAACAATTTCATTTTATAAACACGCTGAATAATAATGCGAAATAAGGCAAATACCTGCTTTCTGTCATGAGAATGTGACAATCTTGAACATGTTCTCCCTAAATTGACTAATGTCGCCGTTTGTTCCGCCTCGCTGTTCTTTTGCATTAAGCGAGAAACTCTCATGAAAGCAGCGAGACCACATTCAGCCTGGAGGAAATGCAGAGGGTAGAAGAAAAAAATTATATTGGGTCCCAGCCTTTGGAGCTGCAAAGGGAGAACCAACAGCCCTTAGGTCCCCCCTTGAAAGGACAGGAGAAAGTGTCGTTCGCCACCCACTCTGGTGCGTGCCGCCTTTCGTCCTTACTACGTGTCTGCGTCATCGCCCCTGTCTTCCAGGTGGAACGGCAGCTCCTTAAGAACTGGAAGGGTCCTCAGCATGCAATACATATGTGTCGACCCAACGCTAGTCAAGCGAATATGCCTCTCTACCCTCTGGCGTCTAGGATCAAATTACTTTGGCAACTTCAAGGTCCTGGATAAAATATCCCTGCGACTCACTGCATAGAAACTGTGATGATGTTCACCCAAATTGATGCTTTTCTGGAATATCTATTTCTTTGGGAAAAAAAATTATTGATCAATAGCATATTTGCTAGATCCAATCCTCTTTGTCTGTGGACAATAATTTTGAAAAATAAAATGTGATTGCATTCTCTATGAAGACTGGTTCACTTTCTTCTCTAATAAATTCTCTTGGCAGGATGTGGGTTGAATTTTATAGCATTTATTATAGTTATCACTTATATTTCTGCATGATAATTTATGAACATCTCTTGTCCCCAGAAGCTCCATGAGGGCAGATGCTCCCCCTGTCTTGTTCACCTCCCAGCTCTGCAATTGATTGATGTATATAAAACTTCACTAAATCTCCCCCATAGCAGCCCAGGCCAAATTAACTTGTATGATTCCGGCCCTTGATGTTCCATACACGAACTCTCAAAAGAACGTACACATCCACTCACTTGAAGGTGTTATTTTGTTCTTAAAACAGAGCCTGAGATGCTGTAGGGTTATGCTAAATACCCCTGCCTCAGCTTCTCTTGTCACGCTGCCTCAGTCAGCAACAACACTCTCTCCCAAGTGGACTGCAAACTATTAGCAACTGTCAAGAGCCCAAATTTAACAAAGTACATAATAGATATGAAAAGAAATTAGGTTCCAAAATTACAGGTGCATAGGCAACCACTTAGAAAGCCAGAGATGATTTAAAGGCACAAATGTGTTTCATTAGCAAATGTCCTGAAAAGACCTACCAACCCAGCCTGTATCCTTTTTGTGACTGACTTACTGGACAGCTAAGCTCAGAGGCTTGTCCAAATGCCCTCACTGTTTCCTAAAGGCCAAGTGCACGTGTAGGAGATGGATGATAATTTGGTTAGTAGTTTCATAGGTGGTTAAACTCTCACACCCAAAGGACATTTATGGATGAATGGGTAGATATCAGCCACCATTGGAAGTTTCCCTTGGCTCATTCTTTGTGGATGTTTTCATTATAATGTGTGGAAGCATATTTATCCAATTTAAAGTAATAGGTACTGGTGGGTAGGAGCGGGCTTGAGGGACACTCCCTGCTTTGGAGTCCAAGACACCTAGTTTGAATCCCAGCTCTTCCAATGAATAACAGTATCACCTTGGGAAAACTATGTAAACTCTTTGGAGTTTAGTTTTCTTATATATAAAAAACAGAAATAATAAGAATTACCTTATAGATAGAAGTTATATGAGGTCTGTCCAGAAAAAAATCCAACCAGTGCTTATATAATGAGAACACTTTGGGCAACATTGATGTAACCTGGCAGCCAAGGAGAGTGGGCTGGAATGTGCATGTTCGAACAATGACGACTTCACTGTACCAGTCGGTGGGGGCGTTAGAGGCTGTTGAATGAACTTGTGTGCTGTGCGGCCATTGCATTCAAAATGACTGAGTGAGCAGATAAATGAATCTGCATCAGGTTTTCCATTAAGCTTGAACATTCCTCCATGGAAACTATTTGGATGATTCAGAAGGTTGAGCTACGGGCAACTGGTGATTGGCAGCTTCATTACAACAACATGCCTACTGATGCATCACATCTTGTGGGGAGTTTTGTTTTGTTTTTTTTGTCAAACATCAAATCACACAGATGAATCAGTGCCCCCCCTATAGCCAAGATTTGGTGCCTTACGACTTCTGGCTTTTCCCAAAACTGAAATCATCTTTGAAAGGGAAGAGATTTCAGACCATCAGTGAGATTCAGGAAAATACAGTGGGGCAGCTGATGGCAACTGGGAGAACTGTGTGAGGTCCCAAGGTGCCTACTTTGAAGGGGACTGAGGCATCATTGTCCTATGTACGATGTTTCTTTTTTTAAATTTTTTTTAAAGATTTTATTTATTTTATCTTTAGAGGGGAAGGGAAGGAGAGAGGGAGAGAAATAACAGTGTATGGTTGCCTCTCGTCCATCCCCTGCTGGGAACTGGCCTGCAACCCAGGCATGTGCCCTCACTAGGAATCGAACCGCGATCCTTTGGTTCTCAGGCCCGCACTCAATCCACTGAGCTACACCAGCCAGGGCTGTACAATGTTTCTTGCATCTTGTATCTCCTTCAACAAATGCCCTATTTTCCACATCACATGGCTGGACACCTTCTAGACAGAGCTCGTACATGAGTTACTAGCACTGCACGGGGCACATATACAGTAAGCGCTCAATGAATTGTTATTCTTATGATAAGTCCAAAAATAGAGGCATTGACAGATGCGAAACAGTTAAAGGCAAACTGCTGGTGTGGCACCCAACCCCTGTTGGATTTGGTGGCATCTGCTAGGTTACTCTGACCTAAGAACTGTTGGGAGGCAGCCTCCATGTGTCGCTTCATTACTGTGCATCGCGTGAGCAGGGGCACAGACTGTCTTTGGTCCAGAATGTCTTTCAAGGGTGTCTGCGTAGTACCCAGCCTCGGAAGATGAAGACAACACCTCCCCCTTTGGCAAAGTAGCCTTAGAAGCCAGAGCTGCCTCCCTCGGAAGCCGTGGGCTGGCACGCTCACCGCCCCTTTTGAAAGGCTTAGACTCTGTTGCTCAGGGCTCCTCTCCTGTGACACAACACACCGTGTGTGTGGTTATCGCTCAGAGCTCTTCCCCTGCGGAAGGTGCAGCTGAGGAGGCAGCGCAGATTCCGACGCTGTGGCCACCGGTACAGCCGGAATAATAACCGGCCTGGTCTCTGGGCCAGGAGGCTCGCCTCCCCTGCCAGCCTCCGTGGCCCTGTCCCAGGCTAAGTCATGAGCTCGCAAGCAGGGTGAAGTTTCAGACGCTCCACCATTCTTGACAACAACCTCCTCCTCTCGGGGGCTGCTGTCACATAGGTGTACTTCTCACCTTTCCAACGTTTTGCTTGCTATCCACATCGGCCGCGGGTCCCTGTGGGTCAGCCTAGGTCGGCCCTACATATCTTCTTCCGAGGCTGAGGGGACAGCCCCCATCTCGAACGTGCTTGCTCTTGTGGCACAGGGTGAAGAGCAACGGAGAAGCCACCCCATGGCCTTCAGAACATCAGCGCGGTCTGTGCACACGTCACTCGCTGATGCTCTACTGGCCGAAGCAAGTCCTACCCACAAGCCCGAGCTTGGTGGCATGGGAAAATACACTCTTCATGGGAGGAGCATCCTCAGCCGCAAAGACAAGGGCAGGATATGTAGCCTCTTAAAGGAGGGAGAGGGGAGAACAGCAGCAACAGCACGTTCATCTGCAGGTAACACACACTCAGTAAAGGATACCTGCTTAGGACAGGGTATGCCATCACCAGTCAGGCCAGGACCAAATGAAAATTCAGAAGGCCCCCGTGTTTTCAAACTGCTTTTCATTGTTCTGCATGACACTGATGATAGTAAAGAGTATACCAAGTCCAACAATTATCTTTTTACAAACTTGACGGTAGAAATGTGCTCCACGTGATGGTATGTAACTTGCCATGAATGCAGTAAATACACACGGGGCACAAACATGGAACGCATCTTTAAGAGGAGCAGAGAGAAAAACCACTTGCTACCACTAGGAGAATAAATGTAAGCCCGCTGCAAAGTCCTGGCCAAGCCACCGTGTAGTAATCACATAAAAGCTCCTCGAACTCTTCAACAAGTGTGCTTAGCATCCCTCATGTTTTCTTTTGAATTTTTCCTTTGCTTTTCTCAAAATCACCTACAAGAGTTAGAGGGTTGTCCGAGGGTTATTTGTAACTCTTCCCCTGGGTCGTTTTAGACATGATTTTCCTCTCGCCATCTTTTTTCATCCAATAGCCTCTTTGCGCTCGTTACCTGTGCATCCATCACGCGCGTTAGATTCTAATCTGGCAGGAAACAAACACGCTTTGCTTTGAGGCCGACGAACCAATTACAAATGACCCACTTACTCTATATGCCTACCTACAAGTCAGAAGCCATAATTTCGGAGTTCTAAGAATGATGTCCACCGATTCCATGCCACCACGCCTTTTTACCCTTAACTATTTTCTCTCCGACTTGACAATCCCACGGGACTTGATTCACTGCCCACATCCATCCTTCTTAATGTGGCTATGTTCCTTCCACTCAAGGGATACTTTCTAAATTATCCCAATGTTCAAATGTGCACAGATTTAATATCTAAATATATTTATCCATTACCATGCTATTTACGTAACATTATCAGGATAGTCAATGATTTAACTGTTCTCAACCACATTTAACATAAGGGCTTATGTTTCGGTGTGTGAAATTTACATATCTGAAGATAAATTTTAGATATTTCCTGCATTACTTATTACCTTAAGGGTCAAGAAGTACAAACATATTTCTTCATTCATTGTTGGATCCAGAAGTGTCAACTGAGTGAAAAGACAAATTCTGACAAACACTATATTCCAACCATCCTCTTGAGCTAAAAATTAAGACTGAGACTTCCCTCACATTTTTTTCAAAAATCAATGTAAATATACTTCCTGTCCTTCAGCACTTTCACATCTTGTCCCAACTCCCAGTTTTGTCTTTCATTTCATTCTTACCCGCTACACTCAATCAGCTTTACTCTGAATTCCATTTCCTAACCGGTAACAGCTATTTGGAGTCCTGGCCAGTGTATTTTCACCTTACAAGTGCTTTTCCCTCCGACTTCCTGTGGGTGGGACGTTCGTGGTGGATGGCGGGCTCCTTGAGAGAGAGAAGGAGCCTCTGCATATCGGTGTGACTCTGACAGGTGACTGCATCACAAAAGACACTCTCTTCCAGAAGACAGTCGTCCAGGCAGCGCCAATGAACCCAGAAACAAAGTCGTCTTAGACACAGGCTTTTCTGAATTTTTCTCTTTTTGTTAATTAAGCAAGTTCACAGTGAAGGCAGCTTTCCATTTATAGCATTTAGTGTGACCTCCTTTCTGTTTCCAATGGGAGAGATAAAGGAAGAAGCCTGCATTTATTCCTCCAATTATTTTTTTTCCAAGGAGTACGTGGGCATTGGTGCACTTAAGTATCAATTAAATACTAATACAAAGTAGAATTACTTCAAAATTCATCTCGGCACGCCAAGGTGCATCTGGGTATTGGGAGCTACGAGGATAAATAGGGAGACAGCAGATGTGTCTCCAAGACACTCCATTAAAGGACCCTGCGCAGCGGAGATTTCTATAGCCCTTGGATAATATTTTTAAGGACATAATTGACATGTTAAAAAAATTTGGGGGTAGTAAAGCCTGATCACAAATCCTATCCACGAATATCCACTATACTTGTGGTTTCGTTCAGATGTCAGGCTTTCTGCTTTTATGGGGCTGGAAGTAATGCACCTCTGGGGTAAGAGGAAGGAAAGAGGAAAACTAGTTTCGGCATGAAGCCCGAGCGAGAAAGGGACATGGAGACAAGCACAGGGTAAGGGGCACACGGACATCTGTGATCATCTGCTGAGACGGGAGTGAGAACCACAGCATGAAGCAGCGGTCTGAGGATGTGCAGGTCTGAGAGAAGGCAGGCTGTCTGCACTGAGCACAGGGGGCAGCGCACGGCGCCGGGGACAGGGCGCCGCCTCCTCTGGGCAGGTCCCCGCCCCTCTTCCACCTGAGCTCTGTGGGGCCAGCTTCTCGCTAACCCTCCCGAGAGGGCATGTGTCTGGCAGGTGGGCAGCTAGTTAGGCAGGAAACTGAAGAGAAGGGGGAAGGACGGCTGAGCTGACGCAGCTGGGAAACTACAGTTCCACCGACATTCCAGGGAACAACCAGCCCGCTCTCCATTGCTGGGGTGCTGGAGAAACGCAAGGGGGGTTCCTTGACCTTGACCGAGGCATGTGCAGTAGAAGCCAGAAAGGCCACCATAAAGGGGAGGAGAAAACCTGGGAAAACCTGGGGAAAAGATGGGATAGGATGAGGAGCAAGCAGGAAAATCCAGGGAGGAGGCTGGTATGGTGGAAGAATCCTGCTCCCTCCCACACCCAAGGAAATACTAGAAAGAAACAGGTGGCCCAGCCTCCTGTTTGGCCACCAGGCCGGGTGGAACGCCATCAGCCTTGGTGGCCCACCAGGGAAGTTAAGTAAGTAGTGCAGGGTCAGCCTTCGGGCCTCGGGGCCAGCGATTCAGCTGTGGGCCCCGCTGACCACCCTGGGTTTGGACTTCTCATGCCCGGGAAGCTGGTGGCCAAAGGGCAACGTGACCAGCTGCTGCCTGACCCGGGGGAAGTGCCTCACCCAGGGCGGCCGCCTTCCCAAGGACGCCCTCGCAAATCTTGTCACTGTGGCCCAAATCCTCCTCCGAGGGTGTCCCTAACACCCCTTTCCCGCCACCACATGGGAGAACCTGTGGCCAGACCGGTCATCCTCCGCACTGTGAAACCGCCCTATTCCACTCCCTTCTCAGAGCCTCCACTGTCCTTTCTGAAATGACCAGATGCCAGTCTGAAAGATCATTCCGCGCTGAGAAAAAACAACAGGAACGTTTCAACACAGTATCCTTCGAGGGGCATCCATGTTCTACCGTGGGTTTCTCAGAGACACAAAGCTTTCACCCTGAAGGAACGAATCTCAAATCTAGGGCATCTCACGTGAACAGATTCGTCCTTGAGAGATTCCAAGGTTCTCTAGCTCAAACCACCAGCCACAGTGGGGTGTTTTTGTTGTTGTTGTTTTACAAGAAGTTCAAAGAAACTCAAGTGAATGCAAAGAATTTTGAATTTGCATATAGTGAAGAAAGTATACTTCTACATATGCTATTGGTTAAAGGGCATTTTATTAACATGAGCTACTTGTATACACGCCCTCCTCAGCCAGTCACCCCAACTCACTCATGGGGTACCGGATGATGACTATGCGAGTGCATTAGTCAGCTCGGCCGCCGGAACAAAGTACCACAGGCTGGGTGGCTGCAGGAATAGAAATGTATTTCTCACCGTTCCCAAGGCTGGGAGTCGGAGGGCAGGGTGCCTGCCTGGCCAGGTTCTGGTGGGAGCTCTGGTGTCTCTCTAACGAGGACACTAAACTACCCACAAGGGCTCCGCCCTGATGACCTCATCCACCCTAACCACCCACTAAAGGCCCCACCCACAAATAGAATCCCGGGGTGGGGGTGGGGCTAGAGCTTTGACACCGGGATTTGGGGAAGCCACGGTCCAGCTTGCAGCTGTGAGAGGACGCTGTGAAAACGTCCCTATAGAAACACTCCTGAGCAACAAAGCAATGCAGGTGGACGCAGGCAGAGGGCAGGTGGGAAACGAGAACAGGGTGACCCCTCCCCCACATCTTACCGCGCATTTTTACTGTAAGGAGCTTCTGCGTGGCTCTCCCTTACCCTCATCTCCAGGATTCCCTTCAGATCAAGCTGAGTGGCAGGGCCCTTCCCTCCCAGGCGAAAGCAGCCACCCACCCAGTTCCTTCGGGCTTCTGTTGGGAAGCTCTGTCTCCCAGTAGGTGAGCCTCAAGCTCTTCCACTTCCAAACCAAGCATGACTACACGCAGGGGCCGCTCTCTGAAGCTGGCCGGCTTCTGAACCGCCTGGACTCATCATCCTCACGTGGAGCCCTCCGAAGCTGACAGTTCCCAGCCGCCCCGGCGCACTTACCAGTCCAGGGCTCGCCCCACCCAGGAGCTCCCCTGGGGCTCCCGGGTTCCAGATGAAAATAATCAACCCCCTGAGCACCAGCACAGAGCAATTAACTGAAGGCAGCTGACCTTCCAAAGAGACAGGCTCAAACCGAAAAATTTCCATCCGCCGTTCTTTTTAGTGTAAATATGAGGATTCTTGGGAGTTAAAAAGAAAATGTCTGCTGTCTTTCAAATTCCGGGATGGAGACAAGCACGAGGCGCTGGATGAGCAAGGCTAAATCAAGCTGAGAAGGACATCTGGAATGTATTACTTTGGTTGAGGACTCGCCTTGCTTATTCCCCCCAGCTGATCTGTTTTGTTTGAAACAAAAGCAGCAGGAAATGTGGAGACTCAGTAATTAGGCAACAGTGGCTCTGTCGGATCAAGGCAACCCCCTGAGCTGGTTTAGCCGCAGCCCATGGCCCCAAGTCCAACAGTGGCCGGTATGTTATGCAGTTACAGTTTTAATCATCAAATCCGAGCCCAGGGGGTCGGGGGTGCAACGCATCGCGCTATTATTGCCTTTTGTATTCCACACTAGTCCAATCAAGACACGCACTAAGCCTTTGAGCGCTGGGCTTCGCGCTGGGCACGGAGGACAGGCACAAAGGTGCCGAGACAGTTTCTGTCCTCAGGAAATCTCTGACAGTAGCTGATACGTAGGTACGACGCGGCCCAGGGCAGGCGCCGCTCTGTGTGCACAGGCAGCCCGGCAGCCACCGCCTCCCAGTCAATCATTCGGATGAGCAGACGACCCCACCAGGCGTTGTGTCTGGTACTTTTTATAGGCGCCATGTTCCTCGAATCAGCTAGTCTGTCTCCATTACTCTTGCTGCAATCGGATTGAGAGTTTCTTGTTTTGGAAAAATAGCCACATTTTAACAGTTCTGGAATTAAATGCAAACACAAACTTCCGAAATGGAAACAAAATTCCCAGGAAAGAGGTGGGGGGGAGTAAAGGAGACTCCAATTATTTTAATAAGCTCTTGAAACAGGAAGCTCTAAGTTTTCCTAAGACACGAAGCCCCTCTGTAGGTACCGCAGCCACCTTTACCATTTTCACAATTTACACGGTTTCTTCGGTTTTCACCTGCTCACATGTGAACTCCTTAAGTAAACCACAAAGGGCGGGCTTCCTGCTCCTGGGCTTCAGGAACATCGGTGGGTGGGAGCGCCTGCAGGCGGGGGCCATCGAAACTTCTACCAAGAGAAACTCCATATTTAAATAACCCTCTCCCCCATTTCTTCCATTTAATGTCCCAATTGAAAGTCTAATTCTCTAAATTCAAACAATTTGTAAATTATCTGAAACTAATTACATTTTTCAGAACACTACAAAAATAGAGAAGGCAAGAGTACGCGCTAGTATAATAAAAATGAGACTGTTTACTCCGAAGAATAAGATGGGTCTGAAGTTCCACTATGTCCACAGAATCAACAGTTAAGAAAAAAAAAAAGGACTTCAAGCATTCACAATACCGTTGAACTCTGTTTAAATGGTATGTGAGAGCAGCTGAAGCGACAAGCCAGTGCATTAGTGAATCAGATGCATCAGCTCGACCCGGTGAATACTTGCCGAAAGGCAGCATCCTCAAGCCCGTACACGTTTTACTAATCAGGGTCTGGAGGAGGCCAGGAAACCTCTATTTTTAACAAGCACCCGGGGGACTCCGACACTCACTAAGTCCTGGCAGGCACTGCTCTAAGACTTTAGTCCTGGATAATAAGGATTCTGTTCAGAGATGAGAATGGGATCGGAGCGACGGCCCCACCCTTGTTCTACCCTCCTAGGGAGATCCATTTACCCCCAGATTTCAGGCAGTGCTGTGCTGAACTGGACTCTGCCTTCTTAACATCCCACTGATATCTTAAAAGCACCAATATCTTACAGTTCTATTACTGCCTCTCCAGATAAGGAAGGAATTCTTTTGTGTCCCCTAAGATTCCTATCACCCCATTTCTACTCTGCCCCCCTTCCAGGGTTCAGCCAGTCTGGGCCGCTGACCCATTACAAAAGCCCTGGCAATACTGAAAAGAAACCCTTGCGTTAGCCATCCATCCTTGTTTGCTTTGATTGAATCATCTTCTGGGTTTTTTTTTTTTTTGTCCTTTGGTTAGCTTTTATTGTTAGTTTAGACCATGAATTTTTTCAGGGCAAAGACCTATTTAGTTGAGCTTTATTTTACTTTCCCCGATTATCTTTTGTATTTAAAAAACTTGAGCGTTATTGAGGCATATATCACTGACAAACTAGAAAGAGGACCATCGCATCGATGCTGGCAGAAGCGGCAGGGTTTCCTCCCTTCTCACCACTGAGCAGCACTCCACCGCACGCACACACCACGTCTCCGCCATCCGCGCCCCCACGGTCGGACACTCGGCAGCCTCTCTGTCTCGGCTGTTGCCAGTAACGCCTCGTGCATACGTCTTTGACGTCCTGTCTTCATGTCCTTCGGATACACACCCCGGAGCAGATGGCTGGGCCATCCCCACGTGTTTTTACGGTGGAAATCATCTCACTCTCTAGTCTCATCAAATGCTCCCTGCAGAGGGCACCACGCCACCAGCCTCCTTCTGGTTTCCACTGGCCCCTGGGAGCACACGTTAGTCTGTGTCCACCAAGGATGTCCTTTCGTGTCCTCCCGATAACTTTTGATTTCTGAGCCGGGAGGCTCCCTAGACTGAGCTCATTCACCAAACAGAAGCTCACATCACTTAACCCAGGGGGAGGAAGGGCCTAGTTTGAGCAGGCACTTCTTTCCCGCAGTGTCACTGGTCTTGGGAAGCTTAATTTCTACTGGAGGAGACGCAACTAAAAAAAGAAAGTAAATAAAGAAAAGAAATAATATAAGATAGTGCTAAGAGGTGTGGAGAAACCCACACAGTAACGATAGTGATGGCCAAGGTGTGCGCGCTCCATTTTAGACCAGATGCACAGAAAAATCTTCTCTGAAATAGGGGAAAGAAGGAGCCAGCTACACAAAAGCCTAAGGGAAGAGAATCCAATGAAGAGAAGCTAGTACAGAAGACCTTTGGCTGCTCAAGGGATGGAAAGAAGACCAGCACGGTGCAAGCAGAGAGAGAGCAAAATGCAGGGGACCCATGGCGTGAGGTCCCTGAAGGCCATGGTCAGGTGAGTCCAAGAAAACTTTCTGGAGGAGGTTTTAAATTCTAACAGCACAGAAAGCTTCCGAAGTGCTGCACGGGGGAAAGGGACCTGGTTTGAGGGTGAGATGAGCCAGCTGCTATCTAAATACTGAATTAAGAAGAGTAAGGAGGAGGGGCTGTAGTTAGGACGCTGCTCTGGCCGTGAGCCGTGATGACGACTTGAACTGTGGAGGCCGCGGTGGGGATGGAAGGGAGCAGATGAGCTCGGGGCGCAGGGCTGTGGCCGAGCTCACAGGCTGCAGCGGGGGCCAGAGGCGGGAGTGGTGCAGTGAGACACCAGGGAGGCGTCTGACTCTCTGACCCGCATAACAGGAGAGATGGTGATGCTGTCTACAACGACGGGGAAAGCCTGAGAAAACAAAGTGGGGTGGGGAGGAAGGGAGCAGAGTATCACCTTAGACATGCTGCTGAACATGCAAGTGTGTTAAGACCTGGAGACAGAAATCTGAGCGTCAACGCATAAAAATATCATCTGGAGACATGGGGTCAGTTCTCTTAGGAAGAGCTCTGTATAGAGATGGAAGTTCAGGAGGGAGCTCAGGCCACGCCAAACCAGAGGACTGGCAGAGAAGGATGAAATGCAAGCGGCCTGGAGAAAACGGCCGGTGGCCCATGTGGGTTCAAAGAGGCTCAGGGCAGAAGATTCTCAAGTGTCGGGAAGAGGAAGTGGCCCACCGTATGGAATCCTGCTGAAAGGCTGAATAAGAGGAACACGGGGAAAAGCGCATTGGTTTTGGCAACATGAAAGCAACCCTGACAAACCTGAGCCAAGTGAACGCATTGTCCCTTCAAAGCCTAAGGCAGGTACCCAGCTGAGAGGCCAGAGAAAGCTGTGCAAGAAAGGTAACAATGGTAAAAGGAAAAAGAGGAGGAGGATGCGAAGAACCTCTTCCGCCAACTTCAGAACTTCAGTAGCTTTCCAGCATAGACGCATGACAGCAAGACACAGATGCCACACAGGAAGGACTAACAGTAGAATTTTTAAAAAACAACGAAACACACTATCTGATGCACATTAAATCAATCCACACTCGGATCTTAGAATTTATGCACATGGGATAACCGTGTTATTATTACTACCAGTTCAGAAGACATAAGGAGAGTTTTTTAAAGACAGAATTAATTATTTAACAAGAGCAGCCAAGCAAGGGCTACTAACACAGCCACTGTGTAAGGCACCCCAAGGAGTGCCCACTTCTCCCCCCTTCACCGTCCAGAGCCGAACTGCCAAAAAGCGGAGGACGGATCCCAGCCTCCCCTGTGCTACACAGCCCGTATTGCCCTGCCATTTAAAGTGCTCTGCACTTGGACTTGCGGAGGTTGCCAGCAGAGAGCAGAATCTCAAAGCCACACAAAGTCATAACCCTTCCTCTTAGAATACACTAGTCTTTTCTGGCACTGCCCCCCACTGCAACCATGGAACTCCACGCCATCTTTCGGGTGAGTCATGCTGCACAATGGCCAGTCGACTGCTCCACAGAGGGGTGGCACCACACGAAATGAAGCCCAAGTCAGCTGTGGAGGCAAGTGAGCCTGCTGGCCTGCCTCCGGCCGTCTGCTCGGCTCTGCCTTCTGGTAAGTGACATCAAGACCAGGCTGGCTTCCAGAGCTTGGAAGGCTCAGTGAGTTGCCAGGATGAAAAGGGGCTCTTTCATGCTCAAAGAATTCTTAACCAGATTCTCCAGGTTACTTCCCAAGGGGGAATTTCTCAAAGTGCGGTTCTGTTCCCACATCCACCTGGTCACTGGTGATGTCCAAAAAACAAAACAAGAAAAGCAAATCCTGAAGTCCCACTTCCCATGGAGGCACCCAAATCTCCGAGGGGCAGACACAGACACCGGACACCGCCTGTCTCAGGACGCTGGAGCCCCTCCTTCAGTTCCAACGGTTCAAAACACTCTCCCAGCACCGTCAGTCACTGCCTTCAGGCACAAGTGAGGGCACTGTGTGATACTTTGGGGGGGCCACCACCACACACGTAATTGCTCTGCTATCCCTTCTGTCCCTGATGATGCTTAGTGGAGGAGAAAGACTCAGGCTACGTTTATAAGGAGTTGAAAGTAACGTTTGCCAGAGATGGTCTCTCCATCTTTGTCTCCCTCCCTCCCTCCCTCCCTCCCTCCCTCTCTTTGACTCCCTGAAAGGTTATCAGACTTCCTCCTTTGGAGGAAAGGGAGAGGGAAAGAGTTGGAGAGCAGGGGAGGTGCGGACTCCTAAGGCAGGAGGAGGGGCTGCTGCTGCAGCAGAAGAAGTCACGGGCTGAGAACAGAGACTGTGTGATGAGCCGGAAGACACTGCGGTTTACCCCAGGCCCAGTTCACGTTGCACCGAGCATGAAGGATGGATAGAGTGATTGCGCGTGCATCTGTAACTGCCTCTGCCTTGCATGATTCATGGCGGTTTGGGCTGGTTTATTTTTAAACTGGACTGAAGTTACAGAAAAGCACATTTGAACAGATACACTAATCAAAGGATCGTGGCAATAGTCCCCATGGTCCTGCCAGAGCCTTTCAGGGATTAGAAACAGAGGATATTAAAAAAATAATGTTATAAAAAGGGCAGCCTTCCCGCACATGAAGGATTGTGATATATCAATTAGGGTAATGGCCTTATACTCAGGCCTATCCTATTTAAATCCTTTTCATGGTTTTCTTTAAAAAACTGAATACTCAATTTACTTTGCTGAGACAAAGGAAAGGTATTGTGGATAATGAACTCCAAATGGATTAGGACTGAGACAGTCAGAGGCAATGATAAGGTGGCAAGCACTTAATATACTTCCTCAGTAATACAGTACTGAGAGGGGGAGCCTGACCTAAGGGCTGGAGGGAGACTTGCCCCGCGGACAAACACTGGTCTCCTCCGAAGGGGAGAGCACGCCAGCTAAAGCCTGGGAGCCCCCGTCCCACCTGCCCAGTTCAAATGTAGGGAAGTATTACGTGCCTGCAATAAAACCAAGTAAGAACTCCCTCTGCAAATTTTATTTAAGGTCTTACTAAAGCACACTTTTGGACTCCATAGCATAATACTATTTGAAAAGATACAGTGATTTAACCAGCCATGTCCATCTGGGAAAAAAAAAAAAAAGTTATTTAAACCCCACGCACTTCAGTGAACGCCCTTTGAAACGGCCTTCCCATGGGGCACTGAGATTTCCGCCGGTTCGGGCCGCGCACTGAATCTGCAGACCAGGCCCGGGAACTGTGCCTTTGGACGTGAGATCCCGCCCTTCAATGCCGTTGCCGTCCCCGCTTCATTCGGCACATGCGTTTTCTTTGTTTGAAAGCCGGACCAAATACCTAGGCTTTTTGTTTTGGGAGGGTTATTTTGTTTTTCAATGTCAGAAGAAACACACGGTTAAGTTCGTTTTAAAAGCCTCTGGACCAGATGTTTTAAGATTGGAATTTTTCCTTGGCCAGAGCCAACATAATTCCGTAGTGACTTGTAGAAATGACATCATATATCAGCTTATTATGTTTTTTGAAGTGAAACTTCGTTTCTATAACAAACTAAACGTAATTGCCGCTCATTTGAGAGGAGTGCTTCGCTGCCGGCTGCCTCCCAGGAAGCAGGAGGCAGATCAACCTGAAAGCCTTGGTGGGAAGCGCGCCACAAGCAGGGACCTTTAAGCAGCTTCCGGTGGTTTGGTTGCAGCCCTTCAACTACCAACAGGACCAGTGCACGTCCAAAGGAAGCTTCAGCCTCATGCGGCTTTTAGCAAAAGTAGGTCCTAGGTAACAGTTACCTTTGATAAATCAGGCGTCTTGATCGGAACAGTTGGACTAATACTCCACAACTTGATGAAGCCTTATAATTCCCCTCCCCCTCCCCCTCCACGGATCGCATCCTAATTTCATTCCACCATCGCAATGTACTTATTTTAATACAGTAATGTCATTGAGAGAAATGATTAGTAATGTAAGTAGAAACTAATAGTCTCTTTTTAAAAAACATTTTAATTTAAAAAATATATCATATAGCCCTGGCTGGTGTAGCTCAGTGGTTGAGTCCTGACCTGCTAACCAAAGGATTGAGTCGCTGGTTCAATTCCCAGTCAGGGCACATGCCTGGGTTGCGAGCCAGGTCCCCAGTAGGGGGCGCATGAGAGGCAACCACACATTGATATTTCTCTCCCTCTTTCTCCTTCTCTTCCCCTCTGTCTAAAAATAAATAAATAAGATCTTTTAAAAAAAGAAGCTTAAAAAATATATAGATTTACATTTTAAATAATAACTAAAAATAACAATAAAAATGAAAGAGAAAAAGTTTAAACCTGCTTTTCCAGCAGCCAGTTTAATAATCGAAATGTTTCCATTTCCCTGGTACAGTTCCTTCTCGTTCACCGCTAGAGTCCAGGAATCACCTTTACCTTGTGAGACAAGGGCGAACTTCACACAGGGAGCAGAGGGGCCATGAAACAGGTGGGCAGGACACCAGCTGTCAGGGACGCTGAGTGTAGGAGAACAGCGTTCTGATGGATTAGCCCCAGCCTGTAAACTCCCAGGAGACGGGAGCAAGCCTCTCCTGTGCCCCCCCCCCCCCCACCTTTCAGGACCATGGGCCAATCACTAGGGGGCAGCCCAGTTCTCCTCAGCCAGTCAACACTGGGAACCCAAGTATCAGCCCAAGCACTTGGCAACCTAAAGAAGCCTGGAGATAGCACTTGGTCCCCTCCACCCATCTTTTGGTCTTCCACATAAAAATGACCACCAAAATACCATTCTGACTTGAGTTCCTCATGCTTAATTTTAAAGTTTGATCACTCGGAGCTGAGCATGAAGGCAGCTGAGCATTTCAGCTGGCAAGCTTCTCTGACAGATGCGGCAAGCTCATTCCGGGCAGCAGGATCTAATACATACTCAGTCAAGTCTTGGTTCCTAAGGACCCTCAAATCGATCCACTTCTTCATATTTGTATTACAGTCACCTTAGTGCATGGCCTCGTCATCTCCCACCTGAACCAATACCATCATCCAGTAATTGTGTTCTCTACCTGTAGCCACCTGGCAACCTGAACTTTCAGTCCCAATTTTCCCAGATCAGTCTGGCTGACAGGCCTCTTCTTATTACCCTCCTGTCCAGACATGTAAAGGGCTTCACAGTGCCCCTTAAATTTGCATGTACCTAGTTCAGGACACAAAATTAATGAAGACTGCTCCTGACTCTCTGCAGGAACAACCTCATGGAAACTGAACTCACAGCCTGTATCTGGACTTATTTTTACAAAACTATGTAGTACGAATTAATTCTTTAAATACTTAATGATTTAGTTTTATTTAAATAATTTGATGTAACTTTTATGTTCACTTGTAGTCATTTTTATTTTTGCCGTTAGATTTTGAAAGGTACTCTTGATGTTTTGCCAAAAAATTTAGAAAATTTTTAAAAAATGTACTTAGTAATTTTTTACATTTACTTTTCATTTACATTTTGATAAATGTATATTCTGATTTTCTATACTCTAAATGCAATTAAATATTATTTTAATCCTTCATATAATTATTGTAAGTAAATGCAAATTATGTGGAAATCTTTACTGTAACAGCACTTTTGCAGAAATGGAGGTCAGAAAATTTTTATGAATAAGCATATAATAATTTGAGTTATAACTGCTTACATGAGATTACTCTTTCCAACATCACAGCCCTTTTGGCAGAATATTCAGACTTCGTAAGGATAATTAAATTCGGTCATTATGTATGTTTGCTGGTTTTAGCCATATAAAGGTATATTTATTATTTTAAGAAAAAGGGAGATATTTCATTTGGCAGTCTGTTAACTCGACAACACTGGTAACGCATTAGGTAAGTGTGATGTAGACCCCCACGCCCAAGGCCCCACAGACATCGGGGAAGGCCTGCTGTGAGTGACGTGCAGCTGCTGATGCCAACTTTGAATACTTTTGCTCATGTGGTTACTGACAATGAGCTACCGTGTTCCAGACGTAGAAGGCATGAAGCCGAGTCCAAAGAACACCTGCATACCCAGCGCCCTGCTTAGGCGGCAAGAGCGTGCCAGCTCACCGCTCACCGCTCCCCAGTCGCCTCCATCCCCTCCCCTTCCGGAAGCAACCACTGTCCCGAAGTTTTTACCGCTCCTCTGAATGGCAGATCCTAGGAAGGTGGATTTGCTCTTCCCTGAGGATGTCCGGACATGGTTTGTCGTTGCGTGGGATAGCTCGTTATATTGCTGGAGCAGTGGAAGGACTGTTTTAATATTTCTGCAGATCCTTTCTGGGTTTCCTAAGTAGGCAATCACATACTTGAGAGAGAACAACAGTTTGGGATCCTTCTTTTCAATCTCTACATCCTTTATTTCCCTTTCTGGCCTTCACCTGCACTGGCAACGACCATTTTAGCACAACGCTAAATGGAAGTGGTGAGAATGGATCTTTTCATCTTGTTTCTGATTTAAAACGGAAGGCTTCTAACATTGCTGCATTAAAGCATGATGGTGCTGCAGGCTGGCGATACCGTTTTAAGAAGCGGCACGATGTGATCCGAGTTCTTTTCAGCAAAACTCCGAGGGACGGGAGGAGGGGTTGGAGCACAGTCACCCAGGAGCCATGTGCAAGGAACCCCTGCTGTTTATGCTAAAGCTGCAAGGTCTGTGACGTTCCATCCAGAGAAGACACCACAGCTCGGCTTCTCAGCACAGTCACAGAGAACTGCACCGGATTCGCCAAGGCAGACGCACTTGAACGCACCCCAGAGCCGCAGGGGCCTTACGAAAGATGGTACTTAACACGGTGGTGACTGTGGTCTGTCGTGGGCCCCGCCTACGGCTCGGGGATGCAGGACACGGCCACCAGGGCCGCTGACCATCACACGGACCTCTAAGTTCTCCTGCGAGTCGTTTCGGTAAATACACCCAACAGGGTGTTGATACAAAGCAAAGTCATCTGTAAGATCACTCAACAAGCTTCAGGAAAATTAAAATTTTCCAAGGAAAGTTATCTCCCAGGAGCTGAGCCAAAAGACAAGAGTCATTTACATGGTTTGGTGTTTGCATAGGAAGAAAAGTGGAGAGCGATTACCCAGCAAATATTTTATAAGTAGATACCCGTTTAAATGAGGCAATTCGATCTCAGACTTGGAGTCCCAGTGTGTGCTCAGTGGCAGGTCCTCTCTGCCAGTGTGGTCCAGGCAAAGCCAGAGCTAATTTTTTCCCCACTTTTGAACCCCTTGGATGGTCCTTTTTATTTTCCCTATGCACTTACCAGTTGTGTCTTACAAACAGTAAGAGTTTTTTAATCTCATTTTTTTAAAAAGTCCTGAGATCTTATAAAATGGCTAAACTAAAACATCGCACACATTGAACTAAATCTTGGCTCCTGACCCCCTGTCAGGGAATACGCATTTCTGAAAAACGCACGCGCCCAGTTCTGTAACTAAACAGCCCACAGGAACAGCGGCTGCCATAGTAATGAAGTCTAATGACAATTCAGCTGACATCTCTCCTCTCTGAAAATGAAATCATGTGGAAAATGATTTCTACACGAGCAGAAAGATAAAGACGCCAGACGGAATTTGATTTGGTGAAAATGGAGGCTGAGACCGTCTCTGCTCTCGGGGCGGGGTTGGGGGGTGATAATTAATTACGTCACCACTATTTCTGGCTGCCATTGTCTGCCCATGCTCTCTTTCTTAAGGTAATTCGCTTTTTCGTTATTGCTGTCGACGTCCTAAATGCAGAGTAATACCGCCAACTGAAAGTGATGCTGACCCTCAGCAACTCTGTGGTTCTTTTGGCAGTTCAAGCATTTCTGCATTTAGAATATGGCTCTAGAAAATGGGCTTTGTTTTCTTCTGAGAACGACCTGTCTTGGTTATACAGATATTTTCATCACAATGGCTTTCTTTTCATTGGCTTTGACCTTTTCATGAAGTGCACGCCTTTGTCATGTCTATACCGGCCCGATGAAAATTCTATCTAAACAAAACATGTGAGGTTGCTGGTTTCCAGCATGGTTTAAGGGATTTGAGAAACACCCAGAGAAAGCCTGCGGTGAGGCTCTCTGATGTGGAGCTCCGTAGGACTGCTGTTACCATTAACTGCATATAAAAATATTGATTATTTTAGTTCCCAACAAAATGCTGTAATGAACAAAAGCATGTCCTACATGAAACTAAGAAAATAGGACCAATTAAAGTCTAAGCATCATTTTTTCAAAGAAAATGCAGATGGAACACTTTATTTGGGTCCTCTCAACGCAGTCTAATGACCTTTTTCTTTATTTGCAAATGGCTGATTTTAAATAAAAGTTACTCTAGCTGCTCAAGAGAGTTTACACAAGGGAAATGCTACACTTCAAAAATAAATCAAACGAAATGTCAGTTCATTCGCACATGTGCACGAGATTGCCCTGCGTGGTACAGGCCAGGCGCTGCCCGGGCAGCTGGGGCCCATCGGCCAGCCCCGGCATGACGGGCTCCATTCACAAAACATGCGGAATCCGGGGTGTTTCATACAGTCAGAGAATTCATCCAGGCCTTTTTATTTTCACCCGTTTCAGAATACTGCTTCACCAAACCCTTCTAGGAGATTGCATGGTTTTCTCCTGTGGGTTTTCAGCACACGGTTTCCACTCCTATATAAGTGGCCCTGTGCTCGCCTCGCATGGAGAATGCGTGCTCTGTTGCAGCTGCCTGGCGAGCGGTCTGCCTCCCATCTGGGCTCTCGCCCCTCACAGGCAGGGCCTGTTTCTCAGCCGTGGCATCTACTGACTCTCTTCCTTGCTCCTCCTAGGCACCGGGGCAGCTCTTAGGCATCAGTGACAGAAGGACCGGGAAGACTCACCGGGTCAGTGCGCTGCTCAGCACCCACGACTTGAACCTCTGCCTGTGTCATCTCTGAATCTTAAACATCTCCCAGATCTCCTCCGTGCTTTGCCACGTGGTCTCAAGAATATCAAAACCTCCAATCCTTCCACTTTCTGTCACCGACTTGTATCTCTGAGAATTCTGCTGTGCAGCCCTGGTTAATCACGTACTGTGATTTCATCTTTCACCAAAAATGCATAAAGTTGGGAAAATTTAAAACAGGCATGGCTAGATGGTAAACCTCCTAAAATGTTCATTTCCCACATGTCTTCCCTCCACTAGCCACCTCTCTCCAGTTAATGCACCCTTGTCTCCCCGATCCCTTCCAGCCATTGTAATCCAGCCTAGAATCATCGTGGGAAATCAGTAAATGCTGAAAAACGTCTCGAAGACCTAAATGAAAGGCTTGCGTGGTGTAAAAACATGAACTTTACTTTCCCTGTCCTTCACTTTTTCACTAGTTTTTTTTTTTTTTTTATAGGAAAAACTCTCGGAATTCCATTACATTCAAAAGAAATACTATAGAATTTTAATCTTCATTTCAATGTTTTCTTACATATCATCACTTTCAGACCATCAGCTCAGTTCATTAGAAGTAATATTTCCAAGACACATGGATAGGAAAACTATCATTAGGCATTTTTGCTTCACGAAACCATTCTAGCGGGCTAGTATTTTATCTAATTAGGTATCCATAAAACAAATGATTAGATCTTTTCCGAATGACTCAGAACTCAGAATCCCTACTGAGTGTAACGTGCAGGTCCAGTCTCAGAAGGAGGCGCCATGTCAGGCAGAGTTTCTGCACACAAATTGCTCGGTTCTGCTTCACGGTTCCTGGGCCCAAACTGTTCACAAGGTGGCACGATGGTCACGAAACTCAGAGCCTAAATACTTTCATACACCCTGGGTTAGCTCTGCCTTCAACTATGTAAGGACAAGTTCACCCCGCTCAATCGTCCTTTGTTCAGTGAAGTTAAAATACACTATTTCTTTTAGAGACGAAATAACTGCAATGTCTATGAGAACGTATGTTCCTTGCAACAAGTCGGTATACCGCAAACAGTGAAAGTATACTATCTTCGTGGCTCATGGCTTAGAACTAGATAAAAATGATAGACCACCAAAGACAGAAAACACACAACCTAAGTAGGGGCCACAGAAGGAGTCGCATTTGTGTTTCTACCAAAAGGAATGAATTCAACAGCATGTCTCTGATATAAGTACTGGAATGAATATTTATTATAAATGGAAGAAAGGAAGTACGGCGTACCTTTTTAATTGAAGCAGAGTCTGCGAATTTGAAATAATTAAAAATCACTATTCGAAAAACCCCTATTCACAGCTATGTGTGTGTACCAAGCAAGCAGAAAAATCCATCAATATTTGTTCTCATCAGTTCCTCTGGGTTCCTGGAAAATAACAACAGAGCTACTATAAACAATGTTTCAATGCCCTTGACGTGGAAGTAGAGCTGGTGAAGGGAAAACCCTAGCTTGTCTCACAGAGCCAAGGATTACAAAGAGAAGAGCTTATCCAATATTCTAAGCCATCATAAACCTACATTTCAGAATCATCAGATATCTTCAATATATAATCCAGTAAATGCACTGAAAAACACTTCCAGGAAATTATCATTTTGAAGAACACTTACAAAAGGTATTTCCAATATTAAGAATCTAAGTAAAGTCGTATATTAGTGAATTGATATTACGAGAAGATAGGACATTTCCTATCATTGTGTGATGAAGATATATCACGAAGGTTAGGGCCAAGATATTCCATGAAGATGTATTCATAATTGGAACATTTCCTGTCCAGCCTTTCTCTCTCTCTCTCTCTCTCACACACACACACACACACACACTCATTTTATCAACTGTTTATTTAAGACGGATTCAGAGAAGAGAAAATGTCTCCATTTAGACATGAGGAAATGCAAACCCATACAAACTGAGTGACTGACGAGGTCTGTAACCAAGGTTATCCGATTTTGTGTGTTGTTACAATGTATCATCTGCAATTGTGAATGTCTGCTGGTTTCTTTCCACAACAGCCTCACAACGTGGTAGAAGGACAGGCGTGGGAACCTGTTCTGTTGCGATGGAGTCTACTACCAAAACTTAGTATCACTATTTTACATTCATATTCCGCCATTAATCTCCCACTGATAAAACTGTGTAATCCCATCTAGGACCTACACAAAGTGGCAATAAGCCAAATCAGAAACACAGATTCAAATAAGAAGAAATAAATAGGAAACAGTAAGTCATTTTGGGCCTCAGATTCATACTATTGGTTCAAGATAGAATAAAAAAGTAGATTTCCTTTAAAAACTTGACGTAAACCAAATGGAAGTCAAGTGCTGCACACAATATATTTGTCATTATGCAGCACACTATAGTTTTTTAGCGTAATAAACACAATGAAATTGCCCTTCGCACACGGTTCCCGCCTTCTCTCGTTTTAAAGAGGAAGTGACAGGGTAGTTCCACACCTGGTGCCCTCTCCCCCGTGAACTCTCCCCCGTGAACTCATGGTTCGGGGCTTCCCGGGGATGCGCCCAGAGCCCGGCAGAGGGGCCCTGACACCTGGGCACAGGGCAGGTCACGGGGCACCGGAATCCCTCCTTTCCTCACCCAAACGGGAACGCAGGTGGGGCACGGCGCGCTGAGGGTAATACAAATTACAGGAATAGTATTTCACTGGCTAATTTATCAATAAAGAAAAAGCGAACCAACCCCACACTTCTGTCATACACCCCACAACTGATAACAACACATTTTTTAAACGCTCCATTTCAGAGTCACTACAAATGAAAACCCGAACTAACGTGAACTAACATTTTTAATGCCAACGTGGTCCAAAATGTGATACATTAAACAGATTTAATCTTATGGATGAGAGAGAAACAAAAGTGCTTTCAGGAGATTTATTTTCACTTTCAGGTTGTCACTGGACTTGCTCACAGGAATCACTTTAATGCCAGAGGGGATGCACAGCGCTTCTAACCTGCTCATCCTGCCTTTGCTACACTCTACAAAAGAAAGCTGTACTTCTGTGATACTTACTGCTCAAAAGCAACACAGGTCTTAGATGGTTTTATCACCATTGCAACTAGAAAAAAATAAGTAGGAGTAGCCTTCTCAAATTTTTCCCACCTGCCCCTAATTCTGATCCAATTGCATCTCTCCGTAATGGTGCTTTTAGCCAAAAGTGAGTCAAAGAAACTACGCCCAAGTGACAATGACTGGTCCCTCGTAACGCAAAGTGACTGTCACACAGTCACAGCCAATGTTCGGTTTTAGGCAAAACCATGTGGACACATTTTTTTTGCAAACCTCTCTGAAGGTGTTCAGTATTAACTTACACATAAATATTAAGTATGGATAGGACTCACTTGGGGAAACTCTAATGGGTGAAGATCCAGATCTTTAAACAGACATAGGTAACGAGAGGTCAGGTAACAATTTCCATGAACTAAAAGGTTCTTTGCTTTATATAATGATTTATGTTAAGGGTTCATAAGTAGAGAATTTCCGTACATATTCAAAATGAAAAGCCATATATAAAATACCAGTTAAGTCACATATTTTATGTACCATGAACCTAGCATAAGGAATGTCTGCATTTCTGCTATAAATTAAATGCTGACAAAATGTTACTTACCCATGTGATTTCCACAATACTTGTGTTTTTAACAAATGATGTAGAAAACTAATGCCTATGGGTCTTTCCCACATTACATCAGCTAAATAGCTGAGAAGGCAAGGTACCACGCTGCTCTGTGGGGGGAACGACTCTCCCGTTGGGGCCAGCAGTCAGCTGGAAGGCTCTTTTCACGCTTTATGGAAGCACCCATGTTCCTTTCTATGAAATGGACAGACATGTACACACACCAGCGCGTGCATGCACGCGCGTGTACACACACACACACACACACACACACACACACACACACACCCCTGGATGGCTTCGATGACCCATCTAGGACACTTGCAAGGAAACTTTCAAATGCAAATCATTTCCCTGCAATGTTCGTGATCGCTCTTGGCCAGATTACTTGAGCAAACAATCCGACACACTCTTGTTCCTCCCTGTGAATTTCCATGACACCGGCGATGGGGTGACTTACGGGCCCGAAGGCGTTGCTGTCAAAGCTGTGGCCGTGGTGGTCGCCTTCCACCCAGATGTGGCCGCGAGGCACCTTGACGTAGCGGTTTTTGTGTCCGATGGTTCTGGGAAGAAACAGCACAAGCAAGGAGGTGAGGACAGCCAAGAAATCCAGCAGCCGGGCATGCAAGGCGAGGATGGCAAAAATGCGGTTGTGGAAATGCCAGCGACCGCCGTGGGCTGGCTGTGAGCTTCACCGAAGCCTCCACGGGAAGTAAGGAAGGTGTGGGTGCATTCTGCGCCCCGGCCACGCTATTTTACTCACATTTCTGTCCACGGGAATTTTGTGCTCCAGTAGAATGCACCAGCACCAAGTGCCATGTTTTAATACTTACTTTTAATGCACAATATCCTAAATACGTTTTTGTGAAATCCAATAAGCCCTAACAGAGCACTAATCTATTTAGTTCCCTTAGCGTATGCTGTGAAGTCGATGTTCAACGCCTGGCCAGCGGCAATCTTCCTTTTTTTTAGACAGAGGAGCCCCTCAAACCAACTGACGGCACTTTTCATGACCGCTTAATTCTCTCAAATTCAGGATGTAGAAACAAACAAACAAACAAAAAAACTCAATGACCTCATGTTAGACACAAACTATTAGTGTCATTGAAAAAGCTGGATCAGCACTATTTAACTTCACATGTTACTCTCGAAAGCGAGAAAAGGTTTAACCATTTCGAAAACGATCACAGAGCGGTGGTCAGTGACACAGGCTTACAGCGGCACGCGGTGGACACCGCAGTCAAGGACAAGGACAAGGACAGGACACAGCGGTCAAGGACAGGCTCCGGCCCAGGGCTGGTGGCAACGGAGAAGGGAGCAGCTACTTTCTCCTACTTTGCCAGGTGGGCCTAACTTTTTCAAATGTATTTATTAGGCTAAAATGTTCATCGCTTTTGACCTTGTTATTCTACTAGTAGAGGTCCACAGAAATAATCAGAAGTATGAACGAATAGTTTTATGGGGATATTCAGTATAGGCCTTCCATGTATTATACAACAATTATATACACAGCAATATTTTACAACTATATTTTATATATATTCCTAAATAGCCAACAACACAAGGTTGCTTGAATATGGCACAACCAGTTAAATTAAATTAAAAGGAGAGAACTAGAATAAAATATTATCCAATTCTATAATAAATTCTTTAGGAGGCAGAGACTGTTTCTTTTTCTTTTCTTTTTTTATTTCCCAAAGCCTTCAGGAACATGCCTGTCTAAACAGGCTTTTCAGTAACTGCTGGCTGGATAATGAAATGAATGGACGAGCGATTGGCTGGTCACCCCTGGTCTAGGGAGTTAAGCCCGGAAACTGAGCTGTGCACCCAGTTCTTTGAGGTGGAGTCCCCGGACCATTTCTGTTACCAAGCCCTGCATGGGCAGAAGAGCACATAAGAAGATGCTACAGAAATGGAGACTAGAATGGGTTACTGTCTAGAATGGGTTCTAATTTTCAAGACAGTCTCCACGTTGAATTACTTGGTTTTCGATCAGTAAACTTTCACACAAGGAAGCGGTGCCGCAGCCATCGGAAGCCCACAGTAAGTGGCCCGCAGCTGTCCATTTTTAACTGCTACTGGGAAGAAGAGTCTCAGTGTTTCAAAGAACCGCAAAAACGAGTTGAATGCATCTTCCTGGCACGTGCTCCGTAATGTAAGTGTTCAATTAAAATTAGCCAATGAGCTTTAGACATCACTGCTGCCCCTTCCATGCAGTTGCCTTCAAGAACCAAAGTCCCGTATCAGGTAGGACTGAGGCGGGGAGACCTTGCTTTCACTTAATTATCAGCAAGGCACACTCTGCTATGAAGCCCAAATGTTTTTTCCCCTCTTAAAGACAGTTATTCTGGATAAGCACGTAGAAAAAGAAAACAATTTTGTCTCTTGGAACAATCATCCAAGCCGAATTATGAAATAAAACCAGCATAAAATCGATTTTGCACTGAAAGGCTAAGATTCCAGTCAAACACAAACCAGAAAAACAATATAAAACTCAGATTCAGTTTCAAGGTCATATAAACCAAGATGTCAGTTTCAAGGTCACATAAACCAAGATGTCAAGATACATGAGATAGACAATGACAGTGTCATAGAATGACCCCTGGCAGTGACATGCGTCCTTGCGTTGCCCATCTCACCTAAAAGCTTTCAATACACCCATCTTCCCGCAGTTTTCTAGCCCCTGACGATGCTTTATTTTCCTCCCTTGCACCAACTAACACTTCATTTATTGGTTTAGTTGCTTGTCGTGCATCCCTCCCCACTAGAATGTAACCTTTGGAAGGCAGACTTTCCTGTTCCCTGTTGAATCCCCACGGCCCATGACAGGCATGGCGCAAGGGCCTCAACACACGCTCGCTAAATAAACGAATGGATGAATGGCGAATAAGTGAAGCGCACCGTCACAGAGGCAGAATGACATAGCGGAAGTTTCAGAAAGTCCGGAAATAGGTGAACCCATTTGAATCTCGATACTATTCACCACAAGGAATCTCGTACAAGTGACTGAGTTTTGACTTTAACTTGCCCATCTTTAAAGAGGGGTGCATGGGACACTCGCAAAGTGGGCCGAGATGAAGGTCAGGGGTCAGAGGGGAGCACAGTGGAGAGGCAGCTGGGCCGCAGGGTCTCCGCACTCTGCCCACGTGAGACTTGCATGTCTGACTTTCAAGTTCGCGTGATCTTGGCAAGGGGGTCAAACTCTGTGTCAGGGTCTCATCTGAAGCACAGGGCAGCTACCAGGACCTAACCCTAAAAGTTCCTCCCTGGATAAATGGCATTGGTAAATGGATTCTCTTAAAATTGGAGCTGTTTGTTAAGTAAATACTCAGGACAGTTCTGACGTATAGTAAGAACCCAATCAGTGCCAGTAATTATTACTATTGTCTTCCTTTGTCCACTGCTTTCTTTCATTTCATAATTCAGAATACATGTTCAGCCTCCACTCCCTACCAGCATTAGTCTCATCAAACTACCTGAGCTAAATGCTTCAGTAATTTCTTTTCCCCACAGTTGCGCTGTGCCTCTGGACTATTTTTAATGCTACAAGGTATCTTTCTTTTTCTTTTATTCTTCTGGCATTCTGGGATACTCTGAAACTCACACGTGAAAGCACTATCTCTTTGTGACTGTTTAAATAGGTGAAGCAGTGTGTGTTTCAGCTACTAACTAACCATTTACATGTTCTCATGGTGTGATGCTAGGAGACTGTGGCTTCCCTAGACCCCAGCCAGGTAGGAAAGAGCTATTTGAGTTGCACAGCCCTGGTGAAATTCACACCATCTACACAGTGTATATTCTATGTCCCAGTTCTCCATCTCACTTTTCCAAAAACAACCCAAACTAGCTTTAAAAACATACAATGATAAAATATTGAGCTGGTTCCTTCTAGGACTGCCGAAGAAATATAACTCTCCTAATCGAATTCCTCTAGGGATGGAATTTTAAACAGCTTTGTCCTCCTGAATTCACATAAAAGAAAGACAAGATAATCTTTTAGGTGATTTAACAGTTAAGCGGGGTGTCAGCCTACGAGGTTGTATATATCTATGGCCTACAAATACTTTGGGTTTCGACAGTCAAAAATGAGTTCTGTATACTATTCTAACTACCTGTCTACAGAAAGGCATTTTTAGTGCTAGGTTTACCAAGACAAGTTACCTGGGTATCACAAATGAGAGGAGGAGTGATTGTCTCCAGTGTGATCTGACCTTGAAAACAATAGTTGTTTTTGTTAAGTCCCTGAATCTGCTGAGTATCATCAGTTGAATACAAAATTATCCACGTAACCCTTGAGATGACAGAAAGGAACAGGTTCATATTCAAAGTATTTCCCAAATGTATATGTATGTGTGCATACTTACACATTCTTAACTCGGGTAATTTGTATTTATAAGCCATGATTGATTGGGATGTTTTATTTCTTTATGATTCAAACCATTCCTTTGGTTGTTCTCCTTGTCCCAAGCAGTGGGTGCCCTGAGCTGGATCCTGAACTTCTGGGTTTTGATTGTCATGGAGAGACCTGCAGTGCAGGGTTAAGGATTCAGGGAGATTGGGAAAAAAGTTTGAATGAGATCTTTTATCATCACTGACAGACTGGACTCTACCAGAAAAAAGGAATTTACCATCAGGAAAGAAAAATGGAAAGGACATTTTTCTATCTGGGATCGGTATCTGCAACGAAAAGAAAATCTCCCTTGAAAATCCACAGCTGGCTCTTGGCTGAGATCCAGGCTTAAGCTCATACTTTGTGTGCCTGTGATCTGGGAAAGTTACAAATGGACTTTGGCCCCAGGAATCTGGCAGAAGAAAATATAACTCTTCAGGGATAACACATCAGATCAGAGTTTTCGCGTTTCCTATAGGTAAGTCCCAGCGAATAGGCAGTCAGAATTCAAAATAACGGAACTCACAAGAAAACAGCCAGTATTAATGAGTTGGGATGAACAATGAAGAGCAGAATTTGATCCCAGGACTTCAGGTAGTGAATTTATCAAGCACAGAATATCAATTATACATATTTAAATATTTTTAAATTTAAAAAAGGGAGTTAAAAAGATGTGCAAGGAATACTATCCTATATTTAAAGGACACCTGAAAAAGAATCAGATAGAACTTCTAAAATTTGAAATATATAATTAAATAGGTAGACAAAAAGCAGATTAGGATAAACTAAAGGAAGAGTAATGAACTGGAAGTACACATCTAAAAAATTACTTAGAAGTTAGCACAGAAAGGCAGAGAAATGGGAACCATGTAGGAGCCGTTAAAGAGACACAGAGAACATGTTAGCACATTAAAAATATTAAAAAGTATAATCAGAGTCCCAAAGGAAGAGAATAAAAAGGAACAAGGAAGAAGAAATATTTCAAATGAGGAAGACAGGGGTAGAGAATGTTTCAGAGTTGAGGAGAGCATGAATTCACAGGTTCTGCAACCGAAGTGACCACAGTAAATACGTAGAAAGAAACTGCCACTAGATACATTGTAATGAAATCGCAGAACACTAAAGGTGCCCTCTCCCCACAAAATTTTTGTGAAGTTGCCCAAGGGGGAAAAGTAGATTATTATCAAAGACATAAGAATTAAATTCAAAGCCGAGTTCCCTTGTTAAGGTATAACTTACATGAAGTATAATTCAGCCATTGAAAGCATGCAATTCAATGATGTTTTAAAATCTATACAATCACATAATCACTGGATAAAACACCTCAACGATCAGAAAATGTTTCCTTGTACCTGTCTGCAGGGGCACCTGCCCCCACCTCCATCCTTGGCTCCAGGTAAGCACAGCTGAACTGCCCCTGTCACTGCGGTTTTGCCTTTGGTAGCCTTTCATCTGGACGGAATCACTCCACAGGTATTTTTTCATTTCTGCCTTAACTTAGTCTAATGCCTGAGATCAATCCATGTTGTTGCGTGTATTCGCAATTTGTTACCATTTTTTCTTAATAATTTACTATGATACTGACATACTACAATTAGTTTTCCAATCAATGATTCACGGACACTTGGGTAGTTTTCAGTCTTTGGCTATCGTCAATACTGTAGCTGCGAACAGTTCGGTGGAAGTATTTATATGGATACGTTTTCCTTCCTCTTGGGTGACTCTCTGCCGGCGAAAAGGCTGGGTCACCTGGTAACTGAACGCTTAACCTTCTAACAGACTGTCACACTCTTTCCCAAGGCAACAGCACCAGCAAGTGCATGAGTCCCGGTGCCCCATGACTCACCGACACCTGCTAATCACCTCTCCTTTCAGTGACCTGAGCCACATGAGGGGCGTGGAGTGGTTTTAGTGTACATTTCCCTAGCAACTGGTGGTTTTATGTGCTTTTTGTGATTTGCTTTCTTCTTTGGTGAGCTGTTAAAGTTTTTAAAAATTAAATTTGGTGGTTTGTCTTCTTACTGAGTTGTATAATTGATTTTTTTTACATAGTCTGGAAGAACTTGATCAGATTCGTGTTTTTGTTAAATACCTTCCTCTAATGAACATTTTAATTTTGATCAAGTGTAGACAATTTTTTTCTTTTCTGGGATGTGATTTTTATACCATAACAAATTATTCCCCAAACAAAAGTCACAAAGATTTTTTTCCTAGTTTTTTTCTTCTACTTTTATAGTTTTGTAATTTTTGTAAATATGGTAAAAAAGTTCAAGTTCCTTCCTTCCTTCCTTCCTTCCTTCCTTCCTTCCTTCCTTCCTTCCTTCCTTCCTTCTTTATATGGATAGCCAATATTCCAGCACTATTTTTGAAAAAAACTATTCTTTCTTAATTGAATTACTTCGTGCTATGATCTGAGCTGTGTCTCCTCTAAACTCCCGTGTTGAAGCCTGTTCCCCCAGGATGAGGCCTTCAGGAGATAAGCAGGGTCAGAGGAGTCTGGGGGAGGGGCCCTCATGGTGGGACTGGTGCCCTCATGGAGAGAGAGCAGAGAAGTGCTTGTGCTGTCACTCTGTCCGTCTGTCTGTCTCCCATGTGAGGACTTACACCAATAACATGCAGAAAAAAGCAAGGTGATTGAAAACTTTTCCTAAGGTCTTTAAACTTTTCTAGTGAAGAGTAAAGATATTTAATATCATTATTTTTTTTAAAAAAAAGAAGGGTAAAAATGTAATCTATAACTTCCTAACCAGTAGGAAAAAAACAGAATTTAAAAATCTTAGTTAATGCAATAGAATTCAGAAAATACAAAAAACAAGAAAGGAGGACAAGCAGGACTAATAGAAAGTACAAAATAAGATGACATTGAAATATATCAGTAATTACAAGTAATAAAAGTAAAATGGACAAATCTAGTTAATTGAAAAAAAGATTCTCCAATTGGGTAAAAAGTCTAGTTATGTGCTGCTTATAAGAAAGATGCATAAACCCCTTTGCGCAATGGCAGTGTCGTAGCCACTGAGGTTTATCGGAGGCACGATTACTGCTAATTGAGAAAGATGCATAAACAAAAGGACACAGAGAATTTGACAGTAACAATAAAACAACAAATCAGGAAAACAATAGCTGGATTAGCACCAGACAAAATGAGAGCAGGTCTGTGGAATGGGCTAAAGTTTCTGGGGGAGCCGATGAGGAAACACCACAGATGTCTTTTCATCCTCCGGAAGGATTTTAAGCAGGGAAGTAAGGTGAATTATCCCTTAAAACCCATGGTCAGAGTCAGCGCCGTCAGCCCTCCAAAGACCTCGCTGCTGTCACCGCAGTGCTCAGGGTACCCACCCTCTCCCCGATTCTGAATGCTGCCAAGGGTGTGTCTGCTTAGTAACCAAACACTGAAGTAGCTTGTATTGGATGGGGGAAAAATGTACGCAATTAATAGATGGTGAATTTAAGCAAATTTGGTAGCAGTATTTCTAGTAAGTGATATCACCCAGAGCTACCTGTGATTACACTTCCCAGGATCACAGCTGGAAATGCTCCAGCAATAATGTAACATTGCTCCCCTTCGCACAGCTAATGTAGAGACGAAGCATTTCGGTGAGGCCGCCGACCGAGCCAGTGAAGGGGCACAGACTGGTTTCTATAACCCAGACTCCACGATTCCCCTCCCACTGCACCACAGCTCAGAACGGGAGGTTCCCAAGAACAGGTCTTAGCATCTTTTCATGAGAGAAAAATGAAATGTCATTTTTAAATAGACTGTAGGCTGTTGCTAGGTGATTGGGGCAACTCTATTTGGTTCATTTAAATTAAATGTTAGAGTTATACATATTCACAATCAAGTTGCAGAATTTTGTAAACTTGATATGAATGCTCTTAGTACAGCTTTCTTTTCTCGGTGATGCATATTCCTGAGGTTTATTTGTTTTTCTCTAAATTAGGGTTACAGGAGCTCAAATATGACAATTTCCTTAATATATAGAATGTTTTCTCCTGTTAAACATACATCTTAAAAATACCTATGGCTGCCCATGGAAATCACTGCAATTGTATTGAGAATTCGATAAGATGACAACATTTGCCAAACATCAGATTCCATCCATGCGGTACCGGGCCCCGTAGACGGCATACCCTTGGGCCCTGCGGTTCGTCCTGGTGATGGGTGGCAGAGTTTACCTGTGCACTATGGTGAGTGTATGAGGATGAGTGCATGAGCTGTGACAGAAGAGACTCTGCTCTTTCTCCACAGTGTGAATAAACAATTGCCGAATGACTTCTAGTGAGACAGCGTAAATGGGACGGGGTCAGATACTGTTCCTTCTGCCAAGGTCATAATTTAACCCATGATGCCAAACGTGAGCAACAAAGTGAACGATAAAATACAGATGGCATTCTAAACTTCCATAGATGGAATTTAACAAGTTAGAAGCATCTATAAGGAAATAGCGGGAGGAACAGAGGAATAAATAAATGAGTAAGTGACAGAGTTTGCGAATGGCATCGCTGTTCAAAGGATGGTATTGTTTTAGGCTGGACTAGTCAAGAAAGGGCATTATGAATAGTGGAATCAAGTTATAATGGGCAGATAAAAGGTACAGGTACAGAAGGTAGTATGGAATTCAAGTCCCATTTCACTTACAGAGTACGTGTGTGTGTATGCGTGAATATACATATGTGTGTGTATACATAGACACACACACACACACATATACACACACATTTCTCTTTCTTTAGTACATTATTTCCCTGAGACATGCAATCATAAATTAAGGGAAATATTTGATAAGTCACTTTGTAATGAAGATATTCAGTCATTATAATTGAACAGAAAAAAATATTAAATTTTATTCTGAAGACATGATTATTAACTTTTTTCTCTTATTATTTTCTTTTTTTTTTTTTTTTGGTATTGCTTTAAAAGGCTTTCTCCTCAATCTTGGTTTGTACATGTAGCTTCTGGATTCTTTTGTTATTATTTAAAATGCTGACATTTTTTAATGACTTGCAAAATTAAGTGCCTTTTGCTTGGCTTAAATTTGGGGGTTCAGGGAACTGTACTAATCAAACGCCTTGTTCACCACAGCAGGATGCCCAGCAACAATCATTTCTGTTCAAGTCATGACACTGAAACGCCTTCATATACAGAGCTCCGAAAAGCTTGGCATCCGCCCCACAGGGCAGGAAGGTACGGGGGAGGCAGGCTGGTACCTTGACCTTTTAAAGGTTCTCAGCTGGGCCCGAGAAATAAGTGCACATAAAACAGATTAACCAGAGAAAAGTACAGCAGGTCCCTGAATAATGTTTAATTCACATTGTTTTGCTAGAACATTAATGAGATGCCATAGAAACTTAGCTCTGGTTTATATCAATTAGCCCACGGCAAAATCGATGTTGTCATACATTATTTTGTTTAAAGTTTTAGAAACCATGCACAATAATAGATAAGGACTTAGTGTATACAAGTTTATGCAAATTTTATGTGACATGAGAGCCCTCATACGAAATAAAGACCCTCCCCCCCATAAAAAAAAAAGAAAAGAAATGAAGACCCAAAGACAAGGCAGAGCCTACATGTTTTGATAATAGAAAGAACAAAGAGAAGCAATTATGGGAGAGTAACTGAATTATGTGGGGAGGCAAAAGGAAGATAAGAATTATTTTAGAAGGCCTGCTTGTAGAGAATATTCTCTGTCTCAACTTCTTGTCCTTGATGATAAGAATGTTACTTTGTTTCTAGTACAAAGAGGATGACTTTCCCACGAGAACTTTATCTCCTGCTTTTAAGAAAAAGAAGGAAATGGCATTGGCCATTTCTCTAGTCCCTGTATGTCAAAATAATTCTTGTGCCAACGTGGAATACTTTGGGGTAGCATATCGGCCACCCTTCAAAGGCCAATGCCAAGAAACACAAACAGCAACAACACAAACACAAAACCAAATAACAATGACAGCCATGTTCTCAACTTGGCCAAGAGCTGCTCCCCATCTGTGACTGAAAGGAAGAGAGGGGATTATATGAAAAGGGGTACCCACTGATGGACTGAGACTGTTCTGGTCCTTCCCCACATAATTTATCAGGCATCAGAAAATGCTCTTGCACTGCAAAATCAGTTCTTCCTGGCTTCACGGCAATTACAGAACTTAGGCACCACCCTACGTGGCCATTGGAATGAGACCCCTGATCTCCTTCTGGGTGGGAAGTCCTGGAAACCTGTGCGGGCACTCCTGTTTCAGATTTGATGGTTTGCGTTTTTAAGCCACTTTCTAGGCCTTCTAGGAAACAAATACTCCTCTTTAATCAGGCACACAAACGGCTTGCCTTCTTTTCTTCTGTTCTGTACGGACGTCCCTAATTTTATTTTCAGAGAATTTGTTTCTCTGTTAATTCTATGCATTATCACCGACGATGGTTATAGGACTCTCTGATCTTCCACGTGTGGCAGGATGCAGTGACTGACTTTCGAGCGTAACGTTTTATTCTGCATTTTTTATGGTTATTTTTAAGTTTTATTCACCTACCAATAACATCTCTACATTTCTATATAAAACTACATTACCAGGCCTGGCCAGGGAGCTCAGCTGGTTAGAGTGTGAGTCCCCAGATGCCATGGTTGTGGGTTCAATCCCCAGTAAGGGCGCATACAAGAATCAACTGATAAACACATACATAAGTGTAACAACATTTCTCTCTCCCTCTCTCAAATCAATTTAAAAAAAGAATTAACCAATGAATGAATGAATAAATGGAACAACAAATAGATGTTTCTCTCTCCTGTCATCTCTCCTTAAAATCAATCAATAAAAATTTTTTAAACTCTACATCACAAGAAACAACTAGAATTTGTTAAATTTGCATTAAAATTCTTCATTTTATATGATCAATATTGCAAAATAATAAAATCACCTAATTAAAGTCAGCAAGAATTACTTAATCATCATTTTTCCAACAGGATATTCCTTAATAAGTCTTTAATGGTTTCATGCAAATAGCATTATGAGAAGAGAACAGAATGACTTCGTAAGAGTTACCATCTGACAACTCCTGATTACATCTCACAAAACATAAATGTGAATAAAATACATTTCATAAAGTACCAAACAAGGGGTTGCTAATTCAAGCCCAATTGCTTCAGCATTTAGGAACCTGTGTCACAAACCCATATTGCAATGTCTGGAGTGACAGTATTCGTACGCAGAGAGGAAAGTGAGTTGCTACAAAGTCAGAAAAATCTGTGTCCCCTCCCCTCTTCCCAGACGGTTCCCTCGTGACAGGTCCCTGCCCAAGACCCATCTGGGCTGCAAAGCACGAAGGGGGTCCCTGATCAGACTAACTCGCCGCCACACCACTTCGCTGCAGACCGACAATGTATGGACGCTCCCTAGGAGATTGTTTCATGAGTGTCTTTGAATATTTGCTACCAATGACTTAGCCTCAAGTAAACAGAGAGCAGCTCTCTCTGCTATAAGCCTGGCTTCCCGTTATGGAAGAGGAATTTCAGGTAAGGTTCAATTCGGATGAGAAGAATAGAAGCTCACCTTTAATGAGGTGGTATTAAGCTCCGGATGTAACCCCGAATAATACAAAACACCACAAAGCTGACTTGGCTATCCAGTGAGTGTGTATGGTGACCGTCTGCTCTGTAAGAAACTGCATGCAAGCAGATGAAGTGCATCTTAAAGAAACTGCAACCCCTCATATTGTGCGGAAGTCAGAGCTGGTCCTCCACGGACACGCCTTCCCGCTCTTCCACCAGGCAGGCCAACTGCCGTTCCCCCAAAGTAAAATTTAATTGCATAAATAACCCTGTGAAACTTTGAAACCAGATAGAAAAACCATAGCTAAACGTGGGGAAAAAACCCAGGATTCACTCTTACTTCTGCCTGGAACCCAGCAACTCCTCCTCCCACACGGGTCCCGGCCGCTGGCATCTCCTGCCTGGACCCCGGAGGTCCCCTCTGCGCTGGCTTTCCTGTCGCTGCCCTCCTCCATCCTCAGCCATGTTCCACACCACCCGTCCAATCCTGTCCCACGGTCTGCTATTGAAAAATCTCCCAGAGCTTCACATCACACAGACAGCAACCCCCCTTCCTCACCGTGACCTGCAAGCCCTCACATTGGGGAGGGGAGGTCACAGCTTTGGCACCAGGGACACCTTGAGTCAGATACTTCTTAGTCGCTGTGCAATTTGAGATGCTCAGTAGCAATCCAGGCCCCCCACCCAGCAGCATCCTCCCCTGAGCCGTGACAACCAAAGGTGTCGCCAGGCACGGACTCCTGGGCGGCAGAGCCAGCCCTTCCGGGAACCGCTGCCCCATGTGCCCCAGCCCTGGGCTCCACCTCGTCCGCTCGTACTGACCCCACACCCCCACACCAGCCCTGTGGACGCGGTGACCTCTGGACACGGCCCTTTTGTGCGTCGCTCTTCTCTGCAGCGAACGCTCTTCCTCCGGGCTCATTTTGGAACCTCATCTGCGCTCCGAGTTCCTGTTTAAATGTCCCCGCTCTCACCTACATGAGTTCCTCCTGTCACCCGCTGCCCCTCAGCATTCTTTCCTTCACTGCTCTTATCTGCCCCCTGGCTTCATAACCCAGCTCACCGTTTACTTGATTTCTGCCTATCACCCCCGCGGGAATGAAAGTTCCCCGAGCGGGGACTTGAGCTGTTTTGTTCAACACTGTCGTCCGAATTCCTAACACAGGGCCCGGCTGTGTGTTCAGTAGGTGCTCAATAAATACATACTGACAGAACGGGCGAACAAGTGTGAATTCTGGAGGTCGCCCTTTCCAGAGTCCTGCGAACAACGGGTACTCTCGTTTCGATAATGGCCTCATGTAAATCTTACGCTGGCCAGGACCTTAGAAATCACGAGGCGACATGGTCATCTTACAAATAAGAAGTAAATCTGAAGGCGGGAGAGGTGAGTTTGTCAACAGCAGTAGGCTTAGTTTGTGTTACTTGACTTCTGAAAATCAAAATGATGAAAACCAAATTTCAGGACCTCTCTTTGTAGTCTTCCCGGTGGGCATTTCACGCACACTGGTGAGAGCTTCAGTCACACATCGGATTTTTAGAAAACTCTGAACTGCACGTGCGAACACGTATTGAGCGCACGGTCATTGGCCAAGAGGGCTATTAGTTACCGTCCGGTTGGGGAAGAGCGCTTTGAGTTTTAGACAGTAAATTCTCTCGGCAACACAGACAATGAAAGGAACCAATGAAAGAAAAGTAACGGATTATGGTTTATAGAAAGGATAATCATTTCTGATTATAAACTACAATGATTCAAATTTCACAAAGCGCAGACAGACTTGGCACCAGCACTGTCTGCGGGATTCCCATTTCGTGGGCTGACCGCGGGGTTCCATCAAGGCTCTGAGACCACACGGGGGGTAGTACCATTGAGACGTACGGCGTTCCGATGCACAGCAGCGGCGGGCGGTGATTTGGAACATGGTAAGTAAGGTACATTTCTACCCACTGAACTCAATTCACATGTATTAAAATGAGCATCTAAAATGGACATTTTGGAGGGTTCAGGGGCACCCGACCGTTGAGAACGGCAAAGCCTCCAACCTGCAGACCCTGATGATCCAGCTCGTCCACAGAAACTGCAACGCTCAGCAGAATACAACACGTTGCAGATTTGAGCCGCAGTGATGGCAACAACCTACTGTGTCCCGAGTACTGACTGCGGACCGTGTAGTGTCACCTGCGACGGTAACTTAGTGTCTTTGTCAAACAAGGGAAACAGCGAAGGGTTTGCATCCAGACGCACAAAAGCCTGGACACTTAACCACTATCGCATCCGCCCGTAGGATGAGGACTCATTCTGACTGGTTGATCTTGAGCTGGGAAATGAGAAGAAAATAAACATTGTCCTGAGTGGGTACAGACGGTGACAAGAGGTAGGTAGATGACAAATCACACGCAGGGCTCACGTTAGGAAAACTGTGCATTCTTTGGTGCGGCTGCGCTGTGGTTTAATGGATGCCAGCGAGGTAGGCTGCAGTTGGGGATGGACGGACCGCGGAGAAAACGAAACATCAGTGCAGGCAGCATGTACTCTATTTTGCAGGCAAAGGGGAACATTTGCAGGCTGTTGATCAAAAAAGCGGCATCATTATCCTCAAAGGACTAGCAGCCTGGACCACAATGTGGACTGAAGAGCTGGGGCAGCGGCCCGTGGAAACCATTCCCCAGATACATCGGTGCAGCCAGTCTCTTCTGGAGCGAGCCCTTGCTTCCTACACACGCCACCCTCCCGTGCCCACGGGGACAGTGTTAGGTGTGCACGGTGTGCAGCCACTTCACCTTGGGATGGTGGTTCTTCCTGAGGTCTGATGCTGTTCGGCTGCCCCCCACGGTTTGGGGGCTTGCCGGGCGGCGCCCCCAGGGAAGCAAGCCGACAGCCCCAGCCCACCTGAGGCTGCACTGCTGTCTGCCAGTGAACGCGCGTCCCAGGGGACGACCTGTTCCTTCTTGTGCACCAGGGCCACTTCATTAGCATCATCTCCGTGTCTTCTGAGGGGGTATCTAGCTCATTCTAATAAAAGCACCTCTGTTTCACCCTTATCAAAACTCATCCTACTTAGAAAATGAACACTTACCGTTACATTCCCTTCAGGATTACAAAACTCCGCTTTGATGAGATGAAACAGGCTTCCCACGGAAACCTCTGAAAACACCTAAACCTGCTTTGCTGCGCACGGCCTCGGTGCGGCCTCACATTTGGTGGCATGCCTTGTCCTGTCCGTCACTGATTGCTTTCCCCTCTATAAGTGATCGGCTCGACCACAACTCCTGAACACACAATCCTGGGAGCTGGCCATTCCCGAATCAAAATTCTGCTGATTCCCTTGTCAGGTGGGTTCTCTCCTCAGCACCGTAACAGTCTTCAGGCCACGGTCAAGTTTGTGGTCGCCCTGCAGGTTTATTTTGGATAGGATACTAGGATTAGGAAAGTTTGTTACCTGTCCTTGTGATTATACTTTTAAAGACTGTCCTGTAACACCTTCCTCGTGAAAGCAAATGAAATGTGAAAAGGATGACTATTTCATCATTTCCTCTAACTTTTTAATTACAGTGTTCTTTTTTTTTTTTTTCTGAGTAGGTGTTTCTGATAGTCATTTAGAGGAACAGGTAGACAGTCTTGGGTGTTCTGGAAAAAATTACAGAACAGGCGATACTGAACAGGAAAGAGGAATCGGAGCTAGTAAAAAAAAATAAAAGATTAGGAAAAGGCATTTCAGGCAAAAGGGAAAGCACGTTCAAAGGCAGAAAACGGGAGCCCACAAAGTGCCTCGCAGGTCAAGGTCAGAAGAACCCTGGGTCCTGGGTTGGCTAGTTGCTGGCGCACCGAGCTCTGTGGTTCCAAGGTCCAAAGGGGCTGGGAACCCTCTCGCCCAACACAATCCAGAGTAATTGTCGTTAATTTTGTAAGTTGCAAGGCTTGGAATTATTGTTAAAAACCTCCATTTTTTTCAATCGCATCGTTGTATTATAAAACATATAATGCACAATGAATTCACCCTTGGAGATGAGAAGCCGCTTTCTTTGGGTATAAATAAGCCCACGGGTTGAAGTTCCCAGAGTCTTGCCTACACCACTGTTTATAATTCTCACTTGGAGTCTCTCTACACCGCGGTGAAAACTTAGAGAGTTGTGGCGAAATCTGAGGACCGACTCCGAGACTTCCGCGAAGCTTCCCTGCGCCTTCGCAGCTGTCTCCCCACACTTGACAGCCATTTAGAAGGAAAGACTCGTCACGCGTTAGCTTTTCAAAACAGTTGACTATTTCTCTTACTCACGTTTCACGGATCTGTACAATATTTAGTTAAATCACATGTATACAAGAAGGGGCGCAACCAGCATGAGTGCGTTTGGGAATAACCACAGCGGATCTCTTCTCAGGCGCGCGCGCACGAGTGCGTGCGTGTGTGCGTGCGTGTGTGTGTTTTAGCTGGCAGGGACAGCAGCACACAGCCTTTCTGCTGTGGGTGAGCATCCCGGATGTCCGGGCTCAGACAGGTGTTGTGCGGAAGGAATCGAGCTCACCCACGAGAAGGATTCACTTAAGGGAGCACCTATTCCATCCCGAGCAGTGCCACGGTAGGACAGGAGGAAGCCACGCCAGCAAACATGAGCCAGAGCAGCGCTGAGCCAGGCTCTGCCGTCAGGGAGCCCGTCGGGGAGCCCATCGGGGAGGCAGCCTCGCCCGGAGGAAGAGCGTCACCCACGGAGCCTGCAGCACTTTCGCCTGGTGTGCAAGCTGCTGCCTCGCCTCGCTCGCTAGCCTTGTCTGCAGGCAAGTTACTCAACCCTTAGTGATTCAGCTCTCATGATTTTGAAACAAAAATTCCTTATTCATGGGGTGTTTTTGTTTGTTTGTTTGTTTGTTTTAGGATGAGTTAACATGGCAAACTATGTGTTTAGAACAGTGCCTGGTCAAAACACTCAACTGATGTCAACTTTCCCATTACACCATCATCATAACTCAGCTGTGCAGAGTCCTCTGAACAGTGCCTGGCATGTAACTAAACTCTGGTACTAATTTGTTGGTGTTACTGTTGTGATGAGCCACTTCAAGGTTTTAAATGAAAGAGTGATCAGATTCGAACTCCAGAAGAAACCAGGACAACAGTGAGAGGGAGGGGTTAGGAATGACGGGGTGGGGAGGCCAAGGGAATACACCTGATAGTAGGAGCAGCTCGGGAGGTGCTGAACAAGGACATGCCCTAGAGGGACAGGTAGAGGACAGGTACAGTCAAGACTCAGGCACGTGGCAGCACGAGGCAGGGCTGGCTGAGCACCTGAGCCCGAGAGAGGATCCGGAGTGGGGCAGGAACGGGAGACCTCTCCCGAGCATGGTGTTTTCTACGCAGCTGCGCTCCTGTACCCCATGCCTTTGGTTTATTAGTAAACTCAGGAAAGCGCTAAGAAAGTCAAAGCAGATATTTCTAAGAAACTCACAAAATCAGCTACAAAAGGAGAAAAAAACCTTTATGAACAATATGTCTGCATCCAGCCACCTCAGTGTCCAAAATAACCTGACCCCTTTTGTATTAAGCTATCAAACTGCTCTCCCCTCCTCCAAAATTAGTCCCAGTTTTGGATCCCTAAACCAGGCAGGTGGTTTTTGTTGTTGTTTTTTTTTTTAAGATCCGGGCATGAAAGTCATGTGGAATCATTCTTTGAACATCTTTCCCTTAATGTGACCTTGCTGGACAGCTGATTCAGTGTCCGCTCTACTGAGAAAACCCTGCACAAGCTGGAGTAGGAAAATCACCGAGCTCCTTCTAGGGAAACGTAAAGGGATTCCAGATGGTCTTAGTCTTCCCTGGAACTGGGCAACTGTGGACACTGAAGATGCACCAAGGTTTCCAAAAACCACAGGGAGGAAGGAAGATACTCTATCCTTAAAGAACTGTCAACATGCCCTCTGCAACAGACAAAAGATTAATGTTTGGCTAAATAGATGACTATATGACCACAGAAGCCCTGTTTTCAACAATTTCTGCATGCAGCCTTTTCGCGTGCATTTGGATTCGTTAGTATTTGAGAGGGTTCAGGCAGTAGGGGATGGCAGGGCTGCAGAAGGAAGCTTCTGTCTGTGCAGAAGTGAAATAACAGGACTCACAGGTGGAATTTAGTAATTCTCAGTTCACTTACTCCGATAAAACTTGAGTGAGCACCGTGCACCGGGATACAAACATGAGATAAAGCAGATACAATCCATCTTTTTTAAGGAACTTCACATCTAGTGGGAAAGGTGAGCATTCATCAAGTAATCACTCAAAGATGTAAAGCAGCCAGGCTCAGGACTGAGAGAGACAGGTGCTGGGAAGCCACACGTACGAGGGAAGTCTGACCTGGGCTGAAAGGGTTGGGGGTGCTGAGCAGAGAAGGGAAGGGACATGTCAGGCAGGTTCAGGGCATATGCGAAAGTCTCGGGTCCCCAGGAAATTCAGGACATTTGGGAAGCCCAAACAAGCCCTGTAGGCAGAGTGGGAGAGCGACACGGAATGAGGACAAGGTGGTGGGCGGGGACCAAGCTGCGCTCCCTTTGCAGGGAGAACACAGGATGCCAGCCCAGCGGCTTTGTTCACTCCGTTGGTGCCTGACTGAAGGGCGGTCGAGGCAGATGAGATAATTGTATCCCCTGTCCCAAGAAAACTGAGTTCCTTCCACACAGAAATTCAGGAACCAATGGCCCTGAATGAAGTCCCCAGTGAGACAGGACTGTGTACCCAGACAGGGCGCAATGAGGTTGCGTGACTGTCACCTAAAGACACCAGACCAAAGCTCTAATGTGAGGACAGCCAGAGGTCAACACCCTGAGGTGACTCTGCTTCAGCGGCCCAGGACACGCTGGCCGGCTGAGTGAAGGTGAGGTTCTGAAGAAGGAAGCGGTCATCACGGGAGCCTTCTCCCGAGCTTTCTTTCCTTTACGAGGCTGCTGTTGGGCCGGATACAACTGCCCCCTGCAGGCTGCCTGGAGCCCCTCTGCACTGGGCTGTCACCCTCCAGCCACTGCCTCCCCCACGGTCACCCAGCCCTGGCCTCCTGCTCCATCCTTCCAGCTGACGCCCAGGGCTTATCAAATCCACCTGCTGGCCCCACCGGTACATAAACTATGCCTGCTTTCTTCACGGAGAGAAAAGGGTGGGTTTGTGTATTGCAAGCTGGGAGAAGCCTTACATTCAGGATCACTAGCAGTGTAAAAAAAAAACAAAAAGAGAGTGATGCCATGAAATCAATCGGGGTGCCAAGAACAGAGACGCCGGGGTGCACCAGAGCTGAGGAAGGCAGCTTTAAGCACCAGGACTTCAGTTACCCATTGGGCTTGGAGGAGACTGGACAGGGCAGGTCATTGGAGAGGGGAAACATGGCCATGGAACCCCAGAAGAAAGGAGTCACGTGTGCTGAGCTTGGGATGCAGTGTGAAATGTCAGGGCTGATAGAAAACCGCACACCTGTGACACAGCGCTCAGAGAGAGCAGTCATTCGAGTAGGAGGGTGGGGGTGCAGCGGTGAGAAGAGTCGGGCCTTCCGCTGGGCCGTGTGCACCCACGGGGAAGCTGCTTGATAACAGCCGTCCTCTAATAGATCAACGCAATAACTCTCGGGTTTACCCACTCACTCAGTACAGAGTTATTCAGCTCCTACAATGCCCCCCAAGCACAGGGCTGGGCCCTAGGAGGGCAGGTGGTAAAACAGGAGGGGGACAGTTACTGATATAAACGGTGAAAAGTTTGAGGTAGGCTGGCACCATCGCGGAGGGAAAGGATGTTTCCGAGAGACTTGGACGTTTTTATCCCAAATCGTGGAGGTGAGGGAGGGGCATCGAAGCTGACACCGAGGTTAGAAGTCCGAGAGGTGAGGGGACAGCTGTGTCCAGTACAGAGCTTGGCCACATTTGGGGGGATGGTGCAGAATCCCAGCTATGAAATTTGAGGTTCCAATGACAAATGGCATTTCCAGAGGTGTGTGATTCCATCAAGTGGAGAGGCCCCAATGGGGTTCATGCACAGAAGGAACAACCGTCTCTGCCCACTCATTATTCCCGGCCGACAATACATGCTTCTGGGAGACGGGACAAGTAACCTGGTTCCTACTCACTGGGGAAGATATTTTTTGATTCAGGAAATGTCTTTATTTTAATATTCTTCTGCTGATGAGATTTCGTATAGTAGGAAGTAGCTAATAGGAGGATTGCAGGATAAGTGAAAATAAAGATATTTAGGAGAGAACATTTAATCTACTCTTAAATATACAGGGCCCAGCAGAAGTAATACCTGCTTGAGTGTGCTTGGTAGGGTAATAATATGGGTGTGATAATTTATACTTTTATTTTGAACATTTCACCTAAAATGTCATACGATGTGCTTGAGGGTGATATTGTTATTTTTACATGCTTATGATTTTGTAATAAAGATATATTATTACAAAATATATTTTAATAAATATATTTTATTACAATAAAAGATATTGTAATAAAAAGGGGGCATTATTTGTGCCAGACCCTCTATATGAATATCCATATATGTATATATACATTTATATTTAATTATATATACATGCATATATCTTTAAATATAAATAAGTCTCTCTCTATGTATATACACACATACACACATATGAGAGAGGTCTGTCTAGAAGAAGTCCAGCCATTGTTAATATAACAAGGATGGTTTATGTGACACCAGTGTAACCTGGCAGCCAAGGAATGTGGACTGGAATGTGCATGTGTGAACAATGACGACTTCACTGTACTAGTCAGCGGGGGCTGTAGATGCTGTTGAGTGAGCATGTGTGCTGTGTGGCCATTGCATTGAAAATGACTGAGCAAGTAGAAAAATGAATTTGTATCCAATTTTGTGATAAGCTTAAACATTCCTTGGCAGAAAAACTATTCAGATGAGTCAGATAGCCGCATCTATGGGCAACTGGTGATTGGCAGCTTCATTCATCATAACAACATGCCTGCTCATGCATCATGTCTCATGCAGAAATTTTTGATGAAACACAAATCACCCAGGTGACTCAGCTCCACTACAGCCCAGATTCAGCACCCTGGTACTTCTGGCTTTTCCTAAAACTAAAATCACCTTTGAATGGAAGAGATTTCAGACCACTGACAAGATTCAGGAAAATACGATGGGGCAGCTGATGGCGACTGGGAAAACTGTGTGAGGTGCCAAGGTGCCTACGCTGAAGGGGACTGAGGTGTCATTTTCCTGTGCACAGTGTTTCTTGTATCTTGTATGTAAAAATGTCTCTCTTTTTCACGTTACATGGCTGACACACATAACATTTACAATCATGTGTACATTCACATGTGTGCATGTTTCTTCCCACAGAGATGTTATGGTGGAACTTTTCAGAATCAAGCAGTAGAAAAGACCCAAACATTTATTCAAGACACACTTCAAATAAACCATCTATAATTCTAAGTGCACATTTAAAAGTTTTGAATACCTTTTGCTATTTAAGACCACTCATAAATATGAGTGATTAGAAATTAAAATTAGAATATACACACAGCCACAGAAAAGGAAATTACTCAGCTAGGAATTTCATGCTTTCTCACCACTGTTTACCTAAGCTATCTTGTATGGTAAGCAGTTTAAATCTAAAAGACAGAAGTTATAAAAATGCATAAATTCAAATTCAGGTTTAAAAGTGAAATTAGAAATACATTACAAAATGTAAATCAGGAGGCATTAACGTATGCTAACACTGCCTTTCCCTCCAAGGGTGTTCTAAGCACTCAGCAAACTTGACTTTAGCAGTCTGGCTCTGATTTCAATTATGTGGAAATTATTCTTTCATGGACATGAAAACAGAAGAGTAAAGAATAAATGACTTGTCCCTGTTCAAACAGCACACCAGAAACTGTACAAATAAAGGGATTCACACGTGTAAATGCTAAATCCTCCTAACAAACCCAGTTGGGTGAAAGAGGCTGAAAGGAAGTTCGGGAAACTCCTCTGGGGTGGGATGTCAAGAGGCTTACTTCCCCTTCTCCTCCACCATAACGCCCCTGCTCTCTGCTGCGTGACACGAACCAAACACTTTCTCTAGCTTTACCCACACTAATCAAGGAAGAAAGAGACACGTGTTACTGCTGTCGGCTTAAACCTGTCTAATCCTTCCATTTCTATTCAAGATTTCCTGGAAAATTCAGGTATTTATTTCAGCCATGTGACGGAACAGTAAATATGTATCAAAATAATTTCCTTTATGGAAACCGCAGTGAATGCATTGAAAAACGTCTCCTCCTGGAAGGTAGACGTTCCTAGAAGAAGGTTTTTGGCAGTGTGGGCGATATTAAAAATGTTGGTTAGGCATCCACTTCCCAAAACTTCGGCGCGGCCTGGACTGATGCGCTCCTTTCCGGTACCCTGTTGAAATGCAACGGAAGAAACGAATCTGCAAACAACCAAACCAAAGGCAAGAACTCTCCAGCATACAATCCTTGAAAGAAGGCTGCTGAGTCACCTCTTCCCTCCCCTCCTCTTCTTTAAACAGGCAATTTGGCCACGCCTATTAGATTTTAAATGCGTGAATGTTTTGGCCCAGAAAATGTGGTCGTCTACCCAGCAGAGGCAACTGCAGGCAGGATCACAGCGACATTATCCGTAGTAGCAAAAAATGACAAGCAACGGAAGTGTTCAACAATAAAGAGCTGGCTTAGAAATGATAACGCAATTAAGCTGTGCAGTGCAGGGCATAGCTTACAAATAATGAGCTAGACTTCTGGTGATGTAATGTTCATAATGGACCTGGATTTTAAAAAAAACAACAATAAAATACATACAGGTACACGCATATACACTCTCCTGAGCACTGGAAATTACAGAAGGAGACACATTCCAGTGTGAAGATTGTTCAGCTCACGGACTAGGATAATGAGACACTTTTTTTTTTAGGAAATGAAACTCTCACTTTTATTTTATACAACTCGGAATTTGAGTTCTTAAAATGTCATGTAAAAAGGAGAAAACAAACAAAAAGGCTGAGTAAAAGCCAGAGACTTTCTGGGAAGAGGCTGCTATTTGCTCCTAGCTGGACAAACAAGGCCCGCGGCCACCCGAGGTGGCGGTGGGGCCTCCCCTACTGCCCAAAGGCCCCAGACCTCGAGGTGGAGCCCCTCCCAAGCCACAGCACGAGAAGCTGTTACCTGCATCCACTCAGTGGCAGGCAGGGCAGACACAGCTGGGGAGGGAATGGATCGTGGGGAACGACATTGGGGAAGGTCGAGGTCATTTCCCGGTGAAGACACAGACGTGAGGCAGAGTCAGGACGAACTCCGGGAGCAGTGAAGTCGGAAAGCTGTCATTTTTCATGTTCTATTGTCAAAGAAACTCTGGCGTCTGACTTAAGATACTGAGGACGTGTCTAGTCTTCCTCACAGTCAGATAAGAAGCGAGGAAGAGGAGATGGCTCCCTATTGACCGAATGATAACCACTGGGCATTGGACAACGGGGAGGGGCTGAGCACATGCAACCTGCCCTTCGGCTTAAGATGAGCCAACGAGAGTCCGTGAGCACTGGAGGGCGAAGAGCGAACTGCACATCCCGTTGGTTCGCAAATATGGACGGAACACAGCTAACTTCCACCTTCCCCAAAACTCCAGAAAACGAACTTGCATCATTGAAAGTATTTTGTTATGTGTGCATAGGACTTAGTTAGGTAAGGGTGCAAAGCTTAATCACGCACATTGGAGGCCATTTACTGGTGGAAACCCTACCGTCTCCTAAAGCTGTCCGAACGCACAGGCCGAGCAGGGAATTAAAAATACTAGGAAGGCGTTTCTTAGTGTGAGGTTAGTTGTTTAACCCTGCCAGGACTTCTTGAAGTTCTGCCAACTTAAAGAAACACGTTCGTTAAAAGGCGGACATCACATACGATGTCGCTGGCACCCTGCTCCCTTCACAAATACGTTCGTATAACACAAGTCCATTGACTGAAAAAGAGAAAAGAAAATCGGGACTAGAAATCGGTCCGTGCACAGGTCGGGTCCCACCCCGACGGCAGGACAGGGCGGGGCCTGTGACGGCACCGCGGGCGAAGCCCGGCTGTCACAGCACTCGGAGCCTCCTTTGAACGCTCCTGAAGCAGCCGCCAGTTCTCCTTCTTAGAAATGGTGATGCTTTGAAGCGGTCACCGGGATTTCAAACAAAAAATTTAACACTTTCTCTACTTGTGTTCAAAAGAGAGAGAGAAAATACATCTGATACCACCCTGTCTCCCATCTTTTTTGAGCTATTGCACCATTAACACACCATTAACACAATGGGGCGGGACCTCCACCGGGACAGGAAATTAACAACAGGGTCAAGGTAAGCCTCCGAAGACATGTCAAGCCAGTTCAAGTTTCTGTTCTCAAGCGGGATTAGATCTCATCAACGTATTTTGCTTTTTTAAACCTTGGCTCTATTTCCTTCCTCCTCCCCACGCGCATACAGATACAGAACCAAAGTGTGGCAGGAAAATCAAGTAACTGTACTTGCAAAAATAACGTATTTTTCCTTTCTTTGTGCTTGTTTTATTACCATCAGTTTGATAACTTCATATTGCTTCCATATTGGCAACATTATAGTTTTCAACGTATTAAGGGTCCTTGAGAACACATTTTAAATTAATTAATTATTATAAAACAAATTACAAAAAGACATTAGTAATGGGTTAACTTGTACACCCCCAAAAGTATGTCCACGCCCTAATCCCCAGAACCTGTGAAGGGGGCCTTATTTGGAAAAAGGGGCTTTGCAGATATAATCAAGCTTACGATCTCAGGATGAGATCATCTTCACTAGCTGGGCAGGCCCTAAATCCGATGAGAGTCCTTATACGAGACACGCAGACGAACTCTGCGCGTGTGGAAAAGAAGGCAGAATGAGAGTGCTGCAGCTGCGGGCCCTGAGCGCCCGGGGACCCCACCAGAAGCCGGTACAGGGAGAACAGGGCCTCTCCTGGAACCCCTGGAGGGGAGGCAGCCCTGTGAATGCCTCGATTTTGGACTTCTGGCCTCCGGATTTGCGAGAGAAGACACATTTGTTGTTCTAAGCCACCAAGTTCGTGGTCATTTGTCCTGGTAAGCCTGGAAAACTAACACAACGGTTTTACTTTTCACGCCCCTCCATCCTTTTGTTCCAAGGTTATGACTTCATCACTCTCGCTGAGCGCACTCTCTGCATGTCAGAAACAGTGATAGCATTTTTACACCCTTTCCATCACTGAGACTCCCTACTAACCCTGGGAAGGTAACACTATGACGAACTCACCCTGAAGAGGCAGAGACTGAGAGCCGGAATTTAGACCCAAGTCAGTCGGATGGCAGTCCACACCCCTCCACGTAAAAATGCGGGAGAAAGGGCGAGCGTATAAAGTCAATGCCTACTTCTTGGCTTGCACTTGCACTTTAAAAGTCTCTGGAAAGAGGGAAAGAAGAGGAAGCTGGAAGGCAGCCTGGGAGGTACCGCTCACTCGATTACACTGTCCAACTTCTCTGGACCATGCAAGTGGATCACATGCTGAAAAAATAAGTAACGGAAGACTCTCACTTAATGAAAACACATTTAAAATCACAAATGAAGAAAAAGTAATAGATGAAAATATTAATCTGTCAGCAAAAGAAACTGTGGGGAATATAAAATAATATCAGACTTAGCAAACAAGGAAACATGTCAAGAAAGTATTAGGTGACTGCTGGAGTGATGTGGACCTTTCTGCTGCTATTTAAATAAAAGTCGACTTTCCCAAACAGCATGTCCTGACCCTCACACATTCTGCCTCTCTCATGAGCATCCTCCTGAGCCCCTACGACAGGCCAAGCGGCTATTCCAGGGCTCAGAGTACACGTCTCTCCCTCAGGCAGTTCCCTCCTCTTCTGTTTGTTTTAGTTCAGTAGAGTTGAAAACATAGCCTAAGACAGTGTATAAATCAGGTGTCTCGGCTCTGGCCAGGCAGCTCAGCTGGTCAGAGTGTTGTCCCGATACACCAAGGTTGAGGGTTTGATCCTTGATCAGGGTGCATGCAACCATCAACCAATGAATGTGCAAATAAGTGGAAAAACAAATTGATGTGTGTGTGTCTCTCTCTCTTTTCCTCTCTCTTTTTCTCTTACCCCCATCTCTCCCCCTAAAATCAATTAAGTAAAAAATTTAAATAAATTAATGTAATTATGTAAGGTGTCTCAAAATACAGATTATGAAATTATTACTAAGGGAGTTGTAAACCCATCTTCTCTGGATGATATTTAAGAAAAATGCAGGTTTTCTGTCCTGAGTGATTTGCATTTAGACTTAAAATTAGTAGAAAGTAATGTTTATGACCTCTGATAGCTATTCTTGAACATAAAATTCTAAAATGTTCATGCCTTTCACCATAATCCTCTTCCTAAAATTCTGCCCAAATAAGCCATTCCTCTTTTCATTAAAAGAGAATATAACAAACTTCAAAAAATGAAATAAATTTTATCAATGCATTATTCTCAATTAGCATTTTATCAAATCTTTACAACAACTCAATAAGCCATTGGGAGGCAGTGCTTCATCACCCGCAGAGACACCTGCAAACCCCAAAAGATAACTGAGCAGCTTAGAGTGAGCGCCAATAAAATCTAGTCAGACTCAACCACCTTCGGACCACGGCAGCCACAGTGCCCCCTGAACGCCCCACCATGAACAAGATGCATTGACGAAGCCAAAAGGCGTGCAGGACCTTCCCGGGACGGCTGGGGTCCATCCGCTCAGTTGTGCATGACTTCCTTGCCTCACTGCATCAACTTTCGAATCTAACTCTTACATCCCTACTTTCAGGAGACTGTTGAATGTCACAAACAGATTCCTGGTAATTAATTTTTGGCTGATGTGCCCTATGATGACTCACCAAAATGAGCCACAAGAGGCAGAAACTGGCTAGGGTAGAAAATTGTGGTGAAGGTACATGGAACTCACCTACACCACTAAGGTACCAGATTTCAATCTTTGAAATCACACGTGGAACTTAGAGCAGAATCAGCAAACGGAGAGAGCACAGGCTATGCCAGCTGTTCTCAGAGAGACGCCACATGTTTGGGGGAAGATGCACATTTGATTCTACGGAGCAGAGAGGGAGGGCACATTGTCAAGTGCCCTCAAGGTGACAAGGGCTTCAGGGAGTGTCTGTCTCATGGCTTGTTCCTCACTTGAACTCTGGGGAAGACAATAAACCACAAGTGCTCTTCCAAAAAAAGTTTTACGTACACACATTTTTTTTCCTAATGATCAACTTCAATGATTTCTTGTAAGAAAATTCCGAGAATGCCTATTGTAAACTAAGGTATTGGGGAAGATCACAAAAATTTAGCTTCCTGACTTGAGGGGTGGACACCCCAGCAGGGACACAGTGGGATGTGGGAGCACCAGGTGCCTAGAGAAGAGAGGGGGGCAGATTTATTCGGGACAGAACGGCACTGAAGAGCTAGTCCTCTGAAGATTTTGCCAGTAATTTGGCTTTTCGCTTCTTTTAGACAGTGTCCTGTCGTGGACCCTGTGGTCCTGAGGCGATGGCCCGACACCGAGTGAACATGGAAGTCTGGACACTGGACACTGAACACGTGTTCTTACAGTTTTGAAAGAGTGTTTTAATATTCAATATGCCTTCCTAAGCTTCTAGCTCTCGTTATAGTTGGAGGCTTAGAAAGAATTATCATTATGGGGTGCGTCACACTAACTATCACAGATCTTACCCATGCCACCCCTCCCCCAATAACTGATCAGAGCCTTTGTTTTAAAAAAAGTAGCTTGAGAAAATTACAGACCTGGAGAGAATTATAACAGCAGAGAGAGTGGCCCGGGCCTTTTCCCCGGACTCCGCAAGGTCGACATCTCACGGAACCACAGCAAGTGGGCAACACTGAGAAATAACACGGCTTCACCCTATTAACTCAGCTAGAAGCTTCATTCGAATTTCAACAGTGCCTTTTTTCTCCTCTGACATCCTGACTTAAAAAAATAATAATTTCGTGAGTAACCAGTTATTTGAGAGACAGAAGGGACTAGGAATTAGAATAGCCAGTCTCTTAAATGAGACATTCATGAGTAAGGATATTTTTTTGTGTTAGGCTTGAAACATTAGCTTTGTTCAATGGGATGAACCTTGTTCAATGTAATTTTTTTGTGCGTAACCTTGGCTGAACTCCGACACATAATAGATGCAGAAAAATACAGTTTTCACAGTTCTCCTTGGCACGCTCTCCTTTTCTCTAGCTCGGAGGCAGCTCCTTCCTGGGGAGGGAAGGTGTGGTCCCCTCTCCAGGTTTCCAAACCCCTGCCGCAGCGGGAGGTGGGAACGGAGCCGCCCACGAGATAGAGGGCTGGCTGCCTGCTAAGGACACGCATCCCCCCCCCAACATCAAAGCAGAGGCCCTTTGTCACCAGCACCTCTGCACGTTGCTCATTTTTACCTCCGTATTACTCTTATCTAATTATCCAACAGAACAAGGTGCTTTATTTCAAATTACTCTCCTTTCAGGGGTTTTATTGCCAAGTGCACGTAAGAAGTGTAGAAGCCAGGCCCGGGAGAGCGCGGGCCGGGCTGGGAGCAACTGCCTGGCTTCTCAGACATGGGCTCTGGCTGGGGTCACATTCTCTTTTCGCTCACTCAGTAACCCGCAAGCTTGGATCTTAGAATAACCAGTGTGTTTAACCGCCCGAGGCACGCCCCAGGGACTACCGTGCCTTATATGCGAAACTGGCCGTGTAAAGGGCCCCCGTCCCTCCTAGAAGTGAACTGTGGACCACTTCATGCAGTGGGCCAGAAACTGGCTTTGGGAAAGTCCTCCAAGGTCACTGGCACTAGTCGGACATGATCTTTTTCTACAGTGTCATTTCGAGTTTACTGAAGAGCCCTTGCATGCTGCAGAACTTACAGGCAAATTACAGATTTGGTTCATCAGCTTAAAAAAGGAAAAACAAAACGTCAGTAGCCACACACTTCCCCTCGATTAAGTAAGAATCAGCTGCATTCGTGTTTTCCACCACTGACGCCACCCCCCACCCCCCCGCTGTGAAAGCAGGGGCTTGTATAAAACTGCGGAAATAATGGTTACTTTTCAAGGAGGCCTAGTGCTCAGGGGAGGGTGGATGAGCTGATGTTTGTGTAGAGAAACATGCAAACTTCAGGCTTTTGTGAAATTCTTCTCCTTTATGTCTTCCACAGATGTCTGCACGTAAAAACCCTAAAATGCTAGTCAATTAATTACTATCCACGGTCCAAAAGGCAAGAGATGCCAAAGTTGACGGTTATACTTAAATAAACACAGTAGAGATATATACACAAGACATAAAAACTCCAATCAATTTCGAGCTTGCTATAATTGAATATTTTAGGCTCTTCTTATTGAAAATTTACTTAAACCATCTAAATCCATTTGATATATACACATCCCTAGAAGAAGATGTGAAAAATGAAATGACTCAAACCCCATAATAAAGGTTTGAAGCTTGAAAATGCTACTTTTTCTCCTTTTCAATTACCCTGTTGGCGAGGATAGGCCGAGGGGTCCGGACAAATAGGGAAGACCCTGGTCTAACACTGCGTCTTGTTTTGAACGCGCGAAGCAGGACTCGGAATTAGGGAGAACGCAGCCCCTGCGAGAGCCGGGGCGCCATCCTGCTCCACACGCGCAATGTGAGCAAACAGCATGGTCTCCAGCTGGGCGCACGCGCAGTGTGAGCAAACAGCATGGTCTCCAGCTGGGCGCCGTGTTTTCCTCCCCAGACGGACTGTGGCGGCCTTCGTGGGTGACAACATGGAGGACCCAAACCGGTGGAATGAGATGGATTTTCTGATTTGGCCCCCTGCATGGCACAGTCAGCCATTCGACTAGATGAGTTGTTTCGGGGTTTCCCCGAGCCAAACCCCCTCCTGGGATGAAGCCAGCCTGGGGAGGTTGCTAGGTGACCATGCGCAGGGCTGCGCCCCCAGGCACCATCACGTGACCCGCCAGCAGTCACCTCTATGGAGTATTAGTTCATTGACTCTAACAAGGAAAAGGAACACGTAAAAACTCAGTCATGGATGGGTCACCAAGCAACCTTTAGTGATAAACTATGACCACAATAATTCTTGATTTTTTCCCAAGAATAAGTCATTCTTATACTATTAGAGAAAACTTCTCCATTGGCCATAAATACAGGAAAATGACAATTTCCCGTCGAAAAGCACTGTTTTGAGAATTAATTAAAATCAAGCATTTGATAGGGTTACTTGCCCAATAAATTACCTTTCTGGACAAAAACTAAGGGCACGCATCTGGTGTCATTAATATCACAGGAAAGAAACAAACCACAGCGAACTCTTAAAAGAGAAGGAACCTGGAAAGCGCTCTCATGAAGAGCGGACTTTCAGAGACCACGGATTTCACCTGAAAGGAGGTTTTACCCTCATTTCCCTGAAAGGGACGGTCTACCCTTCTATTAGGAGGACCTTCAGAATCCCTTCTCTAAGCCCACCATAGTGAGGCATCTCCCTTTCACAAGTAAACTCTATCAAATAAACTTTTCACGTAACTATTAGGTCACAGTTCATTTATTGGTTAATAACCGAAATGTGTTGTCATCACGTTAGTTTGATCTAAATTATGACTCAAAGATCTCACTTTTTACTTAGAATATTCCTCCTGTCACAGCTTCAGTCTTTATTTATGCATCCCTGAGAGCTGGACGGAAACTGATTTCCGAGGGAGAGCCTTGGTTAAGGACCTCGCTGTCGCCCAGTGAACTCGAGATGATTCCCCCCCGTAGCCCCGTCTCTGCTGATTGACAGCACAAGCCCCAGTTCAGACCTGCCCGGGGACCGTCCTCCCTGGAAGGACAGGGGATTAGAAGCCTGCCCTCCTCCTTGACTTTCCGGGAGCATTCATCTGACCTTGTCACTCAGAGCCGAGTGCACCTAATGGAGTCTAATGTGTGACAAAGTAACAGTTAACAGGACTGTTCAAAACCCCGTCTTCTCGCTACAGCTCTCGCCACAGCTCGGTAAAGCTATTTGAGTGGCCAGCCTTTACCAGCAGGAAGCCAGAGTTCGGCCAAGGAGGAGCGGGACTATTTCTTTTCCTCCCCAGTCTTTCTTCATCGCTCCTTATTAAAGCGGAAGGGCGGACAGGTTTCTGGTGAGAATGTCCATAGGTCTGCAGGCAGATAAGAGTGTGAGTGGGGATTAGGGCTCACTGATTTTTATGCCCTTCCTACCAACTTACACTCCATCCTCAGGGAAAAGGTCTCCAGGAGGGTGGGCGGCCTCTGGCCCCTCTGAGGCCACAGCACTTTGCACCCTGCCTACAGAGTCCCGTAGAAGACGCGCAGGGACCCATCACGGTCCCCATCACTTAGCGTATGTTTCTGTCACTGTGGGGGACTGGACTGGCTGGTTTATTTTAAATATTGGGAAATCCAGTAATGCAAGTCAGCAGTGGGCAATAAGAGCAGGATTCTCAAGTGGAAGAAAAATTCGCATCCTGCGGAATGCTTCACTTTTCATCACATCTCTGTCCTATCATTAATGCCCCCAGGCAGAACTGGGGTAGAGCTGATGAATGAGTTTGGAGACTCGCTCTTGCTCATGCCTCCGCTCCTGCCCTGCCCTTTCACACGCATCATTCAAGAAAAGGTGAGGGATGTTTTCTGCAAGAGAAAGAAAACAAAGGAACAGCTGAAGGACAGGAAGGATGCCTATGAATGGACAGCGAAGGGAAAGAAGACAAGGAGTGGCCGGGAGGGTGGTCTTTGAAAACCTGCATCGCTGGGTGAACCATGACCTCAGGGCCCGGCAAAAAGATGGTAAGAGACACATTAGGGCTAAAAAGGGGAAGCAAAGGAAGACCGGCTTTTATTTTTCTGTGCAGGGATATTCGAATGTATAAGCCATGCTATTTTCAGTAAGTGGAGAGAGCTGAAAATAAGCAGCTGCGCGTGTGTTTGGGTATTTGGTCTTAATGAGCTAACACTAACTTCAAGGGCACGACCTCCGTCTTTCAGGCACAGAGTACATGGGGCTCCATCTCTGAAAATGAAAACCAACCCCTCAAAGGGTCCCTCCCCCTGGACACTCTCCTAGCTTTACTCAGCCGTACACTTTCGAGTAGATGCGGCACCCAAATTCCACGTAGATCTACGGACATTATGCCTGAGGGAAAACGATACTTGACAGGTATTCAGAAATCCTTTGTAGTTGCCTGTTTTATTAGGTGGCAGTAGGAAAAAATATGTAACGATAATCAACAAGGCTACTTGAGTGAAAGAACATTAAAAAGCTGGCAAACTTGGCTTTCTACTAAACATGCCACGCAATTATCTTCTTCGCATTCACCTCAAACTCTGTCCGACGTTACTCCATTGCAGAGAAGATCGGAGCTCATGGGCACGTGGGCTGCTAAGTGTGTAAATGATCGAATGATCCTGTCCTCAGTCCACAGGAGAGAAAATATTAATGAAGACAATAGGAAGCAGGTAAAATAAGATGATGGAATAGACCTCAGTGTCTACCAGCCTCCTAGTCAAACATGATTTAAGAACAGGTAGTATGGGAACGAGGTGCGTGGAATCCCACACTTGACCCTCTCGTTTTATTCACACTCCAATTTTTTTAAGTCATATAAGACTTAAACATCTTCAGAGAAATATTAATGATGAAAACTGACTGCTGTCGTTAGTTCACATGCAAGGATGAGGGCGCTCCAGAGCAGCCGCCGGACACTTGGGAGGGGCTTGCCCTGAAACCTGCAAACGGCCAGTTTCAAATTGATGTGTTTTCATCCTTTCTGTGTGAAAAGTGCCTGTTTATTTCTGTCTGACTCCATGAGGGCCAACAGTGTACTTACTTCACCTAAGAATTAAATTCCGACCTGCTAAGAGTTTAAAAACCCCAAGACCTGCCCCAAACTAGCAAAGATTATTTTTACTCCTGGTTCTTGCCCAGGCATAGAACCTGAAATCTTTAATGCCTAAATCTCCTTAAAATGTTTTATCATAAAATATAATATTCATGGGAGATTGGCCGAAGGATGTGTAGTCCGTTAATTTTCTTACAGTCTTCAAGTTTTTGCCCAGGTTCTCTTTAATACATTAGAGGCTGATATATTTGAAATAAAGCCTTTAGCAATTTGTAGAATTGTTTTTGTGTTTTCCTGAAATACACCTTGGTGCTAGCACCTAGGAATGCTGCAATAAACATCCCTGTGAGTTTTGTCATTGCATTTTCTGTACATATATTGGTGAGACTGTCATCTTTTATGCCACATGCAGTGTGTCCTTTTATGAGACCCATGAACAAGATTTTATTTACTTGTTACCTCCAAGAAAAGCTGTTCAGGGGACACTGTAAATCTGCGAAGTGGCCAGGGTAGTTTTAAAACATGTCTGCCAATTCTTGGACACTGCTTCAGCGTAAGTCCCTGTCCTTGACTGCGCCTTGCTTTAGTGACTCAGGTCTAATGAAGCCAGCGATAGAGAAGTGGTGCCGTGTGATCTGGGAGGCGCAGGTGAAGAGAACACGGCTTCCATCCATCTCTCTCTGTCTACCTACCTACCTACCTAGGCTGGTATCGCCTCCCACCCCGCCCCGGAGACCTTAGCCAACTAGGTACGAAGTTCCGCTACCTGAGCCACCACGCTGGGTGGACCACATGGAGAGACCATGCAGACAGACGGAGATGCTCAAGGAATGCCAGTGGGTCCACCCGGCTCTCTGAGTGTTCCCAGCAGCAGCAGACAAATGTTTGAGTGCCAAGCCCTTCCGATGATTCCAGCCCCAGCCTTCCACCCAAGCTGGCTGATGCCAGATGGTACTGGAATGAGCTGTCCCCATTAAGTTCTGCCCAAACCGCAGATTCACGAGCAGAAGGAATGCTGTTACTCTTGTGTGGTGGGCAGAGCAATAGTCCCCTAAAGATGTTCACGTCCTCGTCCCCAGAGTCTGTGGATATGTTACGTTACGTGGCAAAGGGAAATTAAGGCTGCAGACGGAATGAAGTCTGCGAATTAGCCCACCTCAAGATAGGGAGGTTATCCCGGACCCTCCAGGCAGCCCAGCGGGATCATCAGGGTCCTCAAAAGGGGAGGAGGGAGGCGGATGGAGAGAGTGGGAGTGAGATGCCAGTGGAGGAGACCGCCAGACACGCGCAGCATCGCTGGCTGCGAGGGGGGAAGAAAGGGCCACAGCCACGGACTGCGGCTTCAGAACGGCCCGGGGTGACCACAGGCCACAGACACTGGAAAGGCAAGCAGACAGCCTCTCTCCCAGGCCTGCAGAAAGAAATGCGGTCCCGCTTGGCCGTCGCCTGACGCGACCTGAGAGGGGCTTCTGACTTCAGGGTAATACATTTGTGCTGTCAGCTCGCTAAGTTGGCGCTGATTCATTACAGCAGCAATAGGAAACTACGTACTCTCGTCTCAAGCCTCCAGTTTAGGAGGGTTTTCTTATCTAATGTACTATATTGGAACGGTGACCTTAGTTCTCAATCTTGGTCCACAGGAAATTCAAAACAAATCAACGAGCCACCTTTGACAGTCTGCAGAATCTCTCTGCACCCAAAGTTTTCCTTTTCCTTGATTTATCTTCTCACTTGTGTGGTGCTTACTTTTAGTACCGTCTTAAATCCTTTTAGAATAGGGCCAGAAATAAATAAGATCACTAAAATAATATATTTATTATGACCCACCAGAAGTAATGAGGTAGACAGAATAAAAAGTATCTTATCCTGGTCTCTGTTAAAACCAAAACCAAACTTCTAAAGCAAACTGATGGCTATGGAACACACCCGCCGAGAACAGAAGCAAACGTAATTTAGTTTAGTATTTTCTAAAACCAGGGAAATAAAATGTTTATCCCTTAAGCTTTGCAATTTAAGAAGAGGAAGTAAGAACTTCTTATCTGAAATATAATAAAAATGTGTGTGTACATGTGTACGTACACACAATACACACATAGTATCCATACCAACAGGTACATAGGATATCTCAGCTGTGCACCGTGCCCACTCAAGGAAGTGAGTACAAAGGAAGAAGTGAAGACCAAGAGTTAACAGAAAAAGACACAGAAACAGAAGGGGAAAGGAGATGATAAAAAATTGTTTGGGAGAGAGAGAAAGCCAGATACTTACATGGCACATGGGAAACAGAAATTCCAACGGAATGCGTACAAAACACATTCAAAAAGAGGGACGCTGGGCTAGAAGAGGAAGACGCCCTCGGTCTCGCGGTATAACTCACCCCCGCCCCCCACCGTGGACATCCTACCGAGCATTCTGACCTCGCACTGGATCTGAACATTCGGAAACAGCGGTAGCGCCGTTACCTCCCTCTCAGCAGTCACCCTGTCGTTGGTGAACCTGCCTCCCTGAGGTCTTCTCAGCTTCGGAGACCGCGTTCCCTGCAGCCAGATCGGCCTGGCTCAGCTTCCCAGCCAGAGGCGCCTAAGCACCCAGGGCAGGGAGTGAACGGTAGGATCCCTACTGGGATCCTTCCTGCTGCTTTAGGTGACTCTTCTGGACTTGTCAGTCCCCCTCCCTGCCACCTGGCCACAGCCATCTCTGTGGGGATCACACCCATGACCCTAGGCTTCTGCTTGAGGGTCCCTTGTGCGCACTCCCTCCCAGCGCACGGTGGCTGGAAGACCGGGGAACGGCCTACTTAACAGTACTGACTGGCCCTGCGCCAGCACCGGTGCCCCAGGTAAAGCCGCCCGGGTAGTGACCTGGTCACAGCCCCCTGCTACCCTCCCCACCCGGCTGCCACCCCCTGCTCCCTTTCAAAGCACACTGCTGGACGCCTTGTCCGGATCACCAGCCCAGCTCTGGCTCTGCAAAGCTGTTTGGGAAAGAAATGGCAGGGGATTCCCCTCGCATGGGGGCAAAAGCAAAATCAGTCTGCTTGTCAACTGCAAGTCAGCAAAAAGAGCAATAAGGATGATGTCTAAGTGTATATATGGTCCCATCTGCAGAGAACTTGGGCTAGTAAAGTGACTCATCCATTGGGGATCAATACGGAAGGAAGACAGAACTGGGGGGATTCTTACATATTGTGTCCTATACGTCCTTGGGTCTCTACAGTGGTTGGCATTCAGTGCTCGTAGGGTTTAAAGGCTGCTGAAATTGCTCTCCTCATCAAAATCAGCAGAACGTGGAAACCTGAGGCAGTGTGCAAGATCGACACTAAGATACTTACAAGATAACTCTTGGATATTTAAGGGTAGCACTTGTTTGCTCCATTTGCAAAAATAAAGTCCCTTTTAATCATGGACCGCCATAGGAACTCCTCCTTACCCTTGGGCAGCCCCCCCACCCCGTGGTCACCCCCCCCCCGTGGTCACATCAATGTTACATACGTGCCCCGTTTTCTATCAGTACACTCCCCAGTTAACAAAGTGCTTGCGCATGAATCCTGCAGAATGAAGTCTCTTTCTGTCGAAGCTGTTTCTCTACGACCGCGGAGTATTGTTTGCAGATAATCTGCTTCACTGAGCCCACATTGAATTGCTCACGCAACAACTGTAAATCAAGACTGACTTTTTGAACTTCATTTTATATGATTCAACCAGCTACTCAGCACCCTCTGCCTGAGCAGGTGCATGACTTATGAGGACCAGCAAAGCTAAATAGCTGGCCACAACTGCCTGAAACCGATTACATGACAAAAAGGCTTTGCCTTAACAAATCGGGGATGAGTCGCTTTCTGATTCTTCACTGATCAAGAAGCGACAGAGAAGGTGCCATCCACAAAGGGAAATGTCATCAAGTGATTGAATTGTGAATTTCTTCGAGTTGCCAATAATAAGACGAGGACCAGAAAAGGCGGTGGCAGATGGGGAAGACGAGGACCCTGAAATACCAGTCTGCCAGGAGAGAAACTTGTCTGCGTCTGGGTGGCGGGCTCGGTCTTGGCTCAGAGTAGCTGTGCTCCGCAGCTCAAGAGCACGCTGCCCTGAACCGTGCCATCTTATCTGGGTCTCAAGGGTGTGGGGCTGAAGCCCCGTGGTGCTTCACTTGGCTTCACTGTCGGGCTGAAACCTTCCCTTCCTTTCCCCTCCGGCACAATTCCTTGGAAAGATGGGACCAGCTCCTCCATCAACTCAGATGCCTTTACTGCCTCCTGGTTCTTTCACCTTTTCCCACTGAGGTCAGCCCCCTGCCCTTGCGGCAAGGTCATGGGCAGCAGCAGACCTTTTGTCATCACCAACCCCCCCAGCCCCAGTTGCTCCAGGGACGGACCTGTACCCAGAAACTCTCCCGTGTCCTCTGCCCCCCGGCAGCAAGTGATACCGATAATAGGGAGGGCATGGAGGAGGTGGAGGGGGGCAAACAGTTAAGGAATTCTTAGCACGTGTTGGACAATTCTTTCCGTATATTTGTCATAAAAGCCATATAAGCAGGTTATATTTATTCCCATTTTATGGAGGAGGGCTGTGAGGTTTGGCCCAGGGTCACAGCAAGAGGTGCGGTGAGGGCGTGAACCATGACACAGACGCCAATGCACTTCATCACACACTGACAATCTGAATTACTAGTGAAGTTTGAACTTGCAAGGAAAGATCAGAATTCCCACCTCATCACCATCACCACACTGAGGTAAGTATTCACACCACGCTGGGTGATAAATTTAGCCCCATGGCTTCCACAAGGCTTCATTATCAAGTATCATTATTTAGTTGTTTCATATGATTGTGTTTCCTATCTTCAATTGTATCCTAAGCTCATGAAGAGTAACAGCTATGCTTATACAAGTTTAAAGTTCTTGTTTAGTGCCAAGCACAATGCAATTCATAAAAAGGATCGCTGTGTAATGGTTGGATCAATTATAAATTGCGTGATCTCAAAGCACATTCTGAGGGACTTAAATGGTACCTAAAATCTAAAATCTAAAGCATGTAAAATGAAATCTTTCCGGGGAACGAGAGACTGGAGTGAGAGTTACCACGGGGCTGGGGAAGAACTAGGTCAGGGGCCGAGAGGTGGGGCGCTGGGCTCAGGGGGAGCTCAGATGGGGAGCGGTTGATGGAAAGGGGGGCGTCAGGGCGAGGATGGGAGCCCTGGGTGACAGTTGCAGATGAGATACCCTTCAGTCTATGCTGTACAGGAACGTTCCAAATGTTTCCATGGTGACAAGAGAGCATCGGGGCTTTCCCTGACCGAACCATTAAAGACAAACCAACCAACCAGAAAACGGTGTCACTAACCCCTAAAAAGACAACAGCAAAAGTAACCCTTCTTAACTGAGCGCAGTGTTCAAGTAACTTACCCCTCATTCCAGTCACCTCACTCCCATCTAAGGTATTTGCCCCTCCTCCTCAATGAACCTCCTTCCCTGGACAGAGTCGCTCAGACCAGAACCCACGGCCACCGTTGAGTCCCCTCTTGGCTTCAGCCTTTACCGCTAACGCTCAGCAAGTCTCCTGACTGGATGGTCTCAGCACCCAGGCTCCACCCCCTGCAGGCCCTTCCCGCTGTTCTTCTGTCACCCCGGTGGGAGTGGCCACCACCCCTTGTCTGGATCACTATGCCCCCACCTCCCCTACCCAGTGTCCTCTGTGGCTTCTGGTCCCCTCCTGTTAGAGTTGGATATACCAGACTCGTGACCATTTGAGCACATTGAGGAGGTCACATCCCTCCCTTGCTTCAAACACTCTAGTGGCTTCTTACCGCACTTAAGATGCAGTCTGAGCCCCATCGTGGCCCTCGGGCTTCCTGTGCGCTCACCCTACCGCCACTTCCCACGCTACGGAGGGCCCTTCGTCCTTCGCTCCCTTCCTTGAACGTGCGAAGTCCGCTGGCGCCTTAAGGTCTTGGCCTTCCCTCCACCTTGAATTCAGAGACTCTGTGTCCTCCCAGGTCTACCGCTTTCTATTCATCAGGTCTGGGCCACCTTCCTGGCTGCCCAAACCCTCAAACGCCCATCCATCCACGAGCCACACCCTCTTCTATCAATGTCACTCACTCACGTGTGCGCCATCCGTCTGCAGGTCCCATTTCCGGCCCTCGCTCCCCCACACCACAGCTACACGCAGACTCGTGGCGTGGGAACTCGTGCCGACTTACCCACACTGCCTGGAGTGACACCTGCTGCACAGTGCAGCTCAGCAGCTATTTCCAGAACGAACACGTGTACACACATCCCAGTAAAGGCCCTGCGCTTACGTGAAGCCCTTTCCGAAAGTGCTGCCTAAGAATTTACTTCCTGCGTGCGTGGAAGAGTTTTTACATTCCCAGGCAATATTTGAAAAAATACTTGCTATTTTTGCCTTTGCAAAAAAGGGAGGCATGCCACTCCGTGTCTCCACACTTTTCACACTGCGGTCCTCAGTATGGAAATCTCACCTCAGGGCTACAACGTGGGGATGAAAGGGATAATTGAAAAACAGCGTAAGAAAGAATCTCATGTTGCCTTTCTGCAGAACGCGAATGTCCAGGTGTGATATATGGCTGCACACGCCCTCAGTAATAACCTGTGACGCCACCATCTTGGCGTATCACACCGGGAAGAGCTTTCTCTTCCGTTTTGCCACAGGGTTTTTAAGATCGCCGTTGCTGGGCTTACTTGGAACATAATCACAAATAAGGTGCGGAAGCGACAGCTGTATTAACTTCACCATGGACAGTTAAGGATGCAACGCCCTCGGCAGAACTCGTGTGCTACACAGGAAAATGGACTTGGAGGAGGAGGGTCCCGGTGGAGGGTGGAGACAGGGCTGCTGGGAACCCGGATGACTGGGGCCACACTGCAGGCGGGTGATGAGACCTTGATCAAACAGCGGGTTCTCTGGCTCACCGGGCTGGAACGGAGATACAATCCCTAGAAGTGCCAGCCCAGGCAGGCAACCCAAGGGAAGGTGTGGTTAAGGCCAAGAGGGTCTGAATAACCCCACCTCCTTTAATGCCGGGCCGCCTCTTCCTCTCTGCACCTGGCCTGTCTGCTGAATGCACAGCAGAGACTGGGGGGTGGGGGGGGTTGTTGCAGTGAGCCCTCTTGTGAAGAGAGAAGCTGCATGACGCTGTTATAAAGGTAGGTACTCTGTTAGCACAGCACTCAGAAGATTCTGGGAGGGTCTCCGGTCTCCCTCTACACGTTGTGGGTGGTCACGCCCCAGGCCTGTAACTTCTTTACTAAAAGGCTTATCCTTGCCTGAAGGCAGCCCTGTCCACCGTCTCTGGGCATCGATCTAGGTTAGCCCTTTGAAATGAGCTCTAACTGCCCTCCAGAGAGCACGTTATCCGTTACCTGTCCTGTCATCTACTCCCCACCTTGCCTTCATCCGCCTCCAAGTCCTCTTCCTGAGTTCCCTCCTTCACTCCAAATGCGGAAGAGAGGTTGCAAACCTGTCATTCCAGAGCACTGACATCTGGCTTCCTGGCAAGGTTGTCCGCTTGTCTGTAGGTGAATTCTAATAATAAATTCTCTACCAGTCTGGAGGTTTCTTACATCGACACATGCACCCGACGTTTGAATTTAAAAGAGCTTACTGAAAAATGTGGGCCGCCTCCTCGTCTCTTCGGCACCCTGGACCCTTCCCCTTCCCTGCCCCACAAGCCCTCCCTCCCAGAACTCACTCCCTGTTGCCTCCTCCTCTGCGCTCACCGGTCCAGCTCTCCCCACCTTCTGGTCCCCCAACATCCATGCCATCTTCTGTCAGGCAGAGGCCAAACAATCTACCAGGAATTGCTCTCCTTAAAATGCAGCCCTGCTTGTACACACCAACCTGCCAGCCTGTGGGCAGCACCGTGCTGAGCGCTGAGCGGCAGGGCCTGAAACAGTGGCCCCAAAATACCTCTGCTAAGGAGTCCCGTTTCGTTGGGTAGGCGGACACTGCACAGTTCGGGCCTCGTGGGGAAGTGCCCTGTGACGGCACCTTCTGAGGCTGAGTGACTTGGAAGTAATAACGCGTCTCCTTTCTAAAAATACCCTCCCGAGACACACCTCCCTTCAAATGAAACAACAAATTCCAATGGTCCCTCCAAAACTAATTCATACATGCTTGCCAATTACAGCTTCCACATTTCAGTCAGGTAGGCATCGATAAGAGTTTTGATTAAAAAGAAAATTGATTTTTTCCTAACGATCCCCTAAGAAGAAAAATATCCCTAAATACAATACGCGGTTCTCCCAGAAAAGGAGATAGCACTGAGTAAGACTGAGTGGACACCTGCGCTTTTAGATCACTCTACATGCAAATCAGCTTCCCGGCATCCATCAGAAAGTCTGCCTGTACCAGGAAATCCAGGCTCCCGACAGAGCCGATTCTGCAATGACGTGGAGACCGCCAGCCCACTTCGCTCACGAGCATACTGGGTTGGCCAAAAAGACTGCATTTGTCCCATAAAACAGAAGACACGTTTTTCATTTTCACCAATAACTTCACTGGATATTTTGAGTCTGTCGGTTATCTCCTGTGTAGTAGGACGTTGATAGTTCTCAACCGATGTCTTGATTTGATCGCTATCAGCTTCAACTGGTCTACCTGACTGTGGAGCACCATCCGGAGAGACATCCCCAGCAAAACTTTGCAAACCACTGTTGACACATTTGATCAATCACAGCACCTTCTCCATATATATGACACAAAACTTTTTTTTTTGCATTTCAGTTGCATTTTTACCTTTCTTGAAATAATAAAGCATAATGTGCCAAAAATGTTGCATATTTTCTTCCATCTCCAATATTAAAATAGCCATAGAAAAATTCACTGATTTTGACAAGTATTTTTAAATGCACTCTGATACATCAGCTGTCACAATACAATCCAACAAAATTGTTTCATATGAAATAAAAGACAACTAAGTGCTACTAGAGCGATCATATGGAAAAAAAGAGCAAACTTTTTGGCCAGCCCCAATACAAATGACAGGCAGGGATTCTTCTATTTGCTCCTTGAGAGAGAAGTTTACATGGCTAGATCCCTGAAGCAAAAAAAATGAATGCTGAATCCTAGAGACAGAAGAAAGTTTACAGCAGGGATTTTCAACCTGGGCTGCGAATGAACATCCCCTAGGGAGCTTTGAAGTGCTGGATGGGGGCGGGGGGAGCATCACCTGTGTCGGTGACTATTTGATCGGCCTGACATGGGACACAGCCGTGTTTTTAAAGTGTCCCAGGTTTTTTAAAATGACACCTTCCTGGGCTCCATTCCTCAGGGTTGCCAACTGGGTTGATCTGAGTCGACTCCCAGGAAGCTGCGTTTTGAACAGTGTCCTCAGAGCTTCCGTGTTTGGCCAGGTTTTAACACCACGGACCTAACGCAACATTGCAGAAACAAGAGTCCTTTGGTTCCCAAATCATAAAAGCTAGCATGAGGATCAAAACAGAACGTACCGACACTCCTCGTGCTACAGGACAAAGGCTGTCCTCGGCCCCGAGGACCTCCCAACGACCTGGGCTGCCTGGAAAGCAATGCTGGAGGAACTGCACAGCGGTGAACCAACCTCCCTTCTTAGACCCTCGGCTCGAATAAGGTACACGACCTCTCCTCTGCCACGTTTAAGGGGAGACAAATGTACCCTCCCCTGGAAAAGTAGGCCCACGATACGCAGCCACACAACCAAGCGTCGCGGTCCACCCAGCGGTTAACTTTAAATGAAGCGTGCCCATCCATCTCACTGCACTCATCGGCACAACAGAGAGATCCAGCGGGCTGTCAGAGAAGCTGCCAGGCCACGCCGCAGAGCCCCAGGGCAGTGACCGAGATCTCACGTAGAAAAGACCGTCGAGACTCCCCACAGACACGTGCCAGAGGAGGATTCTCTGCCGGATTTTGTGGAGAGGTGAAAGAGAATCTGACCTTACAAACTCCCGGGTTCAAACCAGAAGCACAGATATGAGTCCATCACAGGCCTGATTTCTCTTTAAGGGAGCTCTCGTTTCAGAAGTATTATCATGGGGGACCATTTGAAATATTAAAAAATAACAAAGATTTATGTGATAACAGAAAAATAGAAATAAAATGTCATGCATGCTTCATTGGAGGTTATTCAATAGAAATCACAAAGTTCTAGGATCTCAGAAATGTAATGGTCTTGAGAGATCTCGTTCAGCCCCTCGTCCACCCCATGAACCAAGGACGGCAGGAACCTTCCTGGATTTCCGATGCGTGTCCTCTGATCCAGCTTGACTGAGGTTAACGGAGCTCAGTTTCAGTTTCTGAACCAGCTACACAAACGAGGGCAAGTCACATAACTAGTCAGGTCTCAGTTTCTTCATCTCTGATGTCAGTGAGCTGAACTTGATCACTGGAGTCACACAAATATCTGTCACTCTATTTCAGTAAATTCGTAAGGAAACAAAGACAAGAAGCATCTTTATATGTGTGGGCCCACTCAGCAGGCTTCCTGGGGAAGCCGAACATCCGGGCGCAGCACCTGACTACCAGGCAACGCCTCAGGTGTCATGAGGAAGGAAACCCACAGCACTCTGTTTGGATGACTGGATGTCTCAGGAAGACAAAGTGAACGAACTTAGAAAGCCTTTATGGCTCACACTCGTAGACACGGCGTCTTCATCACAGCCGCATCACCTGCTGACAGGGTGCTTGCTGCACGAAGGGCTGGTTTGGGGGACCTGAAGAAGCGCTCCGGGGACCTGGCCTCACTGTCGCCCTCCACCCATCGCTACCTTGGGGAGTTCCATTCTGCATAGTCGGTAATGCCGCTGCCTTGGAAATGGAAATCAGAACCTAAGGTGGAGGTACCCTTTCAGGCTGGATGCATCCCTCAGAAGAATGCTTCCTGCACTTCTCACCTCCAGCCTTCCGTCTGGTGCCCTACCGGGAGCAATGCCCCATTTTCAGGGATGCTCTGTTAATGAGAGTATCATGGCTACCCGACACGTCCACTGACGCAAGATAAGGTGCTGCACAGTCTTCACCTTCCAGTGTGATTTGCTTCTAAATCTCCATTTCCTTGCAGCTCCTGTGACTGGAAAGGTTCGGATGGTCTCACATATCTTCTTGTTCTTTGGTGGTGTTTCCAGTGAACTGCACTTGTCACCCTTTGGGTAGCAAAGGCAAAAGCTGTCTTTTCAGTTAAGATTGAGCAAGAGTGTGGAATTTTCATAATGACGTCAATGCATTTAAGCTGGTAGTCAATGCTTAATCTATGGCTCCTGGTTCCATCTGGAGAATAAAGCAGGGCACTTAACTCTTGAATGAGAAACAAGAGGTTTAACCTCGTGACTCATTTAAATAAATCACAATTTGCTTCTATTTACTGCATTCATTCTCAGCAGGCTTAATTGAAACATCTCTCTGCTTTTAAAGTTTCCCCTGCATGTCCTTCCCTATTGAGAAGGTAAAATCTCCATCTTTCAAGGGTTCCTTCACAGAGTCCATGCACAATAGATGTAGCACAAAGGAAACCCACAAACTCATTCAATAACTGAACGTATCTGGAAGTTTCTTAGGGTCCAACAGTGTAGCAACAGATTCTAATTTATTAGGTTTTTTGTTCCTCCTTCTTCACACAATCACGGGAACATAATTCTGAGTGCACATTTGTTAAAATAGCATGGCTACCATGTAGTAATTTTTGAAAAATCATAACTTCGTTAAAAGATTTAAGAATAAGCTCCAAAACAACACAACTGAATATTAAATCCATTGATCAGCCTCGTTTTGGCGTACAGAATCTCCTGGTAATCAAGTACTTTATTAAGTACTTTATTAAGTGGGTTTCTCTGGATTGTTTTCGTGGCTTACGTAACAAATTCTATTTCCAAGGAATAAATTCACCATTTATTTTCATCGTCAAATTCCATTTTATTCAAAAGTTAAGTTTCTCGCAATAAATATTAACATGATGTGGAGAGACGTTATAATTTTCCGACTGACTAGGAATCCCTGACATCCAAATGCTGATCTTAGCTTGTGGAATAACCCGTGAAAAAAATATGCAATAGCAGCGTCGAGATTTACAACAAATATGCTAGGAGTGTTTTAAAAATTAATATTAAGTTGCTATGCTTGGGTTAATTAGCTGTCTTCTGCATTTGCAAAGCGTATATCTGTCTGGTTTTATGAACTTGGTCTCCAGTCCCCTTTCCTACAAACGTGTTTAATTAAAGTTCAACAGCTGTGTGTGCTTCAGAAACACCAGAATGATTTTTCTCCCTTGAAATACTTAATCCTTTCTTAAAATATGATCCTTCTGAATATATGTGCAGAAGGCAATGGACGAGAAATAATCCACAACAGAAGCCCCGACGCCTCAGAGCTGCAGCGCCGTGTCTCGGCGGGCAGACAAGGGGGCGGTCCCCGAGCTGGGCGCTCGGAGACCCACGCAGGGCTGGGGAAGATGTTCGTTCTCGGAGAATAGAACGATAGCTACATAAAAGAACAGGCAGTACAGGGAAAATCAAATGAACAGGCAGACAGGTAAAAAACCACTATGCAAGTACAATACTTAGTGGGCTCTGTCAGTCTCCTGGAGACCGCCACTGCATCCAGCAGATCCTGCATCCAGCACCCAAGGAGCAGGAGTGGCCAGGTGACACCAGCTATTGTGACTGGTGCCAGCACTTGAGCAGCATGCACGGAAACATGTATTCCTTCAATAATTATGTATGTGCACACATGTTACATAAATAGGTACCATAAAAGAATCTGAAATGATGACAATAAGGAAAGGGCAAATAGATGTATGAACCTTCCAACAGTATCATTTTATATGTAAGATTAATTAACAGTAATAAAATAGAAAGTTCATTCAGGTGTCAGCTGATCAGCTAACACATGTAATTTCACGCCATCCCAAGTCCAGCTTTATCTCTGGCAAACTGGCCTGCCCACGGTGCAGGGACAAATCATGTGTATTTTTAGCCCCCGCCCAGTCAGTTCCTGGAAAGATAGTTACCAGTTTACCATGCTCCCCTCCCATGGTGCTCTCTCTGCGGTGCACACTCAGTTAAAGTGTGTGTGATGAGCACATTGATGCAAGAGCCAAAATCAACTCCTGTTCAGGAGAAGAACTCTAAGAGGGACTGACAACGTGCATTTGTGTTGAAAATACGTGCTTTACGTGCTCCCGCCCCAGAGGGAGGCTTGTGCATATCTACCCTGCTGAGACCAGTCTCGGCCGTGCCTTGTCTCAGCCAACAACGCCTGAGAGGAAACTGCAGGTGCCCCTTCCGAATCAAAGCCCGAAGACGCCCTGAGCGCACTCTCACGAGGCTAGACTGCCCAGCAGGGCTGTGCTGGACGCGGGGCTCCAGAAAGGAACGGTGATGAATGGGTAGCGACGGAGAAGGGTCTGCCACGCTCAGTATCAAACGCGGCGAGCAGGGAAGTGTTTTCTGACCTGAAACGAATCGTCTCCAGCCCACAGCGAGTGCCGTGCCTCTGCGTGGGCATGACCAGGAGACAGTACTGGGAGGGGATGAAGAGGAAAAGCTGTGAATGCCCGAACGGAGCAAGCACAGGGCAACGGGGCCCCAGCGGGACCCAATCCCGGCCGCAGGTGGTCTGGAAAACAGATGCCTGAATCTCTGGTTTACACACACACACAAACACACACACGTACATATTTGTGTCATGTGTATTTACATGCCTATGCATGCAATACACCTATGTGCATATTGCACGCATGAGAGAGAGAGAGAGGAGGAAGGAGGAGGAGGAGGAGATGATGAAGGTAGAAGGGGAAGAAAGTGGGGTGAGGGGGGGAGCAATAGTCTTTCCGGACGGCACAATGCTACAGTATTAGAGAGTGTGGAGCGGACAATCTCCCCCACACTCCTGACCCGCAGGCCCTCTCTTCCCCTTCTCTACGAGCAGAAGTTACACATTCACTGCTGCCTGCTCACCAGCTCAGAGGGCAAAGGGAGTGGGCCTGAGGCCTGAGAAAGTGACCGGGGAGGAAGAGGTGACGGGGGTCAGGACACCCGTGAGCCCACTCCCAGACAAGCACAGGTGGGTGTGTGCACATGTACACCCGCCTTTTCTTCCTCGTTGTTGCTGGCTGCTGTGCTGTATGAACACCCCAAACGTCCCTGATGACACTAACGCACACTTAGAAGGTCTCAGGCTTCGGCTACAGTAAACAATGCTGCACGTGACCCCCGTACAACTCCCCTGGGTTCTTGTGCAAGTCTCTCTACCGGATAAACTCCCAGAAACGGAGTGGGGAGGAGTCAGCTCAGCCCAAACAAACAGCAACCATATGTGACAGGCACCAAGCTGCCAAGAAACTGCCACTTCCGTGTGGCTGGCGAGACACCCAGGGGCCAGGTCACTGGGGGCCGTATGGCTGTATTCCTGAGGGTGGGAGGCACAATGAGATGAACCTTTTGTGTAAATCATTCCTGTGTAAGTGTGCAGGATGGATCGGTCAGTGCAAGAGAGGAACTGAGTTAGGATGCAGACACAGATGCAGGGAAGAAGTAACGAAGGCCCAGTGACCCACCTTCCCGGCGCTGTGACGGTACGTCCTCCCTGCTTGTCTCGGGAGCCTTTTCCCCGTGGGAGACCTCCGAGGCCCACCTGCAGTCCCAGAGCCTGCATGCAAAGGGCAGCCGTGGGGAATGACCCAGGGGCAGGGTCCACCCTCTGCCCTGGAACGCAGCATCGGCCTTCCTGGTGCCAACCCTCCCACAAAAAATTTATGTACTGATGGCTTCCCTCTTTTCTACATAATAAATAACTGTAATGGAATCTCAGCTCAGGCCCTGTTGGAAATCATTCAGTGGAGGGTCGTCCAATTTATCATGAGCTGCTTTCCATTTCCGTGGCAGCGGTGTGGGCACTCAGGGAGGGCTGAGTTTACGAAGGAAGCGGGAGGGGACCTCTGAAAAACAGTCGGGGCGGAAGCGGTGGTCAGGATCAGGCGCTGTCACTAAAGGACTCCGAGAACACGGGACGTGACACCACTCCACAGGTTTTCCCACCAAATTCGTAGCTCGAATCCCAACATCGGGAGTTTGTGCTTAGGCAGTGAGGCCGCCGCGGCCAACACGGTCAAGGGCAGAGATCCAGGATGCAAAACGTCACATCTGTCTGCGGGGAGGCAGCCCCATGCCATGCCCTGTTAGACCAGAGAGTAACTTTATACTGCTCACTTCAAGGTCAAAGTTACTTGGTGTTAGACCTAATACTAGAACCTTTTCTCAAATGTCAGCGCACATCAGGACGGCCTGGAGGCTTATTCAAACAGATTGCTCGCTGGGCTCAGCCCAGGAGTTTCTGGTTCAGTATGGCAGGAATGAGAATCTGCATTTCTAGAAGGTTCTGGGATGATAGATGTTATGGCCCAGAGTTCACATTCTGAGACAGGTACTGCTAGAACAATCTACCTCCCATGTGTTGTCTATGGATGGCATACAGACATACACATGGTTTTCTACAATATTACATACACATGGTTTTCTACAATAAAATATTTCTATATTTTTATAAATTTAAAATACTGTGAAAACCATGTCACAAGCTCTATAGTGGGGAACCTTTTCTCTGTATTTGTAAACTGCATAGATTTGCATCAACAACTAACGACATTAACTCACAATGGATAAATGTATAAAAACTATGTCAAGTACCTCAATTTCTAAAGTTCTCTTTCATGGACCTTAAGCCATCAAAATTAGATTAAATGACCAAAGGAGACTTATTTCCTTATATAATCTATGAGAATGAAACTAAAAGGCAGATCACAAACTGGAAATATATTTGCTCTAAGCATGACAAACAGGTAACATACATGATATATTCAAACCAAGAAGAAAATATGTAACACCATTTTAAAATGATGAATTCTGAAATAGACAGTCCTTAGAAAAGGAAATAAAAGGTTGATGAATCTCTAAAATATTATTCATATTAGCAATGAAAATAATGTAAGTGAAAACAACTGTAAGAAATACTTTTTCTAAGCCCTTGTTGGTGTAGCTCAGTGGATTGAGCGCAGGCCTGCGAACCAAAAGATCGCAGTTCGATTCCTAGTCAGGGCACATGCCTGGGTTGCAGGCCAGTTCCCGGCGGGGGACGCACGAGAGGCAACCATACATTGATGTTTCTCTCCCTCTCTCTCTCCTTCCCTTCCTCTCTAAAGATAAAAAATAAATAAATAAATAAAAAGAAGTACTTTTTCTCACCTTTCACGTTGGCAGACTAAAACGATGCTAATACTCATTACTGGCACAATATGGCGATATTTTCACACACTCCTGGAAAAGGGGAAACTGAAACTTTCCTACAAGTTTTATCATCACATCTTTCTTGATTTCCTCCACTTTACTGCTAAGGATGTTGCAAGTTTTAATTTTCGAAAAGCATTATTTTTTGAAAGTCATGCGAGGCAACTTGAGCTCGGGACATTATCCAGTTAGAAGTCATTTCCATTTCCATCAGACAGCAAGCGTTTTCTTGATTTTAATGATAGCTGTATTAGATTTACAATCAGGCTTGATTTACACAATCCCCCAAAGACAGCCCCAGAAACCCATTTCAGGTCACCTTACTTTCCCATACATATTCCTACATTGTAATCCATTCATTCTTCCTCTTCGATTATCCTATTCCAGGCTTTTGTAAAACGTACTGCTTATTACATTTTCATCTCAAATAGAAGATCTTTCTGTTCGCCTTTTTCTCCTCCTAAACTCCTTTCCAGCATGTGTTACTTGCTCCTCTTCATGCTATAGTAAAAGATTAAACAGTCATTTACTTTTTGATGCCTGTAAAATTGAAACCCAGACTCCAGAAACGTTCCTTGGAAATGTCAGCACGCGGAGAGGTGCGGCAGCGGGGACCCAGGGCTTTTCACGCCTGTCCCGGGCCGCAAGCTGAAATCACTCTCTCCCCGAGGTCATCAGGCAGAATCTGCTTGTGTAACAAGCAAAGAAGTCTCCTCGGCACCCCAGGGTCCAGGTGCAGAACCCTGAAGTTAATGACTGGCTACTCATCACACCCCAAATACACCACCTCTGCGGCGCCATTCACTCTTTCGAAAGAAAATAGCAACCACTGTCAGCCCCTAATAATGAAAAATGTTAATTACAGTAGTTTTCACTCAAATTCTCACTGGAATCGCAACTACAAGAACGATCAGTTTCAACACCGTATTAGTTCTGCCGGCACAAACCATTTAGCATGTCATGCAGGATCACTTTGCAGGGAAACGCTAGAAGACACGTCTTTTGAATGAACAATTTACAATTAATATTGTTGTCAACAAACATTTTCCAGTTTTGCAACACTGCGAACACAGACTTCAGTTTCAAAATCAACATTTTAAATATGGGAGTAATTAGCGCTTGTTCCTAAGATGCTATACTACCGAAGCACATAGGTATCTGTCGTAAAGATGGGGCAGCTCCGTGATGGAGAATTTCAGTTTTAAGCAGTACTTAACAAGCTTAGTGGTTCACGCAAGTGAAAAGATCAAGATGGTCTCTGAGCCACTGTGCTCCAGGGTGGGGCATCCTGGGCATCCGGGACACGGGACACAGATTACGAATCACCCAGGACACAGATGCCCAGGGCACAGATAAACAGTTCAGACTGCAGCGTTCACCTGATTACCCTCTCTCCTGAATTCCAAATCCCTTACCCACCCTTTTCCCTCCTTAAAAAAAGGCCAGCTAGAAAGGAAATGTAAGTCAGGTGCCTTAGGGTAGAAACTCACTGTCTTCTCACACCGCCAGCCATCTGAATAAAGGGTCCATAAAGACTCAAAACCTGTCTCCCTGTGTTGGGTCTGGCGGTGACAGGCAGCAGGAACGCGCACGGTTCTGGTTTCAAGAATGAGTTCAATTACATCTGAATGTTTATCGTAACAAAACAAATGAACAGAGGAACTCAGTTACTTTCTTAAAAAAGGGTCCCACTAGGATATTAGCTGCTTCTTCTGTGTATTAGTTTGATCCCCACCCCCACTCCAGGCTGAATGAGCTAAAAAGTAGTAGGCGAACGATAACTGGAGTTCTCATGTCCGCTTTATAAAAGGAGCGACGGGCAGGGGCAGCGCGGGGTAGCATCTGACTTCCCCCGGAAGGAGGGCAATTCCTTCCGTATCAGGAAGAGACTATTTAGGCGATGAGACGCACTGTGCTCTTCATGGGCACCGCCGGTGCTCTCCAGCAGGGAGGGGCTGTGGAGCGCGATCGCTCTTCCTCGCCCAGCCTGGGACAAATGACTTGTCTCCGCTGGCCGGATGCACCCATGTGACTTCTAACAACTCCGCGAAGGCCTTGCTTAGAGGGGCTGCGCAGCGGTCCCTGTGCTCCTGCTCTGTTCCAACCCAGGAACAACTAAAGGACCCCTGGTTGGTAGGCCCGTCCTTCTTTTCCATTTAAACGGGTAGCCAGGACGAGAAATAAGTTCTGCATTTTCTACGGATTTCCAGGTTAAGGGGATCGCGGTAGAACATTCAGACCAAAGAGTGGCAAACTATGGACCATAAGCCAAATCCGGTCCAAACACCTGTCTTTAGAATGAAGTTGTACTGGGACATTCCTTTACCAGCTGCGCTCACACTCCCATGTCAGACTTGAGTACTTCCTTCTGACAGAGACAGTATGACCTGCAAAGCCGGAACTGTGCACTGCCAGCCATTCACAGGTAAGGTTTCCTGATCGATGCCGCAGACGTAACCAAGCACAGACACCAGCAAGGATCAGGAGCGCCGTATCTTGCAACAGGTGACAGTGTGCAGGGGAAGTCTTAAAAGTGTCCTTCTTCCAAGTTCAGGGTTCATAAGATATGGATGTGTACCTTAACCTAGCAGTATAAGCAAATCATGTCAATGACAACCGAAAACACCGGATAATCCACGGTGGGCAGGGCGTTCTGGTAAGCTCCGCACTAACCAAGTGACAGCCATCGCCTCACACGGAGCACTAGTTAATAGCGCAGTGTACTTTGATGGTGTGCTAAAGGGCACAAAGGATTGCTACATATATTGTTTTTTCTAAGTTTGTCTTCAAAATAACTCTGAAAACTCAGAGTGATCAGGAACTCTTCCAGGTCACACAGCTTGCAAAGGCAGAGCTGAGACTAAATCTCTTACGACCTTACTCCGAGAGTGACACTCTTCCTATTACAGGGTGCTACCTTTCTTCCCTTAGGCGTCTAAAAAACTTCATACAAATTTTTTTTAAGAACTTAAAAGAGCGTCCACAACTAATTAAATCAATACTTTAAATGTTCCCTTCAAGAAATTCTTCATCCAAACATTTAAAAAGAGAAAGCATGGTCAATTTTAAGTTTAAAAAAGGTTAACTGGAATTGCACAAAAATGGAAGAGCTCTCTGCTCCTTAATTATTAATTATTCAGGCTGAAATAGTCTTGAATCTTTCTGGCATGCTTCTTAAGCTTAGTTAAAGAGGTATTTTAAGACAATCTTTTTAGCTTCCTACTGCAATAATAATACTTTTACATCTTTTCAAAATATTTGACAGACTTACATTACTGTGAGCTGAGAAAAATAAAAAAATCAATATTTAGTTCTCAAAGGAGAGTCAAAAGTTAGCATTTCTCTGTATTTTTACTTGGAGTTCACAACTTCGGAAAGCCACACCCCTAAGAAACGTAATTAAGGCAGAAACAAAAGAGACTAATACCGCAGCCAGCCCCCCGTGAGACTGTGCGCACTAGGAAACAGACTCCCCAAGTCAAGTCCCAAGGCCAGCCGAGAAGACAGAACAGGCGCTTAGCCAAAGGCATCAAAGTTATGAACTGAGCACCACTTTTTAGAGCCGAGCAAGGAGATACATTGAGTTTAGTAAGAAAATAGTAAATAACGAGGACGTTGTTTTCATATCCATTTCCGTGTTCTTGCCTTTAACTTCCTGGAAAAGGTTTTGTCTAGGTGTCACGGCTACCCACCAATCTGTCTGTGGTATCTCTGTGTGTGTTACTCCTAAGAATGTCACTTACTATTCAGGCCCCAAGGAAGCATTCTGGAAGCGCTGTGCTTTCCAATACGTGCCTCGTACGTCAGCTAGGAAGCCTGCACACCACACACCAGGGGTGTCAAACTCATCTTCACCGGGGGCCACCTCAGACTCGCAGTGGCCTTCAAAGGGCCGAGTGTAATTTCAGGACTGTGTAAATGTAACTAGTCCTTCAGGAGGGGCAAGGAGCTCGGCGCTGCCGCCAGGTAGGAACAAGGTGCCTGGCCGGATAAAACCAGGTGGAGGCTGGATTCGGCCCGTGGGCCTTGTGTTTGCCACCTGTGCCATACACACCAGGCAACGTCAATCCTTATAGATATGTCTCAAGTATATATATATTTTTGCTTTTGGAATATTCAAAGGAAAAACTGCCATTAGATAAGTAGGTTTCTAATCCTTTCCATCTCCTACCATGACACACAAATTAGAAGGGTACTCACCAGACAGACCTCGGGAAGCTTTCCTTTGCACTTCAGAGGCTCTGGTAGGGTTTGAATTTGCCATCCTCAGCCATCCTTTCGCAGTCAAGGGGGAGGCTGGAGATTTCCTTCTCACCCCTAACTTGAACCCAGAAGTTGTCCCCAACACAGGCCACCCCCTCAGGCTGACCAGAAGCTCCCCTTCCTGAGCTCCAGCGACCACTGGCACGCCCCCTAGTGGCCGTTGTCTCGTGGCACTGCGTTTCTTTGTTACCTTGGCTGTTTCTCCCTCACACTATACACGCCAGAGGACAAGGACTGACTGCGGCTTTGGATGTTTACAATCCCGGGATCCAGCACGGTGTCTGGCATGCAGCAAACACCCGGGGCACTCAATACACAACGATTAAATCATGGTGTCTACTGCCAACAACAGCACAAGACATGGCAGAGCTGGGATCCAAGTCAACGCAGCCCCAAGTCACAGGTGACGCTCACGACCTCTGTGCCAAACCGCAGGGGTAAATGCCTGTGAGTGATGAATGAACGAGGGAGATTTACATACCTAAACTGGAGTCCTCGTCATCAGACAGGGAGACTAAGGTGGAAAATGAAACCAGAGAAACCACTGGGGGGGAGGGGAGAGACCCCAACAATAGGCAACACCATTATGGGAAAAAAGCAATTTAATCTAAAAGGCCAGGTGACTTCCCGCAGCTGGTGCGTCTCCTAAATTCCTCCTAAAAAAGGAAGGGCACGCAGGGCCTTTTCCGTGGGGCCTCTCAAACCTCCCTGCACCGCTCAGTGTATGACAGAAATGATTTGGACTTCAAAAAAATCAAGATTATCACTCCTACATATAGATTTAAGGTGACTATAGCGCCGATGTTTAATAAGAAATACCTATTGCCAAGGCAGTTTTCATTAACGATTCCATTTTTCTTCACTGATACATCAGGAGTGTGATAAATAATCACCTCCAACTACATCAAAGAAGAAAGTAGTTCCAAAATATTTCCAAAAAGGCATGGGTTCCTACCAACCAATCTATAATTATTTCGTAAAAATGATAACTACTATTCTTTAGCAAGAAGGAGGTAGGGATGTCAGATGATAGGAATAATTCTCTGGTTGACATTAGAGGGAAACTGATGCTTCTTCACAGATGCCCCTTGTTTAGTGGTAACCAAACCACCAGGCAGCACCTGGGATGCTTAACTTCCCTGCTCAGGCCTCATTTACCGAAGGGTCGCAGTGGGCAGACCTCAAGTACTAAACAAGGATGAGCCACAATCTGATTTGGGAAAAGGCAGGTTCAAATTAAAGCAGGCAAAGGGCCTCAGAGGTTTCTGAAAACCTTCGGTTCAACGGTCCTTTGTCCGAGGCCCCAAACACAGCCCCCACCAGGCCCCCACCAGCTTCTGGGGTCCAAAACAGTCTACGCTCCTATCCTTTGCCGGGTCCGGGACACAAGTTGTGTTTGTTTGTTTGTTTGTTCTGAGTCTCCTTTTTATGCTGCCCTTCCATTTGGGACAGCATGCATTCCTAATTCCTGATCTACCAAAACACATTAACTGAAGGCACAGTCCTCAAAGACAGCTGTGTAGGCGCACGAGGCTTCTCTTACTCAGAACTACTGTACCAACCATCAAAGAAAAGTTAGCTACTCTGCACTTTGCCATGTTTAATGCACACTTTTTTACCCAAATTTTTGAGGGAAAAATAAAGATGAGCATTACACATAGGTATAACGATCGCACACCATGGGCCTAATAATGGGCATCCCGTGTATGATGCACGTAAAGACGTGGGTGCGCATCATACACGGCCAATGCTGTGTATTGGGAAAAACTCAGTTTGGTTCTGTTTGTCTTCCTACAAAGCTTCATCGTCTGCTGAAACACAATGTGATCCACACCTCTGTGATAAGCTGATGTTGATTTCCATATCTTCAACTGCATATTTAAAATCAACAAGGTTTTAAGTGTTTAATATCCATTTATTCAATGGATTTTGTTTTTGCTAACACCAGAAAGCTATTTTTAATGAATTAGAGTGTTTTGACATTGTACAGTACAGTTTCTAGACTTGAAGAATTATCATTCACACATTTTAGCATGAGAGAATTCTTGTGTTTCTCCACCCGTGATGACCCCGCAGCACCCACAGCTGCGGAACAAAGTGTGTGCCGGGAGCAGAGTGCACGCCCCTCAACATCGATCCTGCCGACCACAGGCCTCCCCGGCGGGCAGCGGTTCTAAGACCAATTCTGGGCATTCTCCCGAACAAGGCAGGGGCAGTCACGGTGTAAACAAAATCAAATCACGTGCGGTGATTTACAAAGTAGATTACATTTCACCGGTAGGGTGGCCACTTGTAGCGGCTTGCCTTGGAAGTCCAGTTTATGTCGGTATTAAAATCGTCCCTTTCTCCTCTCCAACGTGTCCCACTGCAGGTGACCTATTCTGTGCTTACCCTGTTCACTGGGAACTGAAAAGACTCTTCTCTTTCTTCAGCAGGGTCACTACCCACACGGAACCCCAGGTTCCAAGCATCTCCGGAGTGCATTTCACCGAGAGAGAGGAGACGCAACACGAGGCCTCATTTCGGACAAAGTGGTGAAGCCAGAATGCAAGGTTGCCGGTGAAAAACATGGACACCTTGGAATGTTCAATTCTGGGTCATTCACAGTGACCACCCGCATCTGGGGCTTTATGTTCTTTTTATCCTTTTCCAAAATCGCACTTCCCTGTGACTCGTAACAAACTCATAAGAAAAAGCAGAGAACTATGCAACATATTTCAGCGCCACTAATGGGGCGGTCTAAATGCCACGGCTATGAGCTTCTTACTGCCTGTGTCACCGAGAAGCACGTGCGCTGGGGTTGGTTAGCATCATGAACTGACCGCATCCCTGGCGAAGTTACCCAGGGAACTGAAGGATGGCCAATGACGTTAATCACTGTTGACGTGAAGACAAAGTTCAGCCCTCCGAGAGCCTCCTCTTTAACAATCTGAGGGATATTTGGCTGGATGTTCTGACCCACTGCTTCATGCCGACTTTTTACCTTGGTCATGAAGCTTTTAAAAGAAAAAAGAAGACCAAGCAAACGTTCATAAATGCGACCCACACAAATCACACCTCAACAGCCCCACCGACACCGCACGGGCTTCTGATGAGCAGGTCGTCTTGACATGAAAATTGGGGCCGCTCGTTCCACACCAGCAGCCTCTCCAACTGCCTCTCCAAGTGTCGAGCAGCCTCTGAGGGCTCCTCAGCGCTTTTAAAAATAACTGAGGCCTCAAAGCCGTTATGTTTCTGTGGATGCTGCCTGTCAATGTCGACCATTATTAGAAATTAAAATGGAGAGTTAAAGAAAATCTTTAGTGATTCCATCTAAAATAACAATAAATCTGCATGTTAGAAAGAAGAGTATGTTTTGTGAAAAGCATATTTATTTTTTGAAACAAAAGAAGAAATAATGAGAAGAGTGGCATTTTGAACATCACTGAAGTCTTGTTAACGCCCGGCTGGGTAGAAACAGCCACGGTTCCCTCTCTGCCACCTCTGTAGTCAGTTTGCAGGGGCGACCTCACACCCCAGGCAGCCTCGGGAAACTTCCCCCGGACACGCAGGGGAATGGGAATGGAAAGGACAGACACCCTCTGAGTATTATTAGGAAGGAGTGTGATCCCACGAACCCCCATGACGGGTCCTGTACCTCCCAGCGATCCCCGGCCGTCCTTGGAGAACGCCCGGCCCAGACTCCGCCCTCAAGCCCACTGAGGCTCACTTCAGTGAGGTTACCTAATCTGTGCTGTCATCGCTATTTTTCCAAAAAGCATGATCAGAACACTTTCTGAATGTAGTTTTATGAGCACTCAGAACCGTATGTTGTATACCCCTAGCTATAATTTATTTAAAGATGCAAAATGAGATGCCACATCAACTTACTTGTTGAATCTCAAACACTGTTCTACATTTATCAGCAAGTTGAATAAATAAGCCATTGGTACATGCTGTTAAAACACTCGATTGCTACAATGCTCTTTTCTAAAGCTACTATTTTGTGGCTGATTCAGAAGTTTGTTTCGCATTTTTTCCCTATTTCCCCTGTCCCTATAATAATAAAAGCTCCCCCTTAGTTTCTGTACTTGCTTCTAAAATAACCAAATGTTCTTAAATGTTTCTAACACGAACCTTTACCTCATAATCTAAAACAATCATGCTAATTCTCACATCTGAAAAGCGGTGACTTAATGGTCGTTTTAGAAAACATGGTTAATTTCAGTTTAATTACAGTTGATTTCTGCTGTGCCTCCCAGCTAAAGGGCAGTAATAGGACCAGCAAGTTCATGCATGTCTTACATCCTGAAACGGCTGAGCGTGTCTTCTCACTTGAACATCTCCAAAGCTTTGGTCCTCTTTGAAATGGACTTCCCATGCAATGTGCTTTGACGCGCAACAAAAATGTAGGCATGTGCAACTTGAACCCACAAACGCCAGTTCAAAGCACTTACTTCACAATGTCTCCTTCCAGAGCGATCACTCTCTTAATGATCTTCTGTCCTGGGTTTTTAGGGGACCTGGAATGAGACGATTATGCCATCAGTTACGTCTCCGCTGTTTGCAGAAAAACAAAAAGAAACTCTACAACTGAAATGGCCCTATTAAAGGTATTACAGATTCGTGAATCACGCATCCTTGACATTAGCACTACTTAGGCCCCAAGTGAGATGGAGCGACTATCGAAGGAATTCTCTGGAGGGGAGGAAGTCATGCTGAAACTTCATAAAAAGTATAGGCAAAGAGCAATAAAGAATTGTATTATTAAAGCTAAGTACTTAAAGCAAAGAAGATTCATACGTGAAAAAAGATCGGGCGTTTCTTTAACATGGTAACATACTGAAATTTCTTCATTCCACTTAAGATGAACAGAGGAGTTGTATTTAAACCCTCAAGATAACCCCAAGGATGGAGGTATTTTTTGAGAAAATAAAGAATTAGGAAATTCCTTTGAACTCTGTACAGGGTTAGCCGTTTAAAGATGATGCAACTCAGAGTGCCAAAACTAGGCTGTGGCCAGTCGGAACACGTGCATGGCTTCCGACGCACCCGGCGCAGGTGTCCTTTATTCTACGCTATGACCAACCGCGAACGGTGAATAATTACGTAAAGTAATGCCATTCATGCTAAATGAACCCCCCCCTCCGCCTGCCCCTTCCCTCCTCTCCCTCCTCCCCATCTGTCTCGTCGATCTCTCGTTCTGGGGAAGCCCTGTCTGTGTCCAGCAGCCCTGTGGACCAACATGCGGTGAGGAGCTAAGGTCAGCCAAGCATCCCATGAAGGGACCTGGAAGCACCCCCCTCAGCCCCTGTCAAGTCCTCGGGGGGCAGCTCGGGCCAACCGCTGCACTGCAATCTCAGGAGAGACCCTGTGCCAGACACCCCCTTCACCCCTGCCACTTGACCTGCTTGTGGCCTTGTGACCTCAGAAGGTGTGTGAGACGCTTGTTTTAAACAGCTACAGGCAGGTGGGGTAACGTTACCCAGTGATGGGTGCCTCCGTCTTAATTTGTCCCATTTCCTTTTAAGGCTTTTAAGCCTCTTGATCTAACAGACCTGTTCCACATAAAGGATTATTTAATACGTATCTGAAAATCAGGGAGAATTAAAGATATTTTCAAGTCGCACTTGAATTGAATTACCTTTTTAAGAAAAAGGTAAATGCACAAAAACTGAAAAGATTAAATATATTCAAAATGTAATACTTCATTCAAGGAAACAGGAAGCATCCGAAGGATGAATATTTCACATCGTAGCTTGCAGAGAAGATGAAGTTGTCTAAACCATTTGCGTGTACTTGTGACAATCAGTCTCGGGATTTTTTACTACATCAATTGTTTTTCATTCTAAAAGGAAGCTTGATTGTGTTTGAACTGTTCCCCTCACTGAGGTGACCAGATGTTGTATTTCTGTGAACTCAGTGTCCCCGTGCGCAGCCGTAGCGAGGGCACACCCCAGGTGACAGAACGGGTGCCCTCCACATCGGGCTGCGCTCAGAAAAGTCCCCTCCTGCGTCTCTCTCTTTAGATAACCGGAAACTTTAAAAAAAATTCTACCTCAGTGATCACCAAAGAGTTACGCATTAAAACAATGGAGTGCCTTTTTCGTATATATTGACAAAGAAATAATATTAATAATAGCTTGTTGAGGGCTCAGGGACAAGAATAATCTGAATATTAAGTGTGTGGCCATGTAACATGCCTTTCTGTGAATACGTCAAGACTGTACATGCTTTTTAACATGACAATTACACTTTTTGAAATTCATGCCAATGCAATGATTATAAACATATGCAAAAATTTCACCTAAGTGGATGCTGTCTGTCTCTTAAAGAGAGAAAAACAATCAACGAGAATAGGTTGGTTAAAATCAATTACAGCTCATCCACGTTATCAAACATTTCTCGGTCACTAAAAATGGTGTTATGAAAGGATTTTTACTGATGTGAAATATCAGCAGAACGTACAGATGGAAAACACCGGTTGGACTCTGTCTGGACCTCGCATCTGCGGCTGCAGAGGGAATGCGCGGGCTGCGGTGCGGGGGAAGCGGGGAGGCCATAACCCAAAAGGCGGGGCCGGCTGGGGGCCAGCCTGCGTGTGGCAACACACCGCCTGCATTTTTGGTTCCGATTTCGGGGAAGCCCCTTGGCAGAGGACAACTGTGTCCTGTGACATCATCTGGGAAGAAACACACCCAGGTGGGTGTGAGACCTGAGCCAAGGATGGGGTTCCCCCACCTAATATCGATGCGATATTAATGTTAATGAAATAATAGGAAAAGCAACCCTTGTCAGCCTAAAACACCTATGCCAACAATCTTGAAGCTTTGAGATACTTGAAAATTATCTTATGAATTTTTTAATATTTTAGTAATTTCTTTTTAGAGAGAAGAAGGGAGGGAGGGAGAAAGAGAGGGAGAGAAACATCGATTGGCAGCCTCTCACACATGCCCCCAACCGGGGACCTGGCCCACAACCCAGGCATGTGCACTGACTGGGAATCGAACCAGAGACCTTTCAGTTCACAGGCCGGCACTCAATCCACTGAGCCACACCAGCCAAGGCAGAAAACTATTTTATATTTTAAAATAATCTATATCTTAAGTTCACAAAGCAAAATAGAATATGCAAAGTGAGCTATCTGTATAATTAAAGTCTTATGAATTACTACTTAAATATATCTACAAAAATATATCTATAAATTTTAATGAAATACTAAACTTGGATCTAATCAAATGATTCAAAATGAAAAAAAGCTATTACTATCATTAATCCCATTACTGCTCAAAATCTATATTGTAATCATTAGGCTGCTGAAGTACACAGAAGTGATATGGAAATTATTACAGATTTACATTGTGAGAGTCACTGAACTTCCCTTTGTCTAAATCTTCTCAGCTGCTTGCAGATACGCTAGGAGGTGAAGCATAACAAGTGAAGGATTATGCCTTACTTTGGGGATACAATGTATCCCTGCCCCATAAATACTAACATTCGTGTTTAAATTTGTCATTTGAGTGTTTTCCTAATAAGCATTGTTTGACAATATTTATTTCTGGAGCCTGGTTTTAGTCATCCTGCGTTAGGCCAGGATTTACTCAGGCAAGGGTTCTCCAGGGGCCCGGGCGCGAGGCCTAGGATTGTCCCCACGCTGCGTCGGTCGGTTTGGTCTGGCAGAATTTGTCTCTAACGAGCCTGGCTGTGGAGAGGGAATTGTTACAAGAGTTACGATACTTAATATTCTTCTTGAATTTCATTTCCTAGCTTGATAGAAAGGCTGCCGTTTTTTACCCTGGGACAAGCCAAACAGAGTCACGGCTTAGGTCTTGGGAGCTTTCTAACTGATTTCATGTTCTCGTGTGTTCCTGAAGGTGGTAATTCTGTCCCTGTCTGGAAATCGGGGCAGGTGCTTTGGAAAACCCCAAAGAGGCATCTCTTGTGTTTTATGGGGTGAGGGGACTAGCAGGCACCCCACCAGCTCTGTGCCTGGCCCCACGCCGGTCCGGAGGTCGCACGGGCACCTCGCCCCTGTGTCGAAGCGCTCCAACTCCTCTCCCATTTAGAGTGGAATCGTCACCCTCCCTCTGTGGGTCGTGTCGATTTTTATATTTATAACCGCGGTTCAGGGTTGACCCAGGTTGTCACAGAAAATCTCAGGCCTAGAGGTCACTTTAGCCACAGCCTAATTAATATAAACATTGATCCCTCAAAAACACCACAATCTATAGGACCCTAATTGCATTGCATACATTACAGCAAGCTCTGAACTTTAACTCTTCATTAATGAGGTAAAAGTAAGAATATTCCGGGGATACCTTACATCAGAGAGCTGATCCTGTGCGGTCCTTAGAGTGGTCACGCATTACATCACATAACTGGACACCATCATAATTTAAAAACGCAAGGTTGCTGTTTTAACCATCAAAACAAGATGTAGAACAAAAAGCCTACCCAACACAGTTATAAAGGCTCATATAAAAAATCATCACCCGACAGCTTCCTTTGTTTATTTGTGGGCTTGTTTTATTTCTGGATTTTTTAAATTTTTTTTTACAACACTGCCCAGGTTTGCCATGGTTTTCACAGCATCTCGCTCATTCCCCACGGCCTCGGTGCATCTGCGTGGACCTCGTGGGCCCTGCAAATCCACAGACTTGGGCAGAGGGAATGGCTGGCACTACCCCATGTGGCCACAAGGGAGCCGCTGAGTGCAGGCGGCTCGGGAAGCAGGTCGGGCTGGATCGGAGGTCCCAAACCTGGAGCCGGTTTATCCTCACACCGAGCAGTAGAAACGTTTTGTTTGGTCTGCACATTATTTGTGTATTTAGTTTTCAGTCTTGTGCTGGTCAAGCAAACAGGAGCCTTCATGTAAAAATTCTAATTTCTTGTTCTTGTTGAAAGAAGAACAAGAGGAAGACCTGGCAGCCCTAGGTTCACGTACAAAATGGTCCCTGGAGCCGAGAAGCGGGTACTGAGCATGTGCCGCGGTCCCCACGGCTTGTTCACAAACATCTCGTGCCCAAGGGCAGGCGAGCTGGGGAGCCTCTGAGGTCTTGGCGATTTCTCCCACCCCCAGCATCATAGAAGCACTGAGCAGACAGGAAGGAAGTTTCCAGCAAAGGGTCTCCCATGCAGCAAGTACTACGTTAACTTCAGAATCATGCCTTCCTAAAATAAATCCATGGAGAAGGTCAATTAAAGGGCCCCGAGCATATCGTCACGATCCTTTGTTTAGGCTTCCAAAGATGGAATATTAATTTCAAGGATCCCCCAATAAAAGGATTTTCAGAGTCGCGTTAGGAGGGCAAGAAGGGCATCTTCAAGTTTTGGTCAAGTTTTATTACCCAATTAACTGAAGAAACATTAAAACTAACTATGATTGCGTTCGTAATGGAAAGTCACAGGTTAATTTTAAATTAAATGGGTGTTATCTGTGAAATCAAGATGAAAATGAGTAATTCCAGTGCTGGATTCTGTCTATTCGCATATGGCCCCATTTTTAATGATTCATTTTCTAAATCCAATGTAGTTTTATTACTTGGCACTCTCAAACTTGTTACCGAGGTCAGGATCTCAGTTACACATGTGCCCTTGCAGGCATGTGACTGTCCTAAATTCAAACAAAAAGAAACTATACAGACCCTTGCCTCTCTTCATTCAGAAAATTACATATATGTGATCCCTAAGAATTGCTTTTGTCCTGATATCTCAGAAAACGCTCCCATCCGAGGGCCTCAGTATCAGCAAGGTGAACTCTAGAAGCGGTGACAAGACCCCCAGGTTAGGGTCTTCTATACCAGCGACTCTTCTCAGACAGGAGACAGGGCCGGGTGCGGGGGAGGGCCTGGGAAAGGGTCGCCACTGGGCAGGGACAGACGGCAGTGATGTGCACAGAAGTGGGTCCAGGTTCAGGGTCCTGGGGCCAGTGGGCCAGGGAAGGAAGGGTTTATCCGTTTTATCTTTTCTCTCAAAGCCCACCCTTCCTGAGTCAGGCCACGGAGCAGCAGGGAGAGGGCTGTAGGGGACCAGAGGGGTCCCAGGCAGGGTTCGGCAAGCTGAGAAGGCAGCGGCAGGAACAACAGGGTCAGGTCTCAGACTTGTCTTCTGGAACTACTTACGTGTAACCACCGACAACAGCAGGGCGGTCCCCAGAGGGCAGGGGGTGGGGGAGGTGGACGAGGGTGAAGGGGGGATAAGTGGTGATGGAAGGAGACTTGACCTTGGGTGGTGAACACACAGCACAATACAATTCAGATACAGATGATGTATGAATTGTACACCTGAAACCTATGTCATTTTGTTAACTAATGTCACCGCAATAAATTCAATTAAAAAATTGTAAATAAAAAAATATAGAACATAAAAGAGTAAACTGTGTTTTATGGCTAAACATTTTCTCAGTTAAAATTCACAGTGTTTTACTGTCACTATGATTAGAAGAGATTTAATAGGCAAACAGTGACAACTAGTCTTGTTAATAAATCAGCCTTGAATATGTAAAATCAATTAAATGTGTATTATGATTAACTCCTGTAATTGGAAAGAGATGCAGTAGTTTTGCACTTGAGTGTTTTGATTCTGAAAAAATAAATGTCTTCACTTAACTATGAAAAAAACTAAGGGATTTAGTATACTCTTAACCCAAGAGATACTTTCTACTAATATTTATTAATTCAAGAATTTCAAAACACAGAAGATTGCAATCATCTAGTAGCCAACATCATTGCAATTCTATTTCAATGCCCAGAACAGGCTGCATATACGTGAGTATGTATAGCACACGAAATATATAGTACACACGTCTGTGTGGATTCTACTGGGCAGTATGGAGTCGTGCCATTTAATGAAATTTCTCTGACTATAAAGCAACTTCTGGGCTGAAAAACACATTCCCTGATTTATTTATTCTATAAATCTAGGTTTTCACCTACTGAATGTGCATAAAGTTGAGCACAGCTGTGGACCTGGAGAAGATGAAGACTCACACACATATAGAACGAATATTTTTCTACTGTAGACGCCAAGTACGAGCTTCCCTCCGTGATGCTACTCTGCTCCCGGTCCGAGGAGCAGGGCATGCCCTCGGGGGTGTCTGACTCGTTCTTCTGCGGTCAGGGAGGGTCTGCCCTGTCTCTCTGGGGATGCCTTTGGGACAGAGTTCCATTTAAGGCCATGGAACAAAACAAGATTAACCGATCTTCAGAGGAATTAAAACATCAGTCTGGCCCCATAACCATAACACTGCAGTGGAGCTGACCAGCTTTGTATTTCCAGCTCCCACCGGGGTGGGAAGTGGAGCCCCACATTTGGGGTCGGCTTGAGGGATGCACAACAGCTGGAAAGTGCAAGGTGTCGGTGTTTTCTAGGTCAAACCGTGCCACATCCGTCAACGTGGTGCAGAGGGCAGAGCAGCTCAGAAAGGGCACAAACTCGAACCCTCGTGTGGAGGAGCTGAAGCAGGGACGCTGTCACCCGTGCCCATGGGCACTTGGAGAGTGCTCAGGAAGAAGGCACAGTGTCAGGCCGTCCTCAGAGCTCACCCGCCGCTTTGCCAGGGTGCTGGGCGCGCTGTGGGGTGACAGGGGTCACGCTTAGGGCTGGGGGCATCTTAGGAAGAGTGAGGAGAGTGAGGACAAAGGTATCCTGACCCTTTTACAGGAGCCAGCGTTTAACCCACACCCACTTTCTCACCAATCATTCCTCACTCAGCTGGCGAACACCTGGGGGGAGAAGGAGGCAGAATCCTCACCCTCACAAAAGTAAAACTGAGCATTGTATCTGGGGGTGAATGAAGCTTCTGAAGGCTATGGAACTGTGCCCAAGGAGCGCTCCTCGGAGGTCTCACTCCAAACCCTGCGGCCCCAGTGTCTCCAAGGTCATGTTCGCGATCTCTTTGTCACATGGCTACAGTGACCACCTGGCACTTTCCAGGGTCAGGTGATGGCCTATAAAGACTCAGATGGGGATGGGGGCCTTTCAGTGGCTGCCAGCAGGGGGGTGGGGTGAGACCCAGACAGGCCACCTGCGTCAGGGGACACGGGTGTGGGCTCGTGTGCCCACCTGTTGTTATCACACTTTGAACACCCCCCAGCTTAGATGCTCCTGGGGCATGACACCCATAGACATTAATGTGCCTTGAAATGCCCCACAAAACTCTTAAGTTTACCCCAACTTGAAAAGAATAGGCTTTTCTAGCAATAAGAAACTGAAATTCAGGAATGGCAAACTACTTATATATTTTTGTATACCTGGGTTTTAGGGCCTGAGAATTTGTAGCGATTTCTTTATCCCATCGCATACGCCTGCGGGCTCAGGTGCTCTCCAGCGGCTGTGTGACATGCATGATTAACACCGAGGCTTTGCCACTGGATTCGAAGTTTCCTAGTGAAATTAGGGGTGTGTGTGGGGAGAGGTGAAACCCCACACGGTTAGGGAAACCACCCTAGTCTCTCTAAAATGGCCAATCTCCTGGAAGCTGGTGGCAGTGCAGAGGTTAGGGTAAAAGTAGGATAGCAGGGCTCATTTCTGTTCTAACCCTGTTGAACTTACTAATTTCTAAAATTCAGCACTAGCGAGGTGCGGGAGAGCTCCGAGGCTCCACACAGTAACCACTCACGGTGCGCTCCCTTGAGAGTGTCAGCTGAGGTCAACTCTAGGCCTCCAGTAACCGCAGACTGAACAGTCCTGCAAACCGCCTTCAGAGACAAGGACGTGAGGCTGGGGACTCCGCCTGTCCAGTCGCAGCTGCTCACCTCGAAGCACAGCATTTACCCGCTCAGCTGGGGAGCCGTTGACCTAGCTCTCACTGCTGCGAGTTACCGGAAACTTCTATGCATTTCACTGTCTGCAGTTTGTACTGCAAAAAGTTGCCACTATGACAGTTTACCAACACTTTAAAAACTAAAAAAGATACGAAGATTAAGTTAAATAAAATGTCTGACTCCTATTCTTGATGGTACCCATTTGTGTCTGGGTCTCCTGGTAGGACTGCCCGCCTCTGCGTCTGGGAGCTGCGGCCTTGCGGCGTGGCGGACTGGCGAGTAAGCAGGCGTAAACTATAAACGGGTGCTGAGTGGCTGAGAATAAATCCCTTTTAGCAAAAGGAGGCAAGCTGGGAACAGGGGAAAAAAAAACCATGGGTGAGGAGTCAAAAAGAACTGCGAGAGACTGGAACTTGGGGGACAAGAGAAAGACAACGGGGGAGACAATTTCCAGGGACTAACCGGAGTTACCTTCCGAGGGGAAACCAAGTCACAGAGGCACACAGCAGTGCCTAGAGGGAGGCAGAGCCGGGTTAGTCAGAGAGAGTGCGGTGTCGGTGGCTTCCACACGGAAGGACCGATGCCCGCTTAGTCGTTGAATTGGGTTCCGACCATTTAACAGAGCCCCAGAGTCACCGAAAGTCGGCTACTTGGTTGCAGCTCACACCAGCGACTGGTCTTTCCCTTGTTATGTGGTCTGGGAAAGCCTCCCTCTTAGTAAGAAAATCCAGAGGTCAAATGTTCCTAGCTACAAGTGATAGAGATATCGACAGACAGATAGAGACACAGATCCAAGGAATCCCTTCCCCACATCTTAACTGGATCTCGACCTGTGGTACTAAAGATTCTCCTGCCCTTTTTCAGCTGATCCGACAGTCCGTTATAACTGTAGAGAGTGGTCAGGGATGTCTTTATCATAAAAGCTTAGCATGTTAAAGATACAGTTCGCCGGACGATAACCCCTTTCTATTACCATTCTGTAGTGTACACACATGGCAGACACAATTTTATTCCACACAACCGAGTGCCCACCTAAAGTGAAACACACAACGCCCGCCCGCATGCGTGGCCCCCGCAGGGAGTCCCGCTGATTCTGGGCTGGAAGGCGCTGACCAATGAGAAGGCTCGCCGACCTCTCCGAGCACCGGCTTCGCTTTCCGCGCACACAGGATGCACTCGCATCTCCACCGCCATCACCTCGATCTCCTCGTGAGCTGTACCTTTCACGGGCTCGGAAGCCGCTCTGCAGCTCGAGCGTGATCAACAGCTTCCCCCGCGATCCAGAGCAGCAGCGAGAGACTACGAAGAAGTCAACCTGAGAGCAAACCCTCAGGGCCCTGTGCACAGAGAATTCACAGGGGACTGGTTCCCACGGGTTTCCGCTGCTGAGGCTCCGTGAGCGCCTCCCAGACGCGGGTACAGCCATTCGCACGCTCAAACACCTCTACAAAGGAGTAAAACCACCAAACGGAACCAGGGAGAACGATCTCCAACCGGCTGTCCACGCCTGTCGTTCAAACGCATAAAGGAGGCCTGGATGTCAATGAAGCAGACTCAGAAACGCACAGTCCCCACCCCCCACCATTCTTCACCTGAATGGTAGGGGCGTCAGTTTCGTGCCACTCTGGCAGGGGCTCCGCCAAGAGACAGGAGCCCCGACGTCTGAGACTGAGCAAGGTCCCGGAGATCTACGCGTGCCCGGGGCTCTCACCAGCACCGGGGTGGGTGGAGAGGCAATGGCGTATGTTTTGGGTTGACCAGACCCAGAGATGCTTTGAGCTATGCAACATTGTTCGACTCTGTTTCGGACTTTTAAATAACCTAAGCCTACTCCCTAAAATAAAATGCCTTTCTGGAAAAGATATAATAAAATCACCGAAACATACCCTACGCCCATCCCTGGATTCAGCCACATTTAAAGCCTGCAGCCCCAGAGCCTTGCGGAGGCCGACCCTGACTCTCCCACCTGCCATCACTTCCTCCTCACCCCGGCCGTCTGCTCACCTGGCCGTTCCCAGCACGGTGCCCATCCCTCCAGGCTGGTCACTGCCACCCGGCTGCCGGCTGTCCCTTCGGTTCTTTACAGAGCAATCCAAGGTGTGCCCCCGGGGTGTTTCCCAGCCCTTCTTCCCGCAGATTTTCTTCAACACCACCCCTGTGTGTTCTGGGCACTCATCCTTCTCGGATACCATTTTTTTTCAATTCGATACATGCAAGTTTGCTTTTGGCTTTCCGTTTTCAGCACAACTGTTCCCTGTTGTATTGTTTTGTGTTACAGAAACCTTCCTGAACAGCTCACCTTTATAATTACTATTCCCTAAATCTTAGAATTCCAGGCTTTAAAGATTTAAGTAAAATATTCAGAGAAGCCCTGTGAGGAAGAAATTGTTAATTCAAATGTTTCTGAAGGAGTCATATTTCCTTTTTTATTAACTTTAGTACCTCAAAGTCTATGTACTCATAGCAATGCTAATCTAATCAGGTAATCAATACCCGACTGCAGGATTATTACAAATAATTTAATAGAATTAAAAGAAGAGGCAAGGACATGGAGCACAAAGGTTGCAACTCCCCAGAACAAAAAGCAAGGTTAAGTGACCATATCTGAATCTCTTACAGTACCTTTCAAACTGCATCGCTCCCCTTCTAAATTAAAAGCACATTTTCATTAGTTCTCAGCAAACCATTCTCATCGCTTTAAAGTCAAAGCCTCGGCTCTTTAGAATGCAGACTGTGCCATGTTGTGACTGTGTGTGCTTGACCTCCTGCCTGTTAACAAAGGGACTCAATTAATTATTTGCTGTTGTGAACGGCTATTTCATTTCACCTCCACCTTTCCTTAAGTGTTAAAAGGCTCAATTACTTTATCACCTTAACCTTAGCTTCAGAGAATGCACGCAGAATTTCGTGAGTGCCAACGGAAAAACCATCTCGATCCAGAAAAACTCATTTTCAGGACCATGCCTCCTGCGTGCCTTTTGCTGAGTCAGCCGAAGGAACGCACAGACCTGCTGCCCCATCAGTTCCCAGGAGAGTCTCTCCATTCAGCATGGCAGCACCGAGCGCCGGCGCTGAGTGATCCCTTGAGGGCACGGGGACACACTAGCCATGGGCTCCATTGTCACAGTGACAGTGACACACTGGCTTCATTAGACATCTTACCAAGAGCAAAAAAAGGAATGCTTTTGGCACAAACTGAAGGTACGTATGTTAATAGTGCATTGTTTTTCCCTGTGTGGTTTGTTTCCTATATGCTTTTAGTTTCATTGAGCCTGGTTGTATAGCCTCGTGTTTAAATCCTAAAACAACAAGCCAGAACAAGAAAACCACTTTGAGGTAAACGTGAAAACCGGTTTTGAATGCAGACGTGCGGTGGAACCGGTGAAGGGCTGGCTGTGAAAAGCTAGCCACGGAGCCGAGGGTCAGAGCCTGGGGTGCATCACGCATCTTCCCACTTCTCTGGAATTCTTACAGGACCAAGACCACAGAACACTTCAGAAGCTCCATTGCCTGGTATTTGCTCATTTATACACTATTGCCATCTCCACAAGGAGACTAACATGTGAAACTGGTGAGCGTCTTAACCTCCCTGCATCATCCAGTCCCACATCGGTTACTATGTGCCAGTAATAAAAGTAGTTACGTACCAACATGTCACTAGGAGGCATCACACAGGAGTGGAGTCACAGAGGATCCGTCCCTTTGTGCCCAGCTTATTTCGCTTAGCACAATGTCTTCAACATCATCACACGTTGTTGCGCATCTCTGACTTCCACTCCTCACTGTTTTCACAACTGATACTAGTCGCTGTTTCGTGAATATCCAAAATGACTTGTCAGCCTAATGGCAGTTACCTGGTGTATTTCTCACTATCTAACTTAAAAGTTTGAGGAAAAAAACGCGTAACTCCTCAATTCTTTCCAAGAGAATTTATACTGACATGAAAATAAATAAATTTGAGTGTGCAGATCTTCATACGCTGGTTAGCGGTTCTGAAACTTTAAAGTCTAGGGCTGAGCCCTGGGAATTGGGAGTCCACATTTTTAGAAGCATCAAGGTGCTTCTGATACAGGTGGTCCCGCTCACCTCTGACACACAGGCACACTGGGCACCCTCCCAGGGAGATGCAACATAGTGGCTCCCCACACGTTTGATAAAGACACAAGCCGTAAAAAAGCCACAATCTGGCTCCGAAATGGACAGGACACACGATACTGATTTTAACCCATGACCAGAATTCTAAACTAGCGGGAAAACACAATGTCCTGGTAGGGAAAAAGCCCAACATTCTGAAAATTCCGTATTTAAACTGGAATTGGATCTGCAAGCGGCATGGAAGCGCATCGTAGCTCAGAAACCAGTAAAAACACCCCACTTCCAGGGTTGCTCAGAATCTAAGTCCTCGCTCCAAACAGGCACAATGATGAAGAAACTAGGATGGAACAAAGGCTACGGTACAGAAGAACTTATTTCTTACAGTCATTCATTCATTTAACAAACGCTTGCAGAATAACGCCCGGGCACCGGCACCCTGGAAGGCGCCTATCTGCAAGGCCAATGTCACCGCAATGATGGCCCTGGCGGTGTTTTTGATTCAGGCCCAAATGCTAGTAGCTGTATGGCCTTGAGCAAATCATTCACCTGTCTTAGCATCTCTCTCTCCACGAATGAAAACAGGGGATGACAAGTGGTCCAGGTGACCCTCCAATGATGCAGCAAGGAATCAAAAGGACTACTGAACACAAGCTTCTGAGCAGCTGCTGTTATAGACCGAGTCTCACAGTGAGATCATCAATTACGTCGGCGAGGTCCAGGGGCCTATCTCCCGCTTCAGGGAGGAAAGAAGCTATGGTCTCCGAAATGAAAACCACAAAGAGCTCCTCTCACTACAAAGATCACGGTGACATTCTAAGACGGCTGTGTTGTGCTCTGTCCCAGCCGGCCGGCCACCAGGTAGAAAGCTTCACTCCACTTCCAAATCAATGCCAAATACTCAATACTTCTCTTTTGCTGTCTCTCTCTTCCTTTCCCTCTTTCTTCTCTTCCTCCTTCCCTTTTTCCTTCTTCCTCTCTTCCTTTTTAGAACCTTCTACACAGGGCATTGTTTATTAATTAAAGATGGTATACAGATCGACTAAGGCACTTTTAGGCCCAGTCATTTCTTGATTTCCGTTTTTCATTAGTCTGTGAGCTGTTACGCTTGAAGCTAAATGTATTCCTACAGTTTAATTGCTCCGGTGAAATGCAAAAGTTCAATCAACCAATTTTGTGTGGAAAGTGAAGGGAACCTCATTGTTCTGTCTGCTGTGTACTTAATTGTTCCTCACGTGAAAGCTAGGTAACAAAAACGAGGATATCGTATCAAAAATGCCCAGGAAATACAGCGCAATAGTTTTGGTGCACAAGCAGACAAGCCAAAAGCCTTGCGCATCTTCAGAACCCAGCACTGGAGAGCCAGGAAATGATCCGTTTGTCCTGTTAGCCTCACGGCATTTCCGTGTTTCCAGTATAATGGCTGCGCCATTTATTAGTGTATTTTTTAGGGCTTTATTCTGAGCATTTGCAAATGCTCTAATCAACTTAATTTGGGTACTTTAAATAGTTGGCAAGAGCGAAATATCGGGCATCTGCATTTTACAGTGAGAAAGGCGTGCCAGGGACGAGCGGGCATTGCCCCCCAAGTGCGAAGCAGATTGTTACAGCCGAGCCTGGCGCTCTGCGCATCTGGTTGCCCACCCACCACTCAGACAGCTGTGTTGTCGTTCCCCACGCTGGCCACCACCACCTGCCACAGGGTTTCAGCTCGGAAGACCAATACAGAAAATGGGTAAGTAACGCCGGAGAGAAATTAAGGGTGGCAGCCTAAAATTAGCTGTATTCTTTCTAAAAGTTATAGACCCACCACAAACTTGGATTTCAGATAAACAGATCGCACTGTTGTCAACAGAAACACATCCTATTTTAAGTAAGATTATTCTCTACACTAAACATTCCATAATTTCACATGCAAAAAAATTATTTAATCCCAGTTTGAATAGATTGATTGGTACAAAGTCCATGGAAAAGACACCTGACCCTTTGATGTCTAAATTCTTTGATAGATTGTTCTAAGGTGCATATCAAAATACAAAACCCTCTGTTAAAGAAAAAAGAAAAAAACAATAATTTTGCTAAATTTAAAATGTTTTGTTTTAACCTTTGTGTGACTTAGAAAAAGAATTAGTAATGTATATTAGAAAAGAATATTCTTAGAAAAGAATTTTAAAATGTATTTTAAAATTATAATTCTTAATAGCAATTTAAATTACTTAATGGGAAGATCTACAGAGAAATTTAAGGCAGTTTACTATTATTCATATTTTACAGGTCAATAGTTGGTATTATACTTAAAGATAAGCAAGTGTTGGACAAACTGTTTGGCCCACTAAGGTTTTCTTCTTGAGCTTCATAGGATTTACATACAACTTCTCCCAAGTATTCGTGCACATGAACACCCATACAAACCCACGTGGCACACGCTGATCTTCCCTGTGCTACGGTGCACCCCACTGTCTGGCCATCCCCTCAAACCTCTCCAAAGACTTCCCTAGTGCTCTGGCTTCTCACTATTTACATTCTTCCCTTCCGCCCCCTGAAATCACCCTTGTTCCCATCATCCAGCAGTAACTGCTACAAACATTTTGGAATTTACCTTTTCTCATTTTTAAACACATCCTACATACACATATTCAAAAAATGAAATAATATACAATGTTTTCGATTCTGCTTTTTCCAAAATTTCATAGTTTCTTAAAACATGCTTTTCCAGTTCTTAACTCCCCAGAGAACGAGAAGTTCCGGGTAGACTAACACAAATTACAGATGAAAGATTTGTGACTGTCTCATTAATTCTGTCAATACTGGTGGTCAATGAGAGACTAACCCAAATTAGGGCTTGGGGAGAATTGAACTATTGGGTCTGGCAGCAGTCACGCAGTTGAAATTATGTGGGTAATTAACAATGCTTGCCTACAGTCAGGTCTATATTTGGCCAATCCAGCCAACGGGTGGTGCTTTATACATCATTTAGGAAGACCTTGTTCAGCTTACTACTGAGACTGGGCCCCACAAGACAAACAATCATAACTACGCTCCTGGAGCGAGCCTGAAGAAAACTTGAGGGCTGCCTTACTGCTTCTCCCTGACTTTTACCCCCACATCTGGACCCGTCCACTTCCGCCACCTCCCTCGTTTTTGCTTCCTGGAGACAGGTGCCGCCCACAAGCAACGCCTGCCACGTGGTCAGTTACTGAAATCACTCAGTGTCTGGAACGAAAGTACCATCTCTTAACTTTTGGTTCTCATTTCTCGGAACACAAAATGGGGAACTAAATACATAGGAATTCGTTAAAAAACTGATAGTGGGCATTTAAAGTCAAATACTCACGGAAGGCTCTTTTTCAAAGTCGTTGTTTAAGTTTTTTTTTTTTTCCTTTTAGGATTTAATTTATTTATTCTGATAGGAGAAGGGAGGGAGAAAGAGAGGGAGGCAAACCGGGATCAGCTGCCTGTCACACATGCTCTGACCAGGGATCAGGCCTGCATCCCAGGCAAGTGCCCTGACCGGGAATTGAACCAGTGACCGTTCACTGTGCGGGACAATGCCCAACTTACTGAGCCACACCCATCGGGAATCAAAGCCTTTATTCAATGTTCCAGTGAGGATCGTTCCTGTAGCAACTGTGCACACTAATTAATACCTGCATCTGATTCCAGGTTCTAGTAAAAAACCCAAAACAACACAGTGATTTTCCCAGTGTAATTGCCATGGTTTTGAAACTATTACAAATACATTTGCGCTACTATCCTCCAAAAGTTAGACCCTGCTGTGTCACTGAGGCGAGGGTACAAAACTGAATCAGGTCACGTGTCAAGCACACGCTTCCATGCAGAAGTCACCGATTTGGAACTCCCTATTCAGGGCACTTGGCCCTCGCTAGCTCAGTAGCTCCTCAAAGTCAAGTGGCCTGAGTTGAGTTCTGACTGCATAAGCGTTCATATGAGGGGGGAAGGTACACAGAACATCAAAATTCGCTCCTCTGTGGGCGGTCTCAGTGGAGAATCCTGGGGCTGAATAGACATGAAGACTAAGCAACTCTCTGATCCCGGGAGGTGGCCCTGCTGGGTCAAAACCGAAGCGAATCCGTGGGCACCGTGAAGGAGCTGTCACAGGGGGGTCTTCGAGCTTCCTGCAAGGACTCCGCTGCGACTTCACACGTCTGCTTTGAGAGAGCTAGTGGGTATTTGAAAATACACCAACTACGTTAATTTTTCCTTACAAGTTAAGGTTTTCTTTATTACTGTAAGGCAAAGAATCCACTTTCAACTTCATCAAGTAGACAGAGGTATTTTTAAAGTAGCACTTTTGCAATGTAAGTCTTTTGTGGAAATGGCAGTAGTGAATTTTCATAAGTTACATACTTTTTCTCATCTGATTTGTAAAGTCATATAATGCAACTATTACCTAGAGCCCTGTAACCCCACAAAACAAGAAGCCATAGGTTAAGGATCATTAACTGAACCCTCTTTAGGCCCCTACCCTCCATTTAGGGCTCCATCTTTAACGTTATCCTTGTCCTCGTGAAGCATCACGCATGCGTAATTTCGATTGTTTTTATACCTGTGCGATTATCAGCCAACAAATCCTCCATGAAGTGAAAACATCGCATGAATTCCACATATACTTTGTTTTATTTAAAAATATAAATAAATTGGTCAATTCTGACATTAAATAGAAGTTTTCGATAGTTGTTCTATATGAAGCAAACAAACAAACAAGAAACCCCTAAATGCTGACAAGCACTAGAGGAAGACAATTATTTGACCCCAGACTTCAAGGAAGCCTAGCAGCCTCACAGTCAAGGTCAGCACACAGAAACAAGAGCTTTGTCCCCCTTTCTAAAAAGGAACGGATGATACAGTCTGAAGGCTGGTAGTTTGGTGGATTGACAATAAGCATGGCTTCTTGCAGTAAATTTTAAAAAACAATCTGCTCAAAGTTCTATCAGGAATTACTGCTTCCACACAGTGTTATTTTCCCATCACCACTTAGAAATTTAATTACCAGAATTGGGAGGTGCAACACTGTCACCCAGGGTCACGTACGAAATGTTTTCAATGCATACCATCGCAATCTCTCATAGTCCTACAGGTACAGTGAAAACTCACTGGGTTCCACCTGCTTCGCTCTCGTTGTACCAAGGACTAGAGGTGAAATCCCGACTTTTCACCACGTGTCGGGATAAAGCACTGACTGGTCAGAAGGCAGGCAGGCGACGTTACCAGCACAGACTGGGTTCGGCCAGGCACCCCGAACAGGTCTAGGCATGTTCAGGCAGCACCAGGACAAGACAGTGGGGGAAGAGAGCTCCTCTTCCCTCACTGGTAATTTAGTTACTAAGAGTTAAGTATTTAACCTTTGTAGGTTTACGGCTTCCTGGTCGGTGATCACTCACCCACCCCAACAAGTGAAACACCAGATGCCACACTTACAGGCTAACCCTTGACCTCTGCCAGGCACAGCAGGCCTGAGCAAAGGTCACTTGGCACAACCTGGAGGCATTTTCCCCCACAGGGGCTCAGACGGACCGCCATCTCCATGGCTGTGTCACAGACAACACAGGATCGGGGGACACAGCTCTGAGCTGCGGTCACGGATGGCAGCGTCTGCTCTGACACCACGCAGCCCGGTTCGGTGGAAAATAGAGAGATGGGAACGTGAGATACCAGATTAGTTTTACACATTCACTTTTGCATAAGCTACTTGAGAGGTTTAGTGCTCTTACCCCCAAAATGGCCTGGATTCTTAAAGAAGAAGGAAAATCACTAAAAGCAGACTCCCCTCTGCCTTTTAATCAAATTCAAGAAAAGATTTAGGATGATCACACCAAAGCAATGCGTGTTTTCCACATGGTATCTTAGGTTCCACCTCAAAACACTAGAATTGTAAGTATCCTCTGGGAGAGCTCATGATTTTGGCCACACAAGAGTGGAAACCATTTATAATGGCAACCAATCAAAAAAATTAGTAGTCATTTTACTTAAGTATTCAGTTTCTCTAAATTTTCTTTGAGTGATATTTCATCTTGTATAAAATGAGTGCTTGGTTAATACTTTTGCTTGACTCTCATAATAAGAGTATTTTTGTTGAAAAACAAAGACTGCTACTCTTTCCCTCAGGCTCCCAGGTCTCTTGAAAATCCTGCTGTAGAAATTGCCTGCTACTATCCCGAGGGCAGCCCACCCCAGCTAGCAGCACTGTTAACAGCTAAAGGAGAAGCTATGTGGTCTGGAGAGGAGACGGCGCAGACTTCGGAGTCAGAAAACTTAGTCTGGGGTCCTGGTCAAATCTCAGAGCGTCTCTGGGCCTCAGCTGGTTGCTTTGTAAAACCCCATCTCAGGGCTGTGACTATGGTGGGTTGAAGTACCTCTTCGCAGTTGGCAAAAATCAATCATCAATCAATCAATCAATCAACCATTCCATAAAATAAAAATAAAAATAAAACAATAACACTACCCCCTTCAAGAAAACTCCCTAGGCCTTTCTGTAATGCTCCACAGATTTTCATTTTTAAATATGTTTCCTCTTGGATTGCCTGTTTGCCTAAAGCGAAGCTCCTCTGGTATAAAATTCCATTGGAATAGCAAAAAATTATTAACTCAAATGACAATAGCAGAGTAAGAAAAAAAATACACATCAAAGTAATGGAGAGGGAGGATGAGGGTTTAAAAGCCGCAAAGGTGTCCCTTTTCAAGACCACTCTCCATCGCTGTGATATCCACAGGCAGCACCTGAGAGGTGGAAACCTAAAACGCACAAGGCAGAAAGGCTGAACAACGTGACTCACTGATTCACATAACCTGTAACGGTTATAAAGATGTCAAGGAAGAAAATAATATAATGAATTCGCACAGCAATAGTGTCCTGGTTATTTTTAAACTCTCAGCCGAGAAAAGGATGATCAGAGGTGACAGATATTGACAAGGAACTGGGTTCCGCTCAGGGAGCCCGTCTCAGGAAACACAGTGACAACTCTCCTGGAACCGCGCCCAGTCCTCCTCCTACAGCTACATGCAAAAATGTGGTGGTTCTTTCCATTTGCTTTTTTGTTAATCATCTGGAAGGAATCTCAGGCTGCGATACCCTGGCATAGCATTCCCCCAGCTGGGTCTCGGGGAGCTTCGGAACTGCCGGTTTCTAAGGCGTTAATGGCAGATCCTGGAGGCCAGCGCTCGCGGGCAGGTGAGCTTTGGAAACACTAGGTTAGAGAAGGGAGGGGAGCTTCCTTACCGCGAGGTTCCTCAGGGCCTCAGTAAGTACAGAATCTCTTTTTGCCGAAAATGCGTGAACGTCTCACAGATGGTATGAATGAGGTTGTTCCGTAGTTTAGTTAAAAAGTGTTGCATTCATTTAAAGATATTAATTAAAAATTGTAGTTGCTGCTATCAGCGAGGGTCCTCTTACACTTACTTGTACTGTCAGAAAATAAAAACACCTATTTTTGAAAGATTAAAATTAATCCAACCATCAAAAATAAGGGAGCAACTGAATGAACTACAGTGTTCCTGAAATAGAGTAGTATGTACACAACAAATAAGAAGTTGTGGAACAACGTCTGAAAATTCGGAAGGATTTTCACAATATATTAAGATGAAAGTTTGACCTAATTTTCCTAAAAACTTACATGGTTATGAGCATATGGCAAGTGTCTGGAAGGAGAGATATTAAGATATTATTTCTGAGCACTTATATTTGGGTATTGGGATTAGAGAAAGTTAATTTTTAAATTTTTATCTGCTATTTCTCATTTTTGAAAAGAAACATATACAAAGACAAATTAAAAAGATGTTGACAAAGATGTGGCAAGAAGAGAATCCTAAAAACAGAATTTCAGAGATATCCACATCCCCATGTACACTGCAGATTCGCAATATCCAAAATATAAAAACAATCCATATATCCAAGTATTGCACATATATCGCACAAGTATGGCACACTTGAAATTTGTGAAGAGGGCATTTTGTAGGCGTGTGAACCATAAGAGGAAAAAAGGTATGTGAGATGGTGGATGTATTAATTAACCTGATTGAGGTAATCGGTTCTCAAAGTATGCTTACATCAAATCATCATGTTGCGTATTTTAAGAATATACAACTTCGTTTGTCAACTTTAACGCAATAAAACTGGAGAAAATCAAAAGACAAAAAAAAGAAAAGAAATATATAGTATATTTACAATAAATATTTCTAATGAAAAATATTTATAAGCAACTAAATATAGAACACTGACAAAATTCTGAAACTGTATCATAGTAAAAGTGAAAACAAAATAACAAACATATTTTATTTCTTGACCCATGAACATCTGATGGGAAGATTCTTTTAAGATATCAGAAAAAAAACTGTCAATTGATGGTAGTGAAAAGGTTAATAACTTCAACATTTGTTGGAATCTATTTTTATATTTTATAATTTCCACAAACCACAACATATTCCTGAGCACTCACCATGACCTATGTGGACAAAACCCAACACTATTTGCACTGCCAAGTATGGGTGCTGACTGACACACCAGCAATTCTTTTCATCAATGGCCCTGCTCGGTAAAAACCCTTACGTGACTTTCTGTTTACTGACCTTAATAAGAAGCATACAGGGACGAGTAGCAAATAAAGGTTTACAACGCAATGATTCAAATACATATAACAAACTACACCGCCACATGAGTACGGCATTTTAGGAACACGTGTTGTGACAATGTCCCTAATGCTTTGTAACTCTAACTTATAATTATCTCCTGTAATCACCAGAACATTAAGTAAGGTCCCACTGTCACTCTCAACAACGGCAAATTCTGAAATGTCGCTGGATGTGAGCAGGTGCACGTGGCGACTTTTTAATAATAGTGCATTTTAATGCTCTTCCTTTTTCTCTCCCTTGGAAGGGAAAATTTTGTTATTGTCCATGCAAAAAGATGCAAATGCGTGTTTTATACTTGAAAGTAAATTCCACGAGTTCCACCGGATGAGCACAGACCCTAGAACCAGTGTACATGGCATTGGTATTCCAAACTACCTCATTCAGTGTGACCGACGCAAAGCCTACAGGAGACGCGTGGATGGTGATGCCCTGCAGGTGTCATCGCGTGGATGGGCGGCCCTGACGGGGCCTCTGCGAGGTCGAGAAAGGCCCAGGCCTTTCCATCTCACGAACCTCTCAGCACATTAAAAAATGTGAGCCAAAACCAGAACGCATATAGTGCAGCTTGTCCTAACTGTCTCTGCGTAACAGATTAACATTCTCAACATTTAAAAATGCAATATAATATAATTCTGCCTCAAGCAAACTCATTTAGGCTTGCTATCATCATTTTGAATATTGTATGATTTACTAACGGCAGTATGGCTCAATAATAGAAGCAAAGCCTAACGTTATCGGATGACCAATTTTTTCAATCTTGTCAGCGTGCACGCATCCCTATATGACAATGTTAAAATCCCCTGTTTCAGGCCTTTCTGAATGGAAACCCAGGTCCGCAGGCTCACGCTGATCCTCCCTGTGGTGCGGCTGCTTCTCTTTCCCAGACACAGACCCGACGACCGATCTTGTCAAATTAAAAGGCACACAACTGTGAGGGTCTGCTGACTGCGCAGGAAATCCACGGCTCCAACCTCAACACCCCTCACGATGCCTTCCTATCATCTACGGGTAGACACGCTGGCATGCGCCTTCTTCCAGCTAACACGCCTTCTGCAATAACTCTCTGCCGACCCGGCCAGGTCCAACTGCAGCTCACACGAGCCTGCCCATTGCTCCTGCTGGGGCTGTGCACTCAGCCTGGAAAATGCTTCCTCCCCCCTCTGCCACTGGTACTCTATCCGCCGGCCAGGCCTTTTCTCAAACATCCTCCCTTTTATGAAACTGTCACCACTGACCACGTTTCTTTTTGTAAACCTCACCAGGCGTCATGTAGTTTTCATTACATAAATTATAATATACGTTACAATTATATGTGAATTTATTTTATTTCCCCAAGAGACTGTAAGCCTACTGAGGGCAAGGGGAATCCTGTATTCCCCCCCCACACATTACCTGTGCCCCCTAGAATCATGTGTTATGCATGGTAAATGCTAGGTAAACACACAGGGTCCAGCAAAAGGCAGGCCTGCGTGAGTGTGATTGGTAGAGTGATAATATGGGTGTGATAATTTATAGTTTTAATTTGAACATTTCACCTAAAATGTCCTATGGCATGCTTGAGTGTGATGTTGTTATGTTACAGAATTACAGGCTTATGATTTTCTAGTAAAAGATTTTGTAATAAAAAAGGGATGTTATTTGTGCTGGACCCTGTACATTAATTACAAATTACAATGGCCACAGATTTTTGACAACATGCCTACCAAAGTGAATACTTCTAGTAGTTTCAAACTTAAATATCAAACAGTATATATATTAGCTGAGTCAGTAAATAACATGCAAAATAATTATATATTTGTGACCCATATCAAGCATGCCAATAAAGTGTGGAGTTCATAAATATTAAACAAAGAAGTATAATGATAATACATCAATAATGGGATCAGCCCTCAAAAGTAAGATAAATCATAATCACGATCTAGTTTAATTTTTCAAACAGAAGCTAAGCCATATTTGAAATTCAAATAAAGATGTATTTTTTTTTTTAAATTAACTGAGCTCCTAAATGTCTTGGCAAGAGGTTTCTAACGCACAGCAGATTCATTAGGAAGCTTCGTCAGATCATGCAGGCATTTTTTTCATATGAAGAGTTCATCCAAATGGATCAAAACTCAGCCAATATCTATACAAGCATAATTTAGAATATATTCAGATATGATGCCATAATTAATGCTTATTCAAATTGCCAACTTCTCGGCAAATAAATTCATGCCGTCCTTGCGGGCCACTTGTCTTCAGCGCCTGCAGTTAGAATACCTTGGCGGACTCCAATGGCGCATCACTTTGGAAGAAAAAGACAGTTTCCTTAGTGAGAATTTGCTGCCTCAAAGGGGACACGTAACATGGAAAATCATAACCTACCTAGACTTGCTGAGTTATCAACCTGCTGATAGGCAAAAACAGAAGTGAACGTTTATTTCTAAAATCACAGGGAGAGCAATGCGACTCCTTGAGAAGGAAGTTGGATTAGAGTGTGTTACCCAAAGACTTGAAGAGACGAGGCCCAGCTGCCCCACGGCCGTGCCCCCTTCGGGCCTGTCATTCCCACAGCAGAGAGGTGCGCGCCACCTCAACGGCTGAGACACACAGGAACAGGCAACGCCGCCCCAGCACCTGCCTCCCCTCCGCTGTGCAGCCCACTCTGCACCCCGCTGGGGCTCACACGCACCCTCGGCACCCTACAAAAACTCGCCTTGTAAGAGCGGAGTGATCTCCCCACCAGGAGATCGCTGGGCTTGTCTCCTCATCCTTGTTTTCTCTAGACATTCTACCCTGGGGCAGCTCCTCTCCCTCATGGCGAGCTTATCAACCTTAATGAAGACTCATGGGTTTGTTTGTTTGTTTTTTAAGTTCTTTTTCTAGCTCTTCTCACTACCGCTGAATGAATGGGTCCTCCTCAAAGCTGGCCCTTTTCTCCCTTGGCCTGGGCACTCTTGTGCCTTCAAGGGTTAGGTGCCTACTTCCACCCAGCAGGCTGCCACTCTCGTCAACACGGCCACCAGATGCTGCGCTGACACCTCAGACTCAGATGGTCTAGAGACGAAGACGTGGCCCTCTCTTCTCCGCCACTGCATGAGGCCACAAGAAAACCCATGACCCAACCCAACGGCCCCACTCCCATCTGCGCCATTTCTCCTACTGAAGGCATGCCCCTACCAGAGGCATTGCTTGACCCCTAACTCGAGAGCTGACCTCCCGCTGCACCCCTCTGCCCATTTCAGGGCCGTCCGCCTTGCCGGCACCCCTCGGTCTGCCCTGGCCCTGCCCTCGCTGCTGTCCACACCCAGAGCCGGCTCGCACTGGCCCTGCGCAGGATGAGGACACCCAGCGCCTCTCCGTCTCTGCGTACTGAGCCCACCTCCCCGTACTGTGCTCAGGAACGGCCCCAAAGGGCCGCTTGTTCCTGAAATAGCGACTGTTATCTTTTCATCAGGTCATTCTCTTCAGAGAGAAATCACACCTCGACATTTGCCCACGCCGTCTCTTCATGTGCACAGAGCACGGGAACTCCGCCTACCCTTAACCCTACCCTCGGGTTCTTCCACCCACCCCTGCCCCCGCCCCCGCCAGCCTAAATGCAAAGTGAGCTAAGGTGTCCCTAGACTCTCACTTTCTTCTTCTAACAGTAGAAACAATTGAGCCCCCAGCTAAACACTGCCTCCCCCAGCCTCCCCCAGCCTCCCCCACTGCAGACCGACCTCAGGACCAGATTTTGGATAATGGGGGACGAGTCCCCCAACCGTGCCTTTCAAAGGAAGACACGCACCCTCCGCGTCCCCCCATTTTCCATCTTCGACCATGCAGATGCCAGGAGCAGCTGACACACTGGGGACCACAGGGACTCTGCCTCCTGAACAACCTCTTTGAGGGAAGCCCTGCCCCCACCCCCTTTCTCAGACCCCCTAGAACTTGGCTGTCTGTGTGTGAGAGAAATGAACGTCACCCTCGTTTAAGCCTTTGTGGTTTTCTTCCTGTTACAGTGGCCAGCACAACCGGCTGTCGAATAAACAGACGCCATCTCGTCAACACCTGTCCTACCTGTGAACAACACAAGAACCTGCGGGGCGAGGGGTTAGGGACCGGACTCCTGGGCTTCCGGTGCCGGGAGAGAGCTTTAATTGCTGTTACACAGAAAGAAACATGGTGCAAAAAAATAAAAAAGAGGAACGTATTTTCAGTTTGGCTTTCAATAAGAAAATAAATCTTCCCAGGAAAAGGCCCACAGCTCCAGCACATTCAAGGTGGGCACGAAACTAGTTGGTGACAGCAAGCACACCCTTTCTGTTGATCAGAGAAGGGGATATTTGGAAAAGCGCAGTAGAGAGAAGTAAAACCGCTGTGAACATCAATCACTCACACAGAGGCAGAGGACTCGGCCGCGAGGGTCAGGAAACCCAGAGAGCACAGGCCGACGCAGATGGGCGTGGATCACACACATTACGGGGTCCGCTGAAGGGGGAACTGGAGCTGCAAGAAGGCAGATGAGGAACTCGGAATGGATCGGACAGATGCTAGAACAGGTGACGGTTTCCACAACAAGGGAAAATCGTGAGTTCCTCCCTGACCCCCGCTGAAACGTATTTATAGTTACCTAATTAATGATCATGCTCGTGTTTATGGCAAAGAGCCGTTGTGAGAAAACTGTTTTTCCTGGATGCTGATCAGCAAGAGCCCAGAAATGTGATCAGGGACACAGTGAAATCACTTTGCTTCTTCCCTGAGATAAAAAGGCACCTTGTTGTAACTGAGCTTGGTTCAACGGCAAGGAGAGTTCCAACATCCATCAACAGTCCTTGAAATGGACATGTTTGGTGCCTCGACTTTGTATTTTAGTTCCTTCTGGTTCAAGTTTCTAAGAATCAGGTGTTTTCCCATGTCTGGCAAGACAAGCAGCTGTGAACTGTATTAGGGACCCCGGACAGAGGAAAGCCAGGCTGAGACACGCTCCCCGTCCCCCTAGTTTCTGCTGGTGTCTGTATCCTTAGCCAGATGGACCACAAGCTGCGGGTGTGTTCCCTGCCTATCTGTAAGCCACTGGAAGTCCTGCACCAGTAAAAAAAAAAATGCAATTCTACGGGGGGGTGGGGGGGCGGGTCATGTCTTTTTCCACAAATCCTTTCGCTGCGTGTAGAAGATCCTGAAGTAGAAGTTCCCTCCAGATGGGACGCACACAGGAGGCCTTAGATGTCACCACGGTAAAAGCCTGGGGGCTCCGTCTCAGCTCTGCCACCGTAGCAGGTGGGTCACTTAGGGTCCCCTGCAAAACATCTCTACACACCAGTACGTTACAGTTCAAAATGCAGCTCGAATGACGACACAGACAAGCATGCAACTGCATGTGTGGGAAGTGCTACGCTAACACTGCAGGACCTAGTTTGGAGAATCAGGGAAGGCTTCCCTGTGGAGGGGATGTTACAGCAAAGACAAGGCCGCGGGAAGTGGTATTTGGTGGGAGAAGGCACCAGCAGCTGCAGCACGGAGCAGGGTGGGGGTGGGGCAGCTCAGGGGATAAAGCGGCTGGAGGGTGGGCAGCATGAGCTGCCATCCAGGGAAGGGTGCGAAGCCTCAGGGCGCCCTGCATGCAGGAAGGGCTCACTGCTGGGAAGTAGCATGGCCTCGTGCTCCTGCCTCTGGGGCCCATCCCTCCTTCCAGAATCGCATCTTTAAAAGCCTTTTTCTGAGTGGGCTACAAAAACACACAGGCCTTTTTTTCTTATTTTTCTCAGTTTTTAAATTTTGAAGATCTGTAGAGTCACATGCAGTTGTAGAAAATAATACGCAGAGATGCTATGGACCCTTCATTCCAATGGTACCTCTTGCAAAGCTACAGTCCAATGTCATGGCCACAACACTGCCACCGAAAGGGTCCCCTGACCTTGTGTAGAGTTCATCGGGTTTGTGGGCCCTTAGTTGTGTGTGTGTGTGTGTGTCTGTGTCTGTGTTTTCTATATACTTCAACCCTATATGTGACCCCACACAACACACAGAATACTTGTACCACAGGGAGCCCTTGGCTCCTCCTTGATCGCCCCGCCCCCTCCACACCTCTGTGAACACCAGCAACCACTAACATGTTCTCCATCTCTGTGATCTAGCGATTTTGAGAATGTGATAGAAGTGGAACCGTATCAAGTGCACCTTTTATTACTTTTCCTCACTGAGCATAACCCCTGTAAGATACCCATCCAAGCTGTCCCATATCTCCATAGTTCACCCCTCTTGACGGCTCAGCTGTACTTTCCGAGATACAAAACCTTTGTCGGACACGTGGTTTGCCAATATTTCCTCCGAGTCTCTAGCTCATCTCCATAGTGATGATAAATAATCATCAGTATGCATAAGCCAGGAGTTAGAAAGGAATATACGTGTGAAACACTCAGAACTCGCAAAATTCTTTACGTGTAGGACCCTGTAGGCAAAACTATACTCTCTGGCAGGCTCTAGAAAGGCAAAAGGGAAGCTCTGTTGCACTTTTTAAGTTCAGTTCGCATACTTGGTAATATCGACTCCGCCCTTTCAAACTTCACGTGTGTAAATTGCTCCCCATGAAAATGGTGTTAATTCAAAGATGGTGTCACAACTGGCAGGCTTGGCTCGGAGGGGACGGTCTGCTGGATGGCTCAAGTAGGATCGCTTCCAGAAGGCAGCCACAGGGCAGCTGTACTCTCCACACGGTGGCCCGGGAGTCCCACGAAGAGCTTTCCAAGTGACAGGGAGCGAATGCTAACCATTTATTTCTTAAGGCAACTGGTGCAGCATCACTTCACAGTCCCCAGCTGGTCAGGATTGGCTCGAAGCCCACTCAGGTTCCGGGGAGAGAGCAAGGATGCCCTGTCTCCACGGGAAGATTGTTCAAGACCTCACAGCAATTGCTAACCTGCCCCAGGATTTGGGGGTGCACTAGAAGAGACACATTCTGAGTTCTTAAATATCTGAAAATACTGGGAAAGAAGGCAGACACCCATTCAAGCTAAAAAAGAGATTTTTCCCTCAAAACCAAAAACAAGGCTCGGCCTCATGGTGCCCAGCGCTGCATCCCGGAGCTCAAGGGAAGTCTGTCCCATGTGTTTTTAAGGTGTTTTTTCTCCTCTTGAAGGTTTTATGATTTCATGCCTGTCCTTGGTGTCCTGACACTTCAGTGTCTTGGTGTGCACTCTTGTACAAGCACACTCAAATGCAAATTTCCTTCTCCAAGTCTGGGTTATTGTCTACTACTATTTTCTCATTAAATATTTTTTTTATTTTCCATATCATTTTTGTGATTCCTATATTCCCTTCTAGCTTTACTTTTTACACTTTTCTCTGTCTTCTCACTCTAATTTTTATATGATTTTATCAATGTTTTCTCACTTTATCGGTTTAATTTTGACAATCATATTTTTATTTTCTGAGAGTGCTCCCTTGTTCTCCATGGCTCCTTTATCAGTGTATCCCTAAGTCTTACTATATGCTCTCAGATCTTTGATTGTATCAGATGAATAAAAAAATAAATAAGCCGTTCATGTTCCCTGAATGTCCATCTAGGGTCAGCGTTCTTCTGTGCTTATTCAGCCTCTGACTTTCCTGCTGTTGGGCTGGAAGTTGTTTTATTTTTTTAATTATATTTTATTGATTATGCTATTACAGTTGTCCCATTTTCTCCCCTTCATTCCCCTCCACCCTGCACACCCCTCCCACCCACATTCCCCCCTTTAGTTCATGCCCATGTGTCATAAGTTCTTTAGCTTCTACATTTCCCACACTACTCTTGCCCTCCCCCTATTTTCTACCCACTGTCTATGCTACTTGTTCTCTGTATCTTTTCCCCTCTCTCCTCCTCCCACTCCCCTGTTGCTAACTCTCCATGTGATCTCCACTTGTGTTTCTGCTCCTGTTCCATTGTTTGCTTAGTTAGCTTTTGTTTTAGGCGTAGTTGTTAATATCTGTGAGTTTGCTGTCTTTTTACTGTTCATATTTTTTATCTTCTTTTTCTCAGATAAGTCCCTTTAACATTTGATATAATAAGGGCTTGCTGATGATGAACTCCTTTAACTTGACCTTATCTGAGTTGTTGACGGAGGTCGCACCTGCCATGGCGACAGAGGGGCTTTTCGTCCAGCAGCTGTTCCGACCAGGAGACTTGTAGGGCATAGGGCATCCTGAGGGAGAGCACCAAGGGCAAAGGGTTAACCTGGGAACCTGCAGATTAAGAGAGCAGGGCCGGGAGCTGGCTCTGGACAGATCCAATCAGCCCCTTCAGATGGCCGACGACAGGGGCTTTGCTGCCTGTGCCGTGCAGCATCAGCACCCACGTGGAAGCCTTAGCCTCCCCAAGGCCATTGTCTCAGCATCTTTACCAAAGACCCGTCCACTCTGGTCCTGGGTCATGGCTCTTGCCGATCACTTGCCATGTGACTCTGCTCTGCGAACAGAAACCGGGGTGAAGGATGGGGGTACGCTGCTCTCAAGGCATCCCCGTTCATAGCTGCTTCTTACCAACAGCCCCCCGTTTGTGCTGTGGGCCCCGAATTCATCTCCGCTGTTAAAGGGTTACCCCTGTTACATATCTCACGAGGGAGAGGACGAGAGCACAGTCTTTCCGGTCTACCGCCTCTAGCTAATCTTGTGCGTTTAGTCTCAACTCCGCCGTGATAACTCTTCTTGCCTTTACAGGCGCAGCGATGACACAACTCAAAGGCAATGAGGTGATAATCTACCGGGGCGAAGGGGGCTTCAGTTTGTAAACACCTTTTACTATATACCATTTACAGTGTATCTGTTATTCTCATTTAAAAAAAAAAAAAACAGATGGGTGATTCCCCTGTGCAAACTAAAAATATGGAACTTCTCACCAATATCTTGACACCCTTCTGCTTGTTTTGCAAATTCACAAAAAAATATAACGAAAGAGCTGAAAAGTCAGCAGGAAGAGCACTGAACAACTGCTGGTAGACATACTGTGTGGACAGTGATCGTCATTGGCCAGTGCATCTGCCTGTCACAGTCGGTGGAAATGCGTGGGCCAATAAAATGTGAGGACGCCTCTGCCAGCGGAGCCAGAGGGGAGGGACTCCAGTGACACACAGGGTCTGCACAGACGTCATTAAGTCTCTAACACAGGTGCGGACACACCTGTCGGTTATTATTGTGCGAAACATTATTTTGTCCTTAGAAAAATGAAATAATACAACACTTAATTATTTCAAACATCTTTTTAAGCCAATCTTCTATGAGGGTCCCAATATAATTAAAATCCACTGAAGCATAACTTCAACTGACATATTTTTCATACCTTTTATTATTGTATTCAATCAAGTATAAAAGTAAGATAAAAGTATAAAACTATTACATAAATATAGTATGTCCTTAAATAATGTTTTGACAGGTTAGGTTTAAAGATATCAAAGAAAACTTGAGAGGACAGGTTAAAATCAGCTGCTTTTATATCAAAAAAGATCTTGTTTCATTATAACTGTGTTTTTTTTATTTTAATCAACACTTTATCATAGGAGATATGTGACTGAGAAAAACCACATGAAAAGATGGTTAGCATTATCTATTCATTAGGGAAATACCAAGTAAAACCACCTCTAAATTATACTACATACTTAATGAAATGGTTTTTAAAAATGACAATATTGAATTTTGGAAACAAGCAAGGAAATGGAACTTTAATACACTGCTAATGATCCAGTCACTTTGCAAAAACACTTTGGCTGTTTATCTACTAATATGGAAACTAAGTCAGAACTTTGAACTTGCCAGAGAAAATGTATCAGCTGTGGAGATCTTCAACCCACACCTAATTCAAGATCTACTCTTGCCACTACACTCCACTATATTTCTCTCTCTTTTTTTAAAAACATCAGAATTATTTTTTAAATTTATTTTCATTGTATTTTTTGCATTGCCATTCACCCCCCCTTACACCCTCTTCCACCTCCACCCACCCTCACCTGAGCGCCCACAATCACCATTTGAATAACTACTATTGTGAAATTAGGAAGGTAGTTAATTATATCTCACATGACTCAATTAAAGAAAAATTTACTGGAATCTTGCAATTAACCTGTCAAAATCTTTCATTGCTAAAACGTGATAAATACGATAATTAAGTGTCAAGCCAAGTTCAAATATGAACCGTTAACAGTGAGCATTAGTGCCAGACTAAGGTCAAACTGTAATTCCCAGTTTATAATGGGCCCAGACTCTGTTCTCACAAAGTCGCCGAGACAAACAGACATGCCATCCATTTTCATGTGAGACAGAAGTAAACAGAGGCCAGCCACAAAATTGACCACACCCAAATTCCTCCAACACACCAATGCAACACACACAGGCACCCAAGGAATTACACTGGAACACAGCAAACTGCAGTTGAACTTCAGCGCCCGCTGGTACATAAAATATCAATGATATCATTAATAGCTATAGCCTTTTCTCCTTTATTTTGCAAAACTAATTGTACTTCCTGCTACCGTAAGAGTCAAGTACAGGGAGTACAAAGGCACGGACCCTGTGAGGTACCAGCAGAATTCTGAAAGTTGAAGAAACTCAGCACAGAGTAGAAGGTGTCAGATAGAGGCCAAAGTTAGCCCAAATGACAGAGCCCCTCTCAGACGCAGAGGGAGGAGCCAGTCTGGGTTTACCCAGTTCAAGGCATCAACGTCCCAGGAGAAGGGGCACGCAGGCGGATGGGGCTGGTCAGAAACAAGAGCAAGGAAAAGCCATCAGGGAACCACCAAACCGACCGAGGTTTCATCCAGCTGAGTCCTCCTGGACAGAGAGGATAGATTTGTGGGCACGGGCCCCCCTGCCCCTCCTCTCTAAACATGTGTGTCTGTTTCCAGGCAGACACCCTTCTTCAGGACTCTCTGTGGTTCAGACGGGTGGTATCAAACCTGAACCCCGAGTTCGTGTGGCCCCTTCAGAGGCCGGGGTGGGGAAGGGGTGGGGGTGCGGGGAACGAAGTGACTAGACCAGTTCCGCTTTCTCCTGTCCTGCACTTGACCAAGGGATCCACGTCTAAAAAAGTGGAAAAACTACGATTTAGCTGAATTGCTTGAGTTATTCTGATTGCGGCTTCACCCCTTGGTGTTCGAGACACTCCTTCAGCTTCCATGCAGCCTGACGCTGGAAATCACCCAGGACAGCAGTCACAGGCAATGTAGGTCACCGGAAAGAAGGCTCCTTTCAGAAATGACACCCCCAGTTCGGTTTTGCTTTCAGTGTCCTGCGTGCGTTTGGTGAGGGTGAGCCTGTGCCTGGGAGACAGGACGTCCTGGAGAATGTGGGCACAAGCCAGTGTCCCCGGGTGTGCATCGGGGGCCGTGGTGACAGTGCCATGCAGGTGGTGGCTCTCAAGCTGTGCTCTTGGGGACACAGATGCTGGGACCTTCAAATCCTACATGCCTTTTGGGAGGATTTCCCCACGACCACATCATCACTGTTAGCATTCTTATCATTCTTTGTTAAGGTCAGCATTTTGTCACATGCTGAATCAGGACAACCAGGGCTTACCTTGCCTCCAAAACTGTCATATCCCATCATTTGTTTGGCCAAACTTGAACTCTAAGTGGAAATGACACAAATACATATCCTCTCCCCTCTGTCTTAGGGACTTGTGCGGCATAAATGCCAAATAATACGTTCTTTATGAAACAGCATATAAGCTGTAAGACTTACACTTACTTACTCCTCACGCATTCACTCACTCGCTTGATCATAACATCATCAAAATATTGCTTAGATCAAGCCAGAGGTCACAGCAAAATCATTTGCATTTATAAACTACGAAGTACTGTGGAAATCAGAATCTGCTATTACCATTAAAACGTTAGTGTGAATTTGTAAATCTCAGATGCAGAGTTCAAAAAGACAAAACAAACACTAAATTTGGTAAAATAAGAAAAAGATATTTATGTGAGTTGATGTCATTCTTTGCAAATCAAGTGCTTTGCCCCATTCCACTCACCACACCTCTTGTTTGACAATTGGAAATTCCACTTAAAACAGATTTTCAGAAAAAGGTCTATTTAAGAAATCGAGAAGTACCTCTTTGTAAATTCTCAACGAGAACATAGGGGTAAGTTTTGGAAAGAAAATGATGGCTCATTGCCAAGCATCATGGTTCAACGCGTGAAAGGGTGACAGGCCGGGAGCCTGGGACCCCCCGCTCCCCAAGACCGCTCAATGCAGACTGAGTCTGGGACCAGACCACCTGGGTTTCCATGGTTTTAGCACCTTCTGTCTTACTGATCGTGCAAGTGGTCTCAGCTTCTGTAGACAGGAAATGACATCCCCATGCCGTAGGGTGGCCACAGGGCTAACACGATCCTCACACAGCCCTTAGGTCAGGGCTCGTCCCTGAGTCCGCCCTGAGCAATGTCAGCTGACGGGATTGCTGTTGCGGTCTCCGGTGTCCACAACCGCCTCCTTGCCCAGGTGTTTATAAGGTCTTCTGGGGAACGAGACATTACCCCCGGAATAAAAGCACGACCACGGCCCCTAAGATGTGCTCAGAGCTGAGCGCAGCATGGAGCGTCCTGGCCACCACGCCCTCCAAGGGCGCAAGGCCGAGCCCTGCTGGTTGTCCCGGACCCTGAGACGCGGGCTCTGGGAGCTGCGCTCCTCGGTTCCTGACTCTGGGCACATCGCTCTTTCGGTTTATGCTCCGTGGGCAGTTCATCTCTTTACCTTCCAGCAATAAATCCATTACTACCACAACCGGGCATTGGGGAATACAAATAAGAGTTGGATTTTGAAAAGCTCAGGGTAGACGTGAAAAGAAAAATAGTCTCATTCCCACGTCAAAGCTGTTCAAATCAGCGCAGCTGCATCTAATTCCCCTTCTTCCGGGTGGCCATAAGATCCAGCACGTGGCACAGCCACGAAGCCAGGGACGATGTGGGAGCCCACCCCACGGCAGTCCCTGTGTCATCGGAAGGGTGGGAATTTGTGATTCAACACTTACAGATCCGGAGAACTTGGGCCAGTGGTCCTACTTACGTGAATGTCTCTCCAGTGCTTCACTTTGGTCCTTTCCAAGTTGGTGGTAACATTTAGAACCCCACCCATCTTTTTTTCTTAATCCTCACCAAGGATATGTCTATTGACTTTACAGAGAGAGGAAGGGGGAGGCAGGGAGAGAGAAGAGAAACATCGACCAGTTGCCTCCCATGTGCGCCCCGAGTGGGGATTGAACCCACAACCTCGGGGCGACACTCCAACCGACTGTGCCACCTGGCTAGAGCTAGGCTCCCAGACCTTTAACAGTGAAAGAGATTTTTCAAAGCAACCACTTTAATCCCCTGAAGCAATTGCATGTTTCCCCACAACAGCTGTTTATTCTAATATTCATTCATTCGTGAGACGTGTATTAAGCACACATCTTTGACAGCTGCTGCACTGGGGCGAGCCTATTCCTCCGCGTTTCTATCTCTTTGGAGAGCAACAGTCTGCGCTAGGGTCCCAGATGCCCAAGTCCTTGCTGTCATCAGGCGCCTGCCACTGGTCCCTTCCAGGCTCTGAGCCTGATTGTTTCAGCTGTCCCCTTGCTTGATCCCTGTCACCAGACTCCCACCTTCGGAGTCCACTTCCTTTTTCCCCGAAAGCCCACTGCCACCAGGTACCACCCAGGGCAGAAAATCACCCCAGGCATCCTCCCCTCTCCCACTTGCTTCCTCAGTTCCTGCCAGATCATTCTTATCGACCGCATCTCTGTTTTATGGCTCAGGTCCCCAGTTCCTCCCAGTGTCCTTCTGTTGCCGGGCTTGGGTCTCTACCATTCCGCCAAAACGGCACCTGCTCAGGTCAGCGCCCTCCAACAGAGCTGGCCACTGTCCCCTTGGAGCGCGCACACACTTCACTGGGCTTCTGAAATTCGAGCCTTAATTGTGTTCGTGCCTCATCAGCTGGACCATCCTCACCCCTGCCGATTCCTCCTCCTCTCCCTGACTTACAGATGTCAGAATTTCCCCAGGCTCGGACCTTACACCTTTCATTCTCTGCGCTCACTCCTCAGTTCATTTAGTGTAGTCTGCTTGCTTAAATACAGCTCACGTGTGTGTGTGTGTGTGTGTGTGTACGCAGAGCCTTAGATACAGAAGTACATACGTATGGATGTATGTAAGCAAATGCGTACACACATACACTGCACGCATGCATGCGTACATATTCTTTCCAAACTTCTCTGAGTTTCCAGTTCATACCCCCCAGTGCCCACTTGTCACCTCCGCTTGGACGTAGCACATGCATCCCAAACGGAACAGCTGCCTCACCAAAAGTTCGATGCCTGCTTTCCACCCTGCTTCCTGCGCAAGCCTTCCCAGGCTTCCACGCTGCACGTAAAGAGCAGCTGCGTCCTTGCAGCCCGAATGCCCCAAGTCTTCGTTGACTCCTTCCGTTATTTCTCACCTGTGTCCGATTTATCGGCAAGTCTCTGTTGCCCGCCTGTCAGAACGGAGCTGTGCTCCAGCGCCTGCCCACCCCTCTCACCGCCATCGGCTCCCGCTGCCATGGACTTTCTGCGGACTCAGGGCGGTGGCCTCCGGCCCTTCCCCCTGCGCTTTCTCCGGTCGCTCCCTGCTCTCTGTTCCTGATGCACCGGTGGGAATCTTCACTGTACCAGAACGGAATGCCCCTCAGCTCACAGCCCCCTGTCGCCTTTCAGGCCCAAGGCAGGGTGACTCCCAGCATGCCCCTGAATCACCCCCATCCCCGCAAGCCCGCTGCTCCACGGCCCAGGACGCTGGCTGTCTCCCTGCACTCTGAGTGCTGCTGTCTCAGGGACCTGGCATCCACAGTCCCTCTGCCCTGCTCACTCGTCCCCAGACACCCGCATGGCTCCCGCCCTCGTTTTCTCCATCTCTGGTCAAAAGTCACCACATCAGAAAAAACTTCCCTGAAAGTCATGTGACACACACCACTTTCAGGCTCCTAGGCACGCTCTACCCCTCGTGAACCTTACGTTCTCCGCACCACTTGGATGTGGCTCTAAGCACGCACACGCACACAGGCACACACACCCCGTAACACCAAATGCTGCTGTGACCATTTACCGTTGTGTCTCCTCCCCATCCCTGCCTACCCACGAGTGTGTTTGCACGCGGACGGGGACTTCGGGGTGGGTGGAGCTGCTGCATCCTCAGCCTGCAGCAGTCAGAACTCCAAAGCATTGGCCATGCGAGCCGCGAGCAGGGGGCCGGCACATGGGCAGGTCCGGAGAAATGATCAGGGGGACTCCACACTGGCCTGCCTTGAGTGGTAAAGAATGAGGTAGCCATTCCTAGAGACGAACTAGAACATTCTAAGCCAAAGCAGGGATCTGCGCTGCTCTTGGGCCACTCAGGGTCACTGTTCACGAAGACCCTCCACCACCTAGCCTGGGCTTCCTTCCAGTGTTCTCATAGCTGAACGGCTTCCGCTCACGAGATCCACACGCAGTCTCGCGCTCACTGCAATATTGCCTCACAATTTCCCCCTGGCTGTTCTTTTCATACGATCGATAAGTATTTACTGTTTATCTGTGTGCCCGGCACCACAATCTGCCAGTGTCTCTTGTCCCCAGGAAACAAGAAAAGGCTTGCTTATCAGACCTCGATCAGATTGTCCTACATAAGCAGACTCTGTGCACGGGCCACTTTCCTGTTGCAAACCCCTTCTTTAGCCGGAATGGGTGCCCTGATATTCGGTAAACAGAGAGGGACTGCAATGTTTTCGTTAACACCATACGAGCAAGTCAAAGTAATTGCAGATTTAATGCAGAACATACAATTTTCTCCGCCCATTTTCTTCATTTCAGTTTTCATCCCAACAATTTCCCTAGGATGGTAAATTTCAAGAAGGCGGAGACTGTGTTACTGGGGCACCTAACAGAGTGCCCCCCACAGGGAGGCCAATACCGATGAGCCGCAGCGTGAACAGGGGGCGTCTTTCAGAGGAAAAACTTCCAAATTAAATCCTTAACATGTGACAGTGAGAAGCTTTGACATACTGAAAATGAGCACGTTATACATGGCTCTCGTCATATTGATTTTTGGTTTTCTTTTCAGTCTGCCTTGAAAAGTGAGTAAAAAGAGAAAGTCGAGCTTTGGCAACACTGTAAGCAAAGAGTCACAAAGCCGGTTCCAGTCATGTCCACGCTGCACCCAGGGAAAGGGACCCAGGGAAAGGGACTCAGGGTTCCTGGTGCACCCTGAGCCGAAGCTGAAGAATCAGTGCTCCAGTTTGGATACTGTAAGAGAGAAGTTAAGCGGCGGCTCTGGACCTCACTCTCGCTGGGCAACAGTGCGTCAGGGCAACGCTCTTACTGATAAATGCACACCCTCATTTACTCAGGAAATTACCAAGGGAGCTCCAGGGGCCATCGTCCCCACTGCTGAACAGCCCAGCCATCGGCTGACTTACAGCCGAGTCCTCACTGAACAGCTGTGCCTTGAACTACATCCGTGGATCTGCAATTTCCTTTGATAAATTCTCCAAGCCTTTCCCATCGATTTCACAGGTAGAAAGAAGAAAAGAGAGAGTGTCTCAGGGAAGACGAGATTCTGAGGAATACTTTGCACCATCCTCTGCTTATCTTTCTTAGTTATATCTTGTTTCTGACACATATTTTCAAAGACCTGCTATTTAAAATATAAATGTTTCCCTTAACACCGAATGAAAGGTGTTAGAGAAATCACATGGTCTCATGCCTTTAGTAACTTAACAGATACTTTAGTTGAACAATTATTTATATGGAGACAGATCTTACCTTCCTCCCTGGTTCTTTCCTTCCAGACCCAGTAATCACGTTTAATCATTGTAACAAGCTGCTCCATTCCCAGGGCCGTACATTCGCATAGATGCCTGCACAGTGCAGGGGCACATCCTCACAGGTACAAGGGAGCGAAGGTGGACACCCCGCCCCCCCCGGGAAGAGGGACGCTGGTGTGCCGCCCTAACCCCGTTGCGTTGCTGAGGCTGAGGAGCGGCCTGCTGAGGACAAGCAGTGTCCCGCAGACCACGGCGGGTGCATTCCAGACCCACGCATCCCTCTGACATGGAGCCCAGGCGATGGAGGCAAGAACTGGGGGGCCCTGGGACACAAAAGCCTCTTTTGTGGACCAAGATGGCTTCCTCTATCTGGGTAATGATATTCTGCACACCCTGTCCCCTTTCCCGAGACCAGGCAAGGCACAAGCTCCGGCACCGCATGGCACTGAAGACACGAAGGCAGACAAAGGGCATCCAACGGCCCCCCTCACCACGGAGGATCACTGAGTGGACACACAGTGAGCGGGAGGAGACACTGCCGCTTGCCTGCATGACCTTGGTACCTGAGACAGCGCTGCTCACCGGGAAGAAAGCATCCTGGCAGGGGGACAGCAGGGTGTACGTAAATTTGGAACTGACTGCCACCTGTCTGGCAGTCCCGGTGGAACAAACCTCTGGGGACCTCAGCTCCCTTCATCCCACAGCTCCTCTGGGACTCCAGAGCCTGGCTGTCACACTGCAGCTGGCTTCTCCCGGGTCAGTTCGACCCCCCGAGTGGGACGGCGAGTGAGCAGGGAGGTCGGTCCTCGGCCCCTGCCTGTGTCAGGTGGCGTAGGTATTCAGTGAGTCAGAGTGGGACACAATTCACAGGAAAGCAGAATTCTTTTTTTTTTTTTTTTTTTTAATTTTTCCCCTCACCTGAGGACATTTTTTCATTGCTTTCAGAAAGCAAGAGGAAGGGAGGGAGGGAGGGGGGAAGTGGAAGGGAGAGGGGGTGGGGAACACTGATTCAACAGAGAAACATCTGATTGGGCACCTCCCACCTGCACCTGCACTGGGGACCGAACCCACAACGCTTCGGTTTGTGGATGATGCTCCAACCAACGCGGCCACACTGGCCAGGCCAAAGAGAACGTCACTAGGAGAAGAGCTAAACATAAAGGGTTCTGCGGCTGGCTCGGCCCGCATTCGGTCTGGCACATCCTGAGGCTCTGCCGTTCTGAGGGGCGGCACAGGCATGAGTGTTCAGAGCAAACGGGCAGTTACCTCCATTGTTACTGGGGGTTCCCGTTACGCTCTTCCCCCGAGGAGCTCCAGCACCTCCTGCAACGTCACGGTCCCCCCTCCTTGGGAACCTCCCCGGCGCTGGCGGTGCTTCGTCCTGACGCCGTGGGCCGCAGAGACACAGACGGCTGTCTCACCGGGGCAGGTGGGTCCGAACGCAGCCGCTGCCTCCGCCCGCCTGGTTTCTCGGTGCGCGGTGAAGGCGGTCACACACACAGGGGTGTTTACACAGGCGTCAACAGGGCGACAGACCAAACGCAAGCTCAAAAGGCACACGCGACGTCACAAACGTGGAAACCAATCTGACGGAGATTAAGTTTTGGAAGGCAGATGAATACAGATTTAGAACTAAGATACACACACACACACACACACACACAGGTTCAGCACAAATAACACCCCTTTTTATTACAAAGTCAGAAGCGTGCAATTCTGCAACACAAGAGTATCACATGCTCCAACACGCCCTCTGACGTCTTAGGTGAGGTGTGCTGTCCATCCGTGTGCGACACGCACATACCCTCCCAGCCACGCTCAAGCAGGCCTCACTTCTGCCCAAGTGCTGTATATCACACCTGCAAACACACATGAACACAGATTTAGAGGGGAAATATTTATCTATAAATAGGAAGTGTTATGTATTTTACAGATATGTATATATTATATATAATTATTTACATGTAATTATATATTTATATTGCATATAATATTATAGAGAGAGACAGAGAGACGTAAAATTAGCCTCTCTGGAGTTTGAGGTCAAGTTCGGTGGCTCTATGTTCACAGGATCACAGAACTGAATTTCCGAGGTGACCCTGTCCGACCGGTAGGTGACGGATCAACCTGGAAAGGCTCCAGTCCTTATCTGACTGACGAGCAAATGGAAGCTGAGTTACTCGTTCAGAACTTCCCCACGCCCCCAGGAAGGCAGACAACCGCGAGCGTGCCGAGCCCCCATCAGAGCCGCGCAGAGAGGAGGCGCGCGGATGACACACAGGGCGGCCTCGGTTCACTCCGCGCGGTTTACCCTGAGCACCCGCTGGGCTGGGCACTGCGCCAGGCAGGCTCCAGGGTCGGACCGGTGGGCGAGGCGCACGGGGTTCCTGGCCCCCTGACCCTGGCAGCCGCTGAGGGACACAGACACGCGGGGAGGCACTCAGAAGGCTCCGAGACAGAGGGCTTGTAAGGGGGTGAGTGTGCAGTGACAGATGAGGCCGCGGGGGTGCGCGCGTGCCAGACGCCGGAGGGCCTGGTGAGCCGCACTAAGGCGTTCGGCGTCAGTCAGTCCCAGGGCACTCGGGGGCCGAGGGTAAGGGACAGGCGTGCACAACCAGTGTTTTAGGGAGCCGCCTGGTGCCTGCAGAGGGCTGGCAGCCCGCAGCTCCGTGAGCAGCCGGCGGCGCCCTACCGCAGAACCCGGGCCTTGCAGGGAGAACGCAGCAGCCAGGACAAGGACAGGGGGCCTCGGATGTGCAGGTAAAACGGAAAGAACGTGGTGACGGACTAACTGTCCGCTGCGAGGGAGATGACCTGGAGGAACGGGGTCCCCCTTCCGTTCCCGGTTTGGTGAATGGGTGGACAGGAAGCCACTCGCGCGTAAAAAGCAGCGCAGGAGAGGAAAGGGCAGCACGCATCGCTCCGAACGCCCCTCCCCACATCCGAACTCACACCTCTGCTGGCGGACGGGTGGGGAAGTATTCACTCCACAGCAAAGGAGCGTAAGTCTCTTTGGGCATTACTGCAGAGTTAAATCTTGGCTAAGCAAATCTTTTCTTTGAGTTTAGTTTACCTGTGGCATATCTCCACAGATTAAACCTAAAGTGGTCTGCTTCCTTTTTTTTCTTTTTAAATAAGCAAATCATGTTCCCTTTCTCATGTAGTCTGCATGCTACCCACAAAAAGATATGAAAGACAGACATGTGCGAAGTTCCCCCAGGAATGCCTCAAGTTGCGGTGGCGGAAGAAAACGGGGGATCCAGGAGGGAAAAGCATTCCTATTCCCAACCTTCCTGGAATCATATATTCACAGCAAGGCTTTCCCATTTGGCTGGCAATTACCTTTCAGAACTGCAGGCCCGCTCATGACCAGATATAAATGTAAGCTGCATTTTAAATGTACATATAAATGACCCCCGGATTAACTTTTGTCTGAAACCTTGACCTCTTATCATGGAAAGGTGACTGTGCGCAGGCCTTAGTGAACGGCCTGAATACGGCACCAGAAGCACAGGCAAGAGCAAAAGCAGACAAAAGGGACAACGTCCAACTTAAAAACTGCGCATCGAAGGACACAGTCAAGAGAGAGAAAAAGACAGCCCAAGGAATCAGGGATAATTCTGGCAAATCACATGTCCGAAAAGTGGCTAACCCCTACAATTGTAAAAGAATTCCGACAACACAACAACAAAATCAACTAATCAAATTCAACAACGGGCCAAGAAACTGAAGAGGCATGTCGCCAACAATTATGTACACAAATGACCCACACGTGCATAAAAATGCTCAGCATCACCAAGCACCAGAGAAAGGCAAGTCAAAGCCCCAGCGAGAGGTCACCTCGCACCTGTTAGCACGGCCACAGCAAAAACAAACAGAAAACGACACATGTTGTTGAGGGTGTGGGGAAATCGGAAGCTTTGTGGGACTGTAACGGGTGCAATTGGGAAGAAAAACAATGTAGAGTTTCCTTAAAAAATTAAAATGTGACCAAGCAATGCCAGCTCCAAGTAAATATCCCAAATCGTTGTGAGCAGGGCATGGAACAGATGTTCACACACGGTCACCGGCGCAGACAGGCGGAAGCGACCCAAATGCCCACGGACTGGCGAGTGGGCCAACGAAATGTAGTGTGCACACCAGCGAAATGTCAGCTTTAACAGGGACGGAAACCCTGTCACACATTACAGGGTGGATGAACCTTGAGGACACCATGCTGCGTGAAAGCAGCCAGTCACAAAACAGAAAGTTGTGCATGATTCCACCTCGAAGAGGTATCTAAAGCAGTCAAGTTCGCAGAAACGGAACGTAGAACAGTGCTTTGTAGAGGCTTGGGGGAGGGGCAAAGGAAGCTGTTGAACGGACGTGGAGTTTCAGTTTTGCAAGATGCACAGTTCTGGGGTGAGCTTCACCGTGTGCGTGAGTGCTCAACACTGCTGAACTCTACTTAAAATGTTAAGGTTACTGTAAACAGTCAGTTCACATTTTGTGTTTTTAACCACAAGAAGGACGACATATTGTATGGTTCGCTTCATGCGGAATGTCGAAAATAGGCAAATCCATCCAGACGGAAAGTAGATGGATAGCCTAGCTGCTTTGGGCTGGGGGCTGGAAGTCAGTGACCATGACAGCCAACAGGGACAGGGTTCCTTCATGGGGGACAATGAAAGTGATCTGCAGTAAGATACCGGAGGCAGTTGTAGAATTGTACCAACGTGTTTTAAACTGTCGGACTGACCGAATTTTGTCAGAAGGGCTTCTTGATGCCTTTGATTGACACACCTGTGTGCTCTCTCGTACAGCCTGTCTCCCTGCCGGACACGGCTGAGCTGTTCCAAGCCGCTCAGCACCCCCTTCACGCACCGAGGAAGATGATGAAGCCGTTCTTTCAGATACCTGAATATTTAATTATTTTCTTTGAGTCACTGCATTCAGCTCCCTAGGACTTCTAAGGCAACAACTAGAAGGCAGCATTAATAACTGAAAACAATGGATGATGCCAGAGAATTTCAAGAATAGGAACACAAAATTCCCTTGCCCGAGATTCAGTATACATTGCAAAAACAACTGTATTGATCAGGCAGCTTGGCTAAGAGGTTTTGACATCTTATCTCAACATCTAAAATTAAAACTACATCTTCAATTTGCACTAAAAGCCTGGTGTTTCGTCTGGGCTAAACTCGGATAAGAATTTAGTATGGAGAAGATTAGTTATAAGAATGCTTATTTGTCTTATTTTTCTCCTCGAATTTGAAAATAAAGCTCAGTAATTGGTAAGCATCTTGCAATAATAGAACCGATTTTAAGATACACTACTATGTTTACACTTGAATAACGTTTTAAGCAGAAAAAAAATAGTTGAAATTTCACCGAGAGGAGAGCAATCACTTCATCTCAACAGGCATTCTGTTATAATTATAATCAATAGACCTGCAAATTGTATTTTCTAAATATATCTGCTTATTTTAACTCTATTGCTATTACTCATTTTCCAGTAATCTCCAAAGTCCAGGCAATGCCATACCTCTTACTTCAAACAGAAATGACTAAGTGGGTCTGGGTAGGAGGGTTCTGTGCACCCCAATCCTGTGCCTGGAAACCGAGAAGAGCACAGATCAGTGAGAGAGAAAAAAAACAAACAGGAAGCTTAAACACCCCAGTCCTGCTTCCAGAAACAGCCCTGGACCTTCCTCCATCTAGCGGCCTTTCTTTCCACTCCCCATTCAGTTGGCTTCAAGCTTGCTTTCACGTGGGACACAATCCCCTTTCCCAGTCACAGGGACAGGCTGTGACTCTGGCTTTGACCTTTGCAGCTGTGCTCCTGTTCTCTCCCCAGGAGACCCAGCTCAGCCCCACCCGCACTCCCCATCCCTGCCCTGACCCTGCACCACCCAGAGCTCAGGCTGGCTGACACCCACCACCTAGAAGGCGGACCGACGCTAAAGGGGCCACCAGAGCAGATCCTACGGAAACAGTGTCAGAGAAAACGCCCACTGAGCAGAGACAAAGGCTCCTGACTGTACAAAAAAACCCAAAACTCATCCTGACTGATCCAGAGGTCGATTTTTCCAAAGCAACGAACCCAACTTCACAATATTTCTAGGGCAAACTGTGAGTCGCCGAGGAAAGTGGGAGGTGCAGAGCAATCAGACTCTAGTGCGGAGCATCACCCACACGGGGCCACAGCCACTCTTCCCTGTCTTCGTTTGCTTTTCTATTTTTAATTCTAAGGCAGAATTATTACGTATTTGAACTCCAGTGTTTCTCAGAAGTAGGAAAAATTTAATAATTTCCTACAAATACATCATTCTGAGAGGTTGCAAGACAAGTCTCACGGCTGCAGAGTCGGCCTGGCTGTCGTCACAAGCACTGGGCGGCGCGGCGGGCCCGTGTTAAGGGGGCCCGGTGCTCGCCGCTGGGAGGAACTGGCGCTGATACTGATGGCAAAGAGCCTGTGATCGTGTGCAGAAGGGATCCCCAGATCCTTCCCTCGTGCGGAGTGAAATGGCGTGGAAAGGAAGGCCCCGGAGCTCAGCACAGCTCCTAATGAAAGGAAACATTTTCTCCCGTGACCACAAGGAACTTGACTCCAGGCTGCTCTGTGGTTAGGACCTGATGACGTTGAAGTGTGTCCAGCAGTGCCTCACGGCGACGTAGCGCTTAGTCCATCCCAGCTGCGGTGCCGTGTCCTTTGCAACCCGTGTTGATCCCCAAACCACCACTGGGCAACCCCAAAAGGTACAGAGTGTTACCATCCCCAACACACATAGAAAGAAACTAGGGCTCACAGAAGAGGCGGGACTTGCTGGATACCACACAGCCAGCAAACGGAGGCACCAAAATTTGAATCGTGGGCTTTGTCTTCAGGGTCCACAATTGCTTAACCAGTAAAAAAAACAGCGTGTGTGTTTTTTCAGGTGTTGCTGCTCGTTATGAATACCCACTTCACAGTGGCACTGATTTTTCTGTAAAACTACATAGGCCACATACACATGGTCCTGTGTGTCCAATCAGCATGGTTGGGTCCTTCGGACAAAAAGTCACCTGAGTCAGGGACCAAGCTCAGACCTGCTGGGGGCGTGAGCCACCTGGAAGTGACAGTGGCCACCGAGGACGTGCGACTCAATGTCCACACACTGCACAGGTAGCTCTGCTCTCTGAACATAGGGACGCCAGCCTGTCTCCTGAGCATCCCCAGCCCGGTACAGGCACTCACCGGATGTGTGGAAGGCAAAGCAACCCCCTACAGAAAGGATGTGCCTGGTGGCTCCAGGAGGAAGCCTGTGGAAGAGGAAAGAGGCGCAAAGGGGATGAGAGTGCCTCTTTGTGTCCTTGCTCCGGCTTCCTCCCTCCGCCCAGCTCCGGGGCCTGGACGCCATCCTCGCTGTGCTTGGAAGGCCCAGGGGCCCAGGAGGAAGAGCAAAGTCAGAAATGAGAGAGCATCCTCTGCAGGGAAGCCCTGAGGCAGAGTCCCACATCTGCCGTCCAGGACTGCTGGCCAGAGCGGGGCATCTGGGGATGGAGGGGCCAGGCAGCAGGGGGGGTCTCCACCTCCTTTTCAAAAAACCAAGAAGTCAGGCTGCCAGAGAATAGGATCTCGCCTCCTCTTACTCAGGGTCTTCTGTCTTGCTTTGAAGATGACAGGGAGGAGGAAGGGTGGGAAGGGGGCCCAGGGCAGAGTCACATTCACGCCTAGAGAGTGAGACCGTGTTTTCAGGGCCAGGGCAAACCAGCAGTGACCGCCTCGGGCAGGGACGTGCGCCGCTGCGGGGTTCCGGAGCCTGGCCCACTGACACCATCAATTGTTCCCCAGAAAAAAGTGCTGGAAGCGGGGGCGTGCATCGGAAGGAAACCCCGGGACCTTCCTTGTCCGCTTTCCTGAGTCTCGCCGCCCCCTTTTTCGGGAACACTGCCACACAGCGCCGCATCGGAGCCGGAGTGCCATCGTTCCCCAGAGTCTGTCCTTAACATCAGAATGACACTTTCCCCAGGCAGCGCTTAGCCATCACCTGTGTACTCTATCCACTCTTCCGCACACCCTCATTGCAGGTCTGCCAGTGCCCTGGGTACCTGTCCAGACACCCGAGAGTCTGTGGGCGGGGAACAAGACAGAAGCAGACTCCAGCATCCGGGGAGCGCCCACTTGCTACAGCACACTGCGTACGGAATCGGAGTTTTCACACCCCGCACTGCATAGTTTCATAGCCTCTGGCTGGACGGTAAATGTCACAGCCCTGTTCCGTGTGGCTCGTACTTCTGAAATCTCATCTTGCTTCTCAGCACAGTATCTTGCATACAGCAGGCAGTGCTTAAAAATAAAAAAACAGTCGGACCTTTTGAAATCAATAGAAAATCTATATTTCTATAGCTTATTAGAAAATGTTACCTTCGACGGACCTGCAGGAGAAAAGTTCACCTTTGTATTTGATATAAATTCTTACAGTTTATTACCACATATTCTAGACACACAGAAAAATGTAAATATATAACCTTGGTCAGAGAAAAGGAAAAAGTCCACTTCTTCTTCCAGTGAATTGGAAGTGATCTAACAAAAATTTCAAAGACAAATTTTGAAGACAATGTGATGAAGCTCCTATTTCCCAAAGGCGTGTTGACTACAGGAAGGTGGGGAAGGAGGAGAGAGGGAGCGATTTTAAAACCAGTGAAGAGCATCATTCACATCCTCTTCCTGAAGAGTTTTTTAAATTCCTGCTCATTGCGAGAAAGTGTGACAACCTCAATAACGAACACGGAGCCAGCTCCTTCTCATCTGACGTTCATCTCCACAACGCTCAAGGGCACTGAGATAAACCACACAATACATTTCAGTCAGGACTAAATCACTTAGTAGGGAGCACACTGTTGAGATAGCACTGATCGCTATGGATCGTGAGTCTACAAAACACTGTTATTTATACCAGAAAGTCACAAAAGCACTTAAGGTGGCGCTTAGCCACATCCTGGGGGAGGTGAAGCAACTTCTATGGCCCCTCCCACCTTTCTTCCCTCCCTTCTCCCTCTTCCCATTGCCTTTCCCCCTTTTATTTAGCAAATATGGGCTTCTTCATAAGCCTCAGAAAATTCTAACTGAAAGCCAGCAGGGTGTACAAGGTAAATACTCTTCACAATTGGAGTGTTCAGTCACCCTAATCAGTGGACGGCGTTTCTTAAGGAGAAGGACCTGCGTGGAGCGTGATGCTGCCCTCCTCCCAGAAGAGCTAAAACCGGCCAGGCCCAACCAACAGAGCCTGGTCTGAGGAGAGAGCACTTCGTAAATCTCTGCGTTTCTACCCAGGGATGGGCGGGCTCAGCTTTCAGCCATCCTAGGCAGACTAGGGCCAAAGAAATGAAGACCGGTGGGCAGCGGGCGTGCCAGGAAAGCACCTCTCCTGCAGCGTCATCTCAGGACCCAAAAGGCACCCTGGGAATGAAGCTCCCCGCCGACCAGCAAAGGAAACGACACCCAGGCTTGAAGCTTGGCTTCTGCTGCCATCCTTTTCGGACAGAGTCAGTGTCGTGAGTCATTCTACACCAGTGGTTTTCAACCTGGGGTGTGGAGGTGAATGAAGTTCTTGAGGGGTGTTGGGAGGGGCGGGGCTTTTTACATTCCACCCAGACATTCTGAGACACCTTGCTCCCTTGAACTTCGTAGGGATTAGCAGCTGTTGATGGGTATGTGCAATGTCCCTGTGAATGTTGAGGAAAAGAGAGAGAGACAGAGAGTGAGAGAGAGAGAAGCAGAGAGTGAGGGAGAGAGAAACAACTGATACACACTCGATGAAAACCTTGGCTAACCTCAAGGAGAATCCGTATATCCAGTAGCTCCAGGACCAAAACCAGAAGCAGAGGGGTCACCAATTCATGTCGTGACAGCTAATTGCTGGCTCACCATATTGGCTGATTCCCTCCCCAGCGCCCTGGGTAACAGACCTGAGGTGGCCTTTACCATATAAACCATCCTGACCCCTGGCTGGTGTGGCTCAGTGGATTGAGTGCAGGCCTGCAAACCAAAGGGTTGCTGGTTCGATTCCCAGCCAGGGTACATGCCTGGGCTACCAGCCAGGCCCCCAGTAGGGGGCATGTGAGCTGCAACCACACACTGATGTTTCTCTCCCTCTCTTCCTCCCTTCCTCTCTCTCTAAAAATAAATAAATAAAATCTTTAAAATACATCCTGGAACTGTGATGAGAAATAAAGTTCATTCATTTTTAATGCTTTTTTAAATAGGAAAATGTAATGATTTTAATAATCCTGGTGAGCCTGTATCTACACCCATGAGAGACAGACAGAAAGGGCAAGGAGGAAGGCTCTGATACAGAAGTGGATACACCCAGCAAGGAGACAACATCCAACCATCTGGCAGTCCGAAAAGAAATCCAAACCCAAATCAAGCACAGCAATCTGGTCGCCTAGGTTTCTTCTGTACTGCTTTACAGGGCGGCCTCATATCCAAAACCACGATCCTGAAAACATAAAGATTACACTCAATACTGTCTCTTTAGGGGCCACAGAGTAGAAAGAATTCCATCTAAAACAAGTGGTGCTGAAATAATTAACTTGTAACAACCTTGAAAAGGAAAATATTCAGAACCCTGCAATTCTCGAAAGTGGGAAATAGGAATTTCTTCGAAAACCCTGACCAGAGGCCAGGCTTGTCGATTTCAGAGAGAGGGGAAGGGGGGCGGGGCAGTGGAGATTACGGGCCAGACGGCACTCCAGCCCACTGGGCCGCACCAGCCAGGGCAGGAGGGAGCTGATTCTCTAATGCAGCTTTCGTTGGACGGCCCAGTCGGGCTTGCAGATCTGATGACAAGGCGGCGCTCTCCGTGAGGACGGCGCGAGGCCCCTGCGGTTCTCCTTATTGTTGTCGCCCCAGCACCCAACCCAACGGTGGGTCCAGCTGGCTGGGCGCAGGCACTCACGGGGCAGAGCGGTGGAGGTGGATGGCTAGATGGATAATCAATCTCATTTTAATTAGTCTAGGATTACATCTTTTTATTTTTTTTTAATATTGCTTTCTCCAGAATAAAATTTGAGATTCCGGTATGTTTTACTCAGATCCCTTAGAGTTGAAACATTCCATGATTTGTAGTAGGTACATAAGCTCCCAGAGTATATAATGCAGTTAAATGCCCTTGCCAACCTGATAGGTCCTTTGGCTAATGTTTTCTCCAAAAGAACACAAATTAAAAAAATAAATGCAAAAACAGGCAAATTGTTTTGGTGCCATTATTACCAAAGTCTCAGGGAGCACGTATTTTAAAAGATGAAATTCAGTAACGCAAAGTCTACCACAGCCAGAACAATTGTACAATTTTACCTTCATTCTACCACCCGAAGCAAATCATTTAAATTCCTGTCCCAAGCAGTCAGAAGTTAATATCTTTCTGCTCCCAATAAAGCCTGGCAACTCTGTCTCAGATGGTGTGTCACAGAAGAATTTCGCCATTTAATCCTGAAAACAAAGTTTCCCTATTGGTCCCCTTCCTGCTAGAAGAGTGATGTTGACACAGGATCAAACAGTTTGCCCTCCATGCCATTACGGATGTATAGCAGAGAGGAAAACGTGCAACTTAGATTAGCTTACTGGTTCTCGGGGCTCTCTCTGGGCCAATTACAGAAGGCTTTTCATTTACATATAAATAGCCCGAAATTCCAGCACAAATGTGCTTGAAGACACTGAACCAAGTAGGTCAGAAAAACATGGATTAGGTGCACTTCAGTTTAATTTTAAGGTATTTACAACAAGCATGCATTCGAGAAAATAAAATAAATAGAATCAATTTTTCTTACAGAAAGCAACATCTTTTTAAATTATTGAAACGATTCCCACACGGCTCTGAAACCCTTCAGTCAGGGTGTCTTTGGCATGGCCCTAGGCTTTTGGGGGAAAGAAAAAGAAAGGATTAAGTAGTTATTTAGACTTCCCTTGCGATGCTTCGGATACATAATGCAGTGTTTTTATTCTCTCTTAGGTTTTGTCTGTTTAATGTCAGAGATGGCTCACGAGCTGGCTAGCGCCTTATGAAATACGATCTCACTTATATGTGAAATCTAATAAACAAAATGAACTCATAAACAGAATCAGAGGCACAGACACAGAGAACAGACTGACCGCTGTCTGAGGGGAGGAGGGAGGCCGCATGAAAGAAGGGGGAGGGGTCAGGCAAGAACAACAGGGTGGTGATGGCCTGGGGGCGGGGGCAGTGGGAAGCGGGGGAGGGGGACACCATGGGCAAAACAACTGTAATGGAGTTAACAATACAAAACAAAGGAAAACTTTTTTTTAAATTTTAAAAAGATGTAATGAGACGAGCTGCATTTTTCCAACACACCTTGCTTTCTTCTTCATGTATAACCTGGTTTAAATTGTCTCTCCCGCTCGGAGATGCTGTGTGATGAGTGAAACCTCATCAGCAACCTCCAGCCACTACCCCACCACAGTCTAACCAGCCCGCGCACGTGGTCCTACTGCAGTGATTTCCAACCGCGGTGCTGCCAGAGTTTGTAAAATACGGAACACCTGCCTGTTCAGCCGGGGACGCTGACCTCGTTTCCCTGAGACTGTCAAATAAAAATATGACAACAGCCAACACAACAATAGCCGTCCAGTGTGAACGAATCAAAATTATGCCCCCCTCCCCTTTCTTTGTCAGATCAGCAAAGAATGTATTTTTTTGGTGTGCCAAAGAACTTTAGGAAAAAGTTTATGTGTGCCATGTGATGGAAAGGGTTGAAAACCGCTGGTCTGCTGGACAAAGGACCACCTGGACTCTCACCACACACAGCTTCACCAGTGGGTCTGACAGGCGATGGGAACAAAGCCCACGGCAGAAAGCAGAGCTGTAGGTGACTGGGCTGGGGGCTGGGTCCTGATTTCCCTGAGCTGACCTGTGGGTCTAGAGACAGATGCACAGGGGAAAGGAGGCTACTTATGTTAGCCGCTCACACGTTGAAACCACATACTTATACCTCACAGAGCATGCCAGAACTGTCTTGTCCTGTGCAATATCTAAAAATATTTAGTTCACAGATAAAATGCCACGGGCTGAAACGGTTGAAATGTCTCCTCCAAGTAACAGTGTGTGTGTGGCATTGGGAGAGGAAGGGGAGGGGGAGCGGGTGGGGAGAGCGGGGGAGAGAGAGACACCCCGCAGACCATTCTGTAACCGGCTGAGGCCCCTGGCCCCATATGGAACTCTGGACGGTGCCCACAGCAGAAATACTGACACGCTGTTGAACTACAGACACAGCTGACGTGTTTGCTGAAAGGACGACTATGGGAAGTTCGTCTTCAATGATGAGCCGCACACAGCTGTCAGTACCCATCACATGCGAGGAAGCCTAATACTAATTCTCTGTGAGTTACCCAGTTCTCACACAAAAAAATAAAAATAAAATAAAAATCCTCATTTATATTTCATGGGGCAGAAATCCAGGAGAGGGAAAAATCTAAATTCATAGCCTAAAGTGTCATTATTATTATTACTTTTAATTACAAAGTCTGACAGAGAGACTTGGAGAAACGTTTTTGTTTAGTTTTAAAGACAAAAGCAAAAGGAAACAAATATTTGTCTAACAGGCTTGTATACACAAAGCAAAAATAAATCTTGCACATTGCAGAGAATTTCTTAAAGTTCATAAAGGTTCATATGCTTAAATTTTTTTAAATGTCAAAAAGAAACCACAGACATACATTTTAAAAAGGGTAATAGTACAATTATTAACCAATCTCTGCTATTTCACTCCTTTTACAGGTATTTGTACAATCTTAAAGGGTAAAACTAGCCTTCATTCATGTCTGCAAGTAAGTCACGAAATTCGGCTTTGAGAATGGGACTTTTTTGTAACCGCAGCCCAAGTCCGGTAATGTGGATTTCCACTGTCAAGTGCAGTGAGCACAAACTCGGCGGCTCTGCCGTTCGCTTCCACACCAGATGCGCTCTCGTGCTGCACAAGCGGTCGGCGACAAAGGGCGGACACTCAGCCTGGCCTGGGCCCGCTTCCTTGCTCTCCACCACAGCCTCCCCCTCCCCCTCCCCCCTACAAGTGATGCGAACTAGATTTTGCAGAGGGGAACCCCTGCGTGCCGTTACTGCTGAACACACTTAATGCTCATCTCCTCTCGAAACAAAGATAACGGCAAAAGGCTCTGATGGAATTTTCATGCAATGGAAAAACTATGTAATTTGTTTGTAATGAATATGGCACAAAGGTCTGAAAGTGCTTACTAAATATATTATCGAAAAGAGGCTCTCTGAAAAAAAAAAAAAACCCAACACTGTATTTCAATATGGGCCTCATTATTCGAGAACTCGTTTCTATATTAAGTACTAGATGCTGCTGGCATGCTAAGCTTTTAATCAGCATTCCTTGGTTTTCCTTGCGCTCTCCTTTTTTCTCACAATATCACAAGCTTTGCTAAGGAAAAAGGCTACGTATTAAGAATCATCGACACATATTTACAACTTAAAATGGGTTTGAAATAGGGAACAAAATGTTATGAATGGTGCTGTTAAGACTCAGTTGGAAAATACAATAGTCAAATGTCACTGGAACCCAAAAGCTTCCTCTTAAGAAAATACGAAATATCCCTGATGAAGCAGGAAACACAGTGCATCAATTAAAATTCTAGAATCTCCATAGAAAGGAACTCCCACTCCTTAGGATGCACAGGCAATGTTTAAGTAAATTTTAGAAGTATTTCATACAGTAAAATTGCAGTAAGCAGCTTTTATTAAACAGTCTTCTGAAAACTCACTATTTAAAAGCTACTAAAGCAACCGTTCCCACAGAGTTATTTTGAAGAAAGTCAATATGACTCTTCTGTGCAGTCACAGGTGATCGAACGCCACTCACTGCCTGAGCTTACAACAGCCTGAAAACTCGTGGGCACCGACCCAGTTCCCACGGACCCGGGGCACAACCCAGGTGTGGGCACAGCACGTGACAACTCCCACAGCTCGTGGTTTGTGGTTCGAGGTTCGGGGAAGGCCGGGGAGGATTATCTCAGGGGAAGATGTGTGGGCCCAGCTGACCTGAGAGGAGGCCTTGTCACTTCACTTTCCAACACCCTCCCGAGCAGTGGGGTCCCCCGGAGAGATGCTCTCTCCGTTTCAGAGATGAAAAAGCTGAAATATAAAGAGGTCAAGTGACATGTTTAGATCAAACTACTGGTAAGTGGCTAGAGAGACAGAGCTACCAGCTTCTCCTCTGGCCATGATCTCCGTTTAAAGACCCGTTTTGTCCCAAGAACCAAAGTATGCAAATAAAACCACCTCACCTCAGCAAAGAATGAAATATCCCAAATTGCCCCTATCAATACCCAGAGCCCACAAGTAACGGCCAAACACCTTTTGACTCTCACAAATCTAAAAACATATATAAATCTAAGCCTACCAGGTTAGAAGAAAATGAAATGACTGTCATATTTAGAAAATAAGGTATTTGAGTATTTCGGTGGATTGCTCACCCCTTTCTACAGTAGGTATAATTTCAGCCACTCCAATCCAGAAACGCATTCCTGGAACAACTGAGTGAGCCTGGTATTTCGGATCTTTAAGAAAATTATTGTTAGTCAGAAAGAAGAACAGCTTTAAAAAAAAAAAAAATCACAGCCTCAGAGTGCTTTCTGGCAAGGTTCCAGGTCAGGTTTCGCGGGCGACATGAGGAGAAAGGCAGCCCCGCGCTGGCGCCGGGCCAGACTCCAAGTCCCTGGGCAGAGATCCAGCCTGCGGGGCCCTCCTCTTCCCGAGCCAGGGTCCTCCGAGGGAGCCAGCTCCAGCCCCTGCCAGCTCGCTCCTGCGGAAGGGGGCGCTCGTCCTGCCCGCCTGCTGACACCCTACCTCGGGAGCCAAATGGCAGTGACAGGAGGTGCCCAGTTTGGGCAGAAACTACTGCATCTCATTGCAGAAAGGAAATCTGCAACTTAAGGCAACTACTTAAAAAATAAATCAGCCCCCTTCCACAATTTCCCGTCATCTGAAGTGAAGAAAGGAACTGAACAAAACCCATTAAATGTGCTGAAAATTGGTGCCCCTCCCAAAAGTTTTTTTTTTACTTTTATTAGACAAACCTTTATTTCCCCATTTAATGTGAAAACACAGGATCAAATAATAAATATCAATAGGTGAAGGAGTTCATTTCATCATCATGAAAATTTTCTCCTTTTCCTCGTATGGACTTGGTATAGTTGGAAGGATCTACAGAACAAACGTGGGGAAGTCAGAGAATTCAGCAGTTTTGACTCGGATGAAAGATTTAGGTTTGCCACTCCTAGAGAAATCTCATTGAATTATCCCTGAGACTCAGGCCCAGGAAATCCTTGGGGGAGGGGGGGCTGCTTAACTTATCAACTATGAGTCACAGATAAGAGCAATATCGACCTTATTTATGCCAGTGAAAGACGGTTAATGACACAGCCAACCACTGAATTTGCCAGGCTGACCAGCTGAACTACCCATGGTGAGAATGGAAGAAGAAAGCTGAAGAAAACCTTCAGTGAGACTATTTCAATTTTATGACATGACCCTCCTGCTGAAACACCGACCTGATAACAAATATTGCCAGTATTGGTGATGCCCCAGATAACTACCTTATATTCTTATAGTGCTTCCTGGTAGAAAAAAGCATCTTCTTGTACATTTTCTCATTTCTATGTAACCTGATATTCTTTCATTGGTATATTCTGCATGGCTGACTCTCTAATCAGGCTGATACATAAAGTACATAAACTTACAAAATGCTAAGAATTTTGAGAGAAAAAGGCATCCAAAGGAAGATAAAAGCAAAACAGAACACATGTGTATGCACACACATGCGCAGGCATGGACTGCATAATTAAGTGCGTGAATGTCGGGCAGTGGGGGCCAGGGTTCTCACCGTTTAAGTGGGAAGTCAGAGGTGAGCCAGGCTGGGAGGGGGATGCAATTAGAACAACATGCATGGTGACAGGTTAGACTAGGAGACGTCAGGAACCACTCATGTTTAATGTGCAGAAATACACATGTATCTATACATACATACACATACACACATAGACATACGTGTGAGTAAATAAAATGTTTCTAGTTGTGTGTGCAGCCAGAGGTTAGCAATACACAGATCTATAGCTCGGCTCAATCGGGTAAGAGATGCTACAGGCACCTGGCCCCGGGGGGCAGTAAACATGCCCAGTGCTCAGATCTCGATTCCTATTACTTCTCCGGAGAACCCTAACTAACACAAGCACACACACAAAATACTGAGAAATAAATCTAACAAAATATAGTCAAGATCTTCATAAGGAAAACTGTAAAACTCGGATCAAAGAAATCGAGTAAGAGCTAAATGAACGGCCAGGTACCCCGTGTACGTGGGCAGGAATGTTGTCAAGAGGTCAGCGCTTCCCAGCGCGCTCCGCAGAGCTGCCCGGTCCCCGTCACACCACAGCACGTTCCGCCATGGACGTCAGCAAACGGATGGCAAGGTTGGTGTGGACGGACAAAAACCCGGCATAGCCGACACAACGTTGAAGAACAGATGCTCCTCAACTTCAAGCTCACTGCTCAGCTACAGCAACCATTTCAGCACGGTGTCGGCCAAAAACACAAAACCAAAACCAGACAACTACATCAATGAAACAGAATGGAGAGCCCAGAAGTAGACCCAACATGTACGGTCTGCTGACCTTTGACAAAGGAGCAAAGGCGACTCCATGGAGAAAGGATGTTCTTTGCAACAGACGGTGCAAAACGACTGGCCGCCCACTTGCAAAAAAAAAAAAAAAAAAATGAATGTGGAAAGAGACCTTACACTTGTCACAAAAATTAACTCAAAATAGATCACAGATTTTAATGCAAAACACGAAATAATAAAACTCTTAGAAGATAGGAGGAGAAAAGCTAAGTGACCTTGGCTTTACAAGGATTATTCAGACACAATATGAAATGTAAAGCCATGAAAGAAATAATTGGTAAGTTGGACTTTATTAAAATTAGAAACTCCTGCTCTATGGAAAACACTGTTTAGAAAGTAAAATACACAATCCACACACTGGGAAAAAGCATTTGCAAAACACGTATCAGACAAAAGACTTACCTCCAAAACACACACAAAAAAACTTTTAAAACTTAATAAGAAAATGCAATTGATTTTAACAAATGGGCAAAACATCTAGATAGATACCCCAACAAAGAAGATACAGGGATGGTAAATAAGCATATGGAAAGACGTTCAACATGATATGTCATTGGGAAAATGCAAGTTAAAACAATGAGGCACCACTATACACCTGACAGAATGACTAAAATCCAAAACCGACAACATTAAGTGCTGATGAGGACGTGGAGCAACAGGAAGTCTCATTCACCATTGGTGGAAATTAAAAATGGTGAAGCTGATTCAGAAGACAGTTTGCCAGTTTCCTACAAAACTAAACATGCTCTTGCTGTATGATCCAATGATTGTAATCCTTCGTATTTACACAAAAGAGTGAAAAACCTGTCAACACCAAAACGTACACATGGGTGTTTATAGCAGCTCTGTTTATGACTGCCAAAACTTAGAAGCAACCAAGGTATCTTTAATTCAATAAATAAGTAAGAAAATGTAGTGTAACCAGACTGTGGAATATTTTTCAATGCTAAAAAATAATGAACTGTCAATTTATGAAAGAAGGCAATCAGAAGAGCTACATGCCAAAGGATTCCAACTGTATTACATTCTAAAAATCAAAAATGCAAAACTATGGAGGCTGTAAAACTATCAGTGGTGGTCAGGGGCTGGGAGCAAGGAGGGAGGAGGGTGGGAGGGACAGACAGAGCATGGGGCACAGGGCCTTTTTAGGCCAGTGAAGCTGTTGGTTCTGTGTAACACTGTCCTGGCGGTATTGGCAAAGATCCACAGACTGTATCACACAAGAGCAAAATTTCACGTGACAATGCACCACGTCCACAAGATGGTAACAATAGGGGTAACTGTATGTGCGGGTGGAGGGTAAGAAGGATGTGCACACTCTGTGCTTTCCGTTAAGTTTTTTTCTGTAGGTCTGAAACAACTCTAAAAAATAAAGTATACTGAATTGAAATGATTACATATACGATAATAAAAGCAAAGAGACAATCCAATGTCAACACTAATATGGTGAGTGGTAGAGGTTGTAACTTAAAATTCAGAGGAGGTAGGAAACATGTGCAATGAGGCCGATTAAGAAAAACTTCAAAGAGCTGCACTTTGAGCTGGTCCCTGATACATAGGTGGTGCTTGGGTAGGAAAAGAACTACTAATTATTAATTATTAACATGCAATCTGTCTGAAACAAAATTAAATTACATTTCTCTCAATATGGCTGCAATATGCTTTGAAGTCCTTTGTAAAATGTTATTCTGATAGATGTGAATCATCTCATGTTGCCACATGACTATTTTTCATAAGTGGAAAGCTATTGAATCTTGATACAGCAATTTATGTTAAACTACAGAAGTGATTAAGAAGGTGACATTTTTTCATGAGGCTATGCAAAAGGATGTGTATAGTCTTAGAATTGGTTACAAACGTCCTCTGTTGCAAATAACAGCCATGCAGTCTCTGTATTTAACGAGTCCATTATTTTCTATATTAATTCCAATGCCACAATCATTTCATTAGAGTTTCAGGGAACTGTTGAGCAACTTCATGTAACAGTCAGAAATGCTGACAAAGTTGATCTAACCCTGCAGAAGCTGGGCAAACATGGGTGGGGTGTTCACCAAGGCAGCAGAACCTTCTACAAAGCTTATCAGACTTCTCAATAAAGAGTAAATTATGATTTCTTTGCCCTGGACTTTCTAAACTTGGCCTTGGCTGGGACCTCCAGGGCAGCGTTGACAGCACAGTTCAATGGTGAACAGAAGAGGGTAATTAAATGGGATACCCTTTTCCTGATCTTCAATGGGAAGCATTCAATACTTTGTCACTAAGTAGGAGGGTATTTATACATTGTATTTGTTTTCATGGGGTCTCTTTGAAATCCAGTCTGCAGGGTTTCCTTCTGTTCACAGTTTGCCAATAGTCTTCATGATGAACGGCTGCAGAATTTTGTCAACGCTTTATCTGCAGCTACCGAGATGCTTATACATTTCTTCCTTTTTACGCTATTAATTTGGCAGATTGTATTGCATTGTTTTAATGGCACACGACCCTTGCATTCCTGGAATAAACCTGTCTTAGTTCATAATACAGTATCTTTTTTATATATTAATTGATCTGATTAGCTTCACTGTTATTAAAGATTTTTACACCTGTATTATGAAGGACATTGGTCTTATTTTTTTCTTATAACTTCTTTTCCATCTCCAGACCTGCACTAAAAAAAAATCTTTAAAGAAATTCTTCAGGCAGAAGGAAAAATGACACCAGACGGAAATGCAGATCAATATAAAGAATGAAAAATGCCAGAAATAAAAATCCTAGCAGAAACTGACAAGTTGATTATACCATTTATACAGATGTACAAAGGACTTAGAAGAGTGAAAACACTTTTGAAAAGGACAAGTGGACCAACTCACGCTCCCTAACTTTAAGATGTCCCGTAAGGGTTATTTGAATACAGGCAGTGAGCTTGTGCCATGAGGATAAACATCATGATTAATGGAACAAAACAGTCCAATAAAAGGCCCCCATTTATATGGTCGATTTACTTATTTTTTACAAAGGAGCCAAGGCAATTAAATGGGAAAAGAACAATAATCTTTCAACAAATTGTACTAGAACAATACATATGACAAAAAAAAAAAAAAAATAGAACCACGTCCCTTATCTCAACCATATGTAAAAATTCCCTCAAAATATATAGCAACCTAACTGTAAGGCCTAAAGCTATAACACTTCTAGAACAAAACATAAGAGAAAAATCTTTGCCACATTATATTAGGCAATATTTACGAGACAGAAAAATAAATGTATGAACCAAAAAGAAACAATTGGTTTATTATACTTGATTAAATTGAGATTTCTGCCCTTTGAAAGACTCTGTAAAGAAAATAAAAATTTGAGACTGTAGAAAATAATTGTAAGACTTAGATCCAGAAAAAATAAGAGTTCATACAATACAATTACCAAAAAAAAAAAAAAAAACCCAAAAAACCCAAAACAGAATTTTAACAATGGGTAAAATATTTGACTAGATACATCAGTCAATAAGACATACAAATCACAAATAAATGCATCAAAATCATTAGTCATTAGAGAGATGCAAATCAAAGCCCAGTAGGACACTACCACACACGTGTTAGAATGCCTAAAATTGTAAATGCTGGCCAATAGCAAGTGTTGGCAAGGATGCAGAACAGGCTGAATTCTCATGCATTGCGGGTAGAAATGCAAAAGTCTGAGCCACTTTGCACAGCATGCAACATTCCTTATAAACTCAAGCATACACTTGACCATAATATTCCAAAATGGCATTGCTAGATATTTACCCATTAATAAGGAAAACAAACATCAATATAAAAATGTATATGTTAATATTTACAGCAATGATACTTATAATAGTCAAAAACTGGAAATGACTAATTGCCTGCTTAGAGTTTAATGGATAAACAGATTGTGGCATATCCGCAAAATGGGATACTACCTGCAAATAAAGCGAAACAAATCCCTGATACCGGCAACTGTATGGATGGGTCTCAAAAAGCAATATGACCAGCCAAGGAAGCCAGACATGTGCAAGTGCGTGGGCAACGCTCGGAAAGGCCAAGCAACAGTGAGGAAAAGTGTACCAGTACTCGTCAGGGGCCGGGGGGTGGAGAGAGGGAGCACGATGGGTCCCAGGGGGAGCTTTGGAGGTGATTAGAATGTTCTTCATCATGATTTTCTTACCGCGTACAGAGCTGTACATTCAAATTTAGTGAATTCCATTGTATGTACGTATGTCAATAAATATAATTACAAATAAAAAAGCTACAGAATTGAGGGAAGATTAAGTGCTCGATTCAGCAATAACGTGTTCGGTTCTCGCTCGGCACAAGGCGTCGTGTGGAAGTTGAAGTTCGAAGACGCGTCAAGCACCATTGTAGCTCTGCGAAGAATTCAGTCTGGTGAGGAAGATACATGTACAGCTGAGCACGATGGAGCTCGGGTAAGTCCAATGACCGAGGTCTAAACGCAGTTTTGCAGGCACAGAGGAGTGTGGTTACGCCTGCAACATTCAGGGACACCTTGACAAAAAGGTGGCAACCATGCTGGGCCATAAGAGGTCATTAGGGTTTAACAGGTGATATCCCCTAACTACCCAGAAAGCATATTACACAGTTGATTTCCTATTTATGTCCATCCATCCACCCACCCACTCATTCCTTCATCTTTCAATTATCTACCACTGCACTTAGATGAACATTAGCTTGTTAATATGTACCCTGTAGCTAAATAGGTTTGTGCATGACATTTGCTAATTAACTACTTTATCCATGAAATTGATCAAATTAAATCCTCAGATTTACATATAATTAGGGTTGCTAATAACTATCCTGGTTGCTCAGGACTTAAGGGTTTCCTGGGAGGTAGGACTTTCAGTGCTAAAACCTGGAAATTCCCAGCAAACAGGGAAACATCGGTGATTCTAGATTTATCAGAGAAGTTCTAACGAAAGAGCAAACTTTATGAGTACAGCTACCTCTCTGTAACCGGTTATTAAACTTCCATTTGTTTTGACAGTACCTTATAAATCATTATTCTAAACTTTCAATATACTTAGATTTTTAGACTTTCCTCACTATGTTCTCTAGCTATTGCCAAATGCCCCAAATAATAGTTTGTTTTTCACTAGCTAGAACTTCTAGAATGTGTTTAATTTATACAGACATAATTTTAAATGTTTTCTAATTATTTCATAACAAAACAAAAGGGAAAAAAGGAGGGAGAGGAAGGGGGAAAGGAAGGAAAGGAAAAAGCTCTAGACAACTTCTGCATCATAGAACAGCAACACTCCAGTTGGTACCACGCAAATTTATCATCCTGGGCCGTATTCCAAGAGCGTCTGCAGAACCAGCAGAATGAATGCAACGCCGCACACGTGCTCTGTCCTCGCTGCACACTTGCCCCGGACACTCTGAGAAGCTCGCCGTCTTCGATGCGTGAGCTGCCGTAAGGACGGGCCAGGGGCCACAGCAGCAGGCACAGGCTGCGACACCTGCCACGGCACCCGTGCTTGGAGGGAGCGGCGTGAATGGTGTCGAAGGGAAACGAAACAGATGGCTGCCTATTGTGCCTGCAACCACGCAGGGGAAATTCGGTACGTAACCCCCCTGCACTTCCACTGCAGATCCACACAGGTGCCGCCTGGTTACTTTCACTATTTCATCAGCCAAGTGAACAACAGGACGGTAAAAGGAACCAGAAAACATTGAGAAGGGGCCCGATGCTCCCTCGAGAGGATAAAATGAAGTCCTGCTTCTCCTCACCTTCAGAAATGCGGTTTAACCGGAGCCACTCCCAGACCCGGCCCGTCTTCTCAGACCAGCGACGCGGGCCGACGCCCAAAACGAGAAGGCCCGGAGGGACACGCAGGCACCATCGCTCAGCCCTGTGCCCGTCTCCCCACGCAAACAACTGGTGAGGTGGACAAGCCGAACAAAATTCCCTAAAGCAAGTAAGCAAGGAAAGATGACGCACAACTCCAAGCAAAGGCACGGAGGGACATGAGTTGGCAGTCGGCTCCCGGGCATGGGGTCGCGCGGTTAGAGCCGGGCCTCGAACCCAAGACCTGGGGGCACACAGTGGCCGCTGCCCGGGTGTGTCAGACTGCGAGTGAAACGTGACACACATGTGACCAAGTCACCGTGTCTCCTGTCTCAGTCACACACACGCCGACATATGGAAATTCTGGCAATCATATCCAATAATTACGGACACAACTGTGGCTGGATTACTGATTACTCACAGTGCTGATCGCTCCTCCTGTCAGTGAGGGGAAAGCTTACGGAAATCTCAGACGCAACCACGTCACGGAAGCAACTGCCAGGTCGTCCTTGTTTAAAGTTCTCCCCATGGGGAG